>CM030875.1:18892040-19446849 GCA_018132145.1 Boehmeria nivea var. tenacissima | reverse complement strand
GTTCAAGCATTGTCTTGACTTGTTGGGAATTGGCAAAGGTTGATAGATGAAGGAATCGGATAAGGAGCCAAGGAGAATTAGATTACTGATCTGCATTATATTCTCATGATAGCTGAGGTGGAGATTGTTGAATCAGCTACCATAAGAATAAAATGACAGCACACCAGAGAAAAATGACAAGTCACATTTAGATTGTTAAGTGTCTTCAACAGCTTGTGACACGTGTTCTAATCTTATGTGCTCTGCTATAATTAAAGGCTGAGATTAAACCATAGCTCAGTCGGTTGTTATGTATCAGTTATATATATAACAGTATCATTAGTTTGTTAAGATCAGATTAGAAAATATACAATTCACAGTAGAGAGAGAAAGAAACACGGTGAGAGAAAAATTCAGAGTGTTAAGGGTCTAGAGAGAGGATTTTCTTGGGAAAAGGCCTGGGTGTTTGGCTCTGTAATTTTTCTGTTTGTTTCTTGGTCAGATTGTACTGTGAGGGAGTGGTTTTTCTCTGAGTGTGTATCTTTGGATTCAAGATAGTGCAGATCGGATTCTCCTTGGTGAATCCGCGGGGACGTAGGCAAATTTGGCCGAACCTCGTCAACAATCTTGCGTGTTCATTGTCTTCGTTAATTCTGTTCTTACTTTCTTGTTTCTGTGAAGAGTAATCGAAGTGGTTGTAGTGTTATAATTTCTACACAATCCTTATGTAAGTTGCCGAGAGTGCAAGTTCTGGATCTCTCGAGGAACAACCTATCCGGTGAATTACCTGATTGTTGGAAAGATTTACATGATCTGCGAGTGGTAATTATATCATCCAATAACCTATCAGGAACTATTCCAAGCTCAATTCTGAACTTTAATTCCTTGACACAGTTACACCTCGGCGATAATAGTCTTGGTGGAGAGATTCCTCTGGCTCTGAGAAACTGCACAACCTTAGAAATATTGGATCTCGGAGAGAACAGATTCTCCGGAATCATACCTTCATGGATCGGGGAGAGCCTCTCGTCGTTGAGAGTCCTCAGGCTTCGGAAAAACATGCTCAACGGAAGCATTCCGTTGCAGCTATGTTACCGCACTGAATTACAAATCTTGGATCTCTCGCTCAACAATCTTTCGGGAGAAATTCCTCGTTGCTTCAACAATCTCACCCGAATGACCAGCCAGTATAAGGGACCTCCTCCTCCTCCAGCAGATGAATTACTAGCACCCGACGACTATGATAGCGATGAATGGGATAAAGAGGAAATCACTCAGGTCATAAAAGGGTTAGAGCTCGAGTACACCACAACGCTGAGACTTCTTGACAGCATCGACCTTTCGAGCAATCAGCTAGTTGGATCGATCCCCGAAGAGCTATGCGAACTCTCTCGCTTGCGTAGTCTGAATCTGTCGCATAACCATTTGTCAGGAGAGATTCCCGACAAGATAGGAGGATTCAAGTCCATCGAGTCCCTCGACCTCTCAGACAACCAGCTATTCGGAGCTATTCCATCGAGCATGTCGACGCTAATTTCGCTCAACCACCTCGACTTGTCTTACAACAATTTGTCCGGGCGAATTCCAACAAGCAATCAGCTGCAGACTCTCATTGATCCGTCAATCTACGCCGGTAATATTCAACTCTGTGGAGCTCCTCTGCCTAAGAAATGTCCCGGCGACCGCGATCCAGCGGAGCCTCCAACGACGAGCACTGTTCGGGAAGAGAGAGATCACGGTGAAGATTTTTCAGAAAAATACTTGTTTTACTTTGTTGTAGCGATCGGCTATGCAACTGGACTGTGGGCGGTTATTGGGAGTCTAGTCCTCAATAGGAGATGGAGAGTTGCTTATTTCCGATTTGTTGAAAACGCAAAAGAAAGGGTATTCGGTTAATAGACGCGAGCTATGTTTCTTTTGCTTAACTATTGTTAGTTTCTCTGTTGTTTACTGTAGTAAAGTGTGTGTTGTTCCTCGTGCCTTTTAGCTACACCTTTTTTTTTTTTTTGGGGGGGTGTTGTTGCTAATGCTATATTCCTATGCGTGAAGCTTTGTTGCTTTACTAAATTGTGGAAAAACCATATTTTAGTGAGTGGTATGTCAAGCAAGCTCAGAGATTAAGGGAATTAGTTAGAGTTTATGTATTGCGTTAAACCAAAATATTACGTATATGTATATATAATATAATAAATTTAATGAAGTTGGTAGTGCCCAAACAAGCATAATGAGTTTGAAAAAAAAAATCTTAAATGTAAAAAATGGGTACATACAATCAAAGAGGAGAGATAAGGAAGCATATGTTAAGACTGCCTGATTCGTGCCCACATGGGACGGCTTGAAATGTGCCTCACAAAACAAGGGACCACTAACATGTATGCCTATATATAGCCGAAACATAGGGCAGTGCGCCCACTGAGAAGAATTAGCAAAGAAAAATGGAATATTAAAAAAAAAAAAAAAAGTGAGAGTGAGATAAGTACTGTGAAAAGCAAGAGGGAAAAAAAAGTGTAGAATGTGTCATGGTAAAAGTCGCATCTTGGGGCTACCTTACTGTGGTTTTATAATTGTTGTTTCTGACTTCTTGTACGACTGTTGTCGTTTACTACTTTACTGTCGTTTTATTATTGTTGTTTTACGCTATTATCCTTTCTTATTTCTTGTCGTTTTTCAAAGTTTCACTCGCTTTCTTATATTATAATATCTGCATTATTTTTTTTTCTTCAATTTACTGTCGTTTTATAAATTCACTGCAATTTTGATGATTTTTTTTTTTTTGCTTCTGTCATTTTTTTGGTTTTTGTGTTATTGTCGTTTATTAAAGAGGTGTCATTATTACTTTGCCATCCAGGGTATTGTCGTTTATATTATAGTGTCGTTTTTCAAATTTACTAGAATTTCATACTTATTGTCGTTTATAAAATTCACCTTCGTTATTATCGTTTAAATCCTTCTTGTTTCGGAATTTGCTGCCGGTTTTATGGTGCTGTTCATTTCCAAATTTGTGTCGTCGCTATCACTGATCTGGTCGTCTAGGAATTTTATAGAAATTTATTAGAAAATTGTAGGAAATAAGAGCTTTTTTTATGTTTTTTTAGCACGTGTTTCAAAATATTAAAAAAAATAGTCACCGTTAAGAATTTTATAACAAAAAATATTTACTCATTTGTAAGAAAGTATTTAACATTTCAAGTTTTACTGGTTAATTTTGAAGTGTTAAATTTTTTTTACAAATATGAATATTTTTTAATTATTTTTTGTCATAAAATTCTTGACAGCGACTATATTTTTAATATTTAAAAATGTGCTTATTTTAAAAGTCTTATTCAATTTTGATATATTTTTGCAACTTTCCCAAATTATCGAATCATCAATTACTATCTACTAGAGCCTCTAGACAAGACAATAATAAAGACCTTCAAGCACGAAAAAACTAAATAACTTAACTTGACTTGAATTGTTAATAGCGTGTGGACGGTGGACCTACATGTAAAGAAACGTATATGTCAATACACGGAAAGTGATCATTGCAACAAGAGGCCTAAAGAAAGCCAAAAATTATAATGAGCTGATTTGTGGAGAAAAACAGAGAGTGGTAAAATGACATCTTTCTGAAACGTTGAAATTTCTACAAATATTATCATTTTTTTATTCCTATACATAAAACTAATACAAGTTCTTAGCATCTTCCCATATATTAGCTTTCATCGAACAATACCTACTTTATTAGTCGTCCTAAGAATAAGAGTAGTACTATTATTTTCATTTGATGAGATATATCTGTTCTCGAAAGATGAAGAAGCGTTTTAACGGTGGAGTTTTTATTTGTGTTCTTTTGTTTGTCCAAGGAATACAATTATGTTTCTGCGGAAACTCGACTTTTGGCTGCATCGAAGGAGAGAGACAAGCTCTGCTGAAGCTGAAACAGAGTTTCGAAGACCCTTCGAACCGTTTGGTCTCTTGGACCGGTCAAGATTGCTGCCAATGGGAAGGAGTAAGCTGTAATAGAAGTACTGGACGTGTAGTGAAGCTTGATCTTGGATTGCGTTTTGAGCTCAATGTCACAAAAAAATTATCTGCACCGGAAGTTAGTAATTCTTTGGTGGAGCTGAAGCATTTGGAGTCCTTGGATCTGAGTGGAAACCACTTTCACCAAAGCCTGATTCCCGAAATTTTCGGCTCCTTGAAGAATCTCAGATATCTTAATCTCGAAAATGCAGGGCTAGGAGGGAGGATTCCAGAATCATTGTGGACATTGTCAAACTTGGAACAATTGAGTCTTGCGAACAATCTATTAAATGGAACCATCTCAGACTCACTTGGAAGACTTTCAAATTTGGCATCTTTAGACCTTTCAATAAATAATTTGAGCGGAAGCATCCCAGACTCAATTGGAAGACTTTCGAGGTTGGCAGATTTATTTCTTTCAAGAAATAATTTGAGCGGAACCATCTCACTTTCAATTGGAAGACTTTCAAGTTTGAAATATTTAGACCTTTCAGAAAATAATTTGAGTGGATCTGTTCCCGTCAGTCTCGGGTATTCAGCAAACCTCACGTTGTTAGATATTTCTTCCAATTCCTTTGAAGGTGTGCTTTCTGAACTTCACTTTTCCAACCTTTCACTTTTGCAAGTATTGAACATTGGTTACAACCATCTTAGTTTCAAAGTGAAATCTGATTGGAATCCTCCTTTTAGCCTTAGCCTCCTCGACATGTCATCTTGTTCAATTTTTTCTCAAGTTCCTCAGTGGCTTCAAAATCAAACAAAACTTCGTATTATAAGTTTGTCGAATAGTAACATTTCAGGAAGTTTACCTACATGGCCTCTTAGCGGAGGATCTGTTATGTATTTGGACCTCTCTAGGAATCAAATCAGTGGAAACCTCCAAGAGAATATTTTCGGTGCACGTTATCTACATCTAGAGAAAAATAATTTGAATGGTTCGATTCCAGATTCAATTTGTTGGTATAAAATGCAAATTATAGATCTTTCAAGAAACAGCCTATCTGGGGAAATACCTGAATGCTTTTGGTCGCCTGAGTTGTTAGCATTAATTCTGTCATCCAATAAGTTATCGGGTCATATTCCAAACTCAATTGGTAAGCTTCCACATTTGATCCAATTGCACCTCAATGATAATAGTCTTGACAGGGAGCTTCCACCGGCTCTCAGAAATTCCACATCCTTAGAAATACTGGATCTTGGTGAAAATAAAATCAGAGGAACCATACCTACATGGATTGGGGAGAGCCTTAGGAGATTAAAAGTCCTTAGGCTTAGGAATAACAAGTTCAGTGGCAACATTCCATTGCAATTATGTAAGCTATCGGAATTGCAAATCTTGGATCTTGCACTTAACAATATCTCAGGAGGAATTCCCAATTGCTTCAATAATTTTACTCGAATGACCCAGCATGACACACTTAATGGTTTTCTATCACTCGATTACTACAAAAGTCCTGAATTTGATGAAGTTGAGCTCAAGCAGGTCATAAAAGGAAAAGAGCTTGAATACATACAGAAGCAGTTGCCACTTCTAAGTACCATGGACCTCTCTGCTAATAAGCTTGTTGGAACTATCCCGGAGGAGCTATGTATGCTCGCTGGATTGCGTAGCTTGAGTTTGTCACACAATCAATTATCAGGAAAAATACCCAATAAGATTGGGGGACTTGAGTCAATTGAGTCCCTTGATCTCTCACACAACCAACTATTTGGAGAAATTCCACTGAGCATGGCTGCGTTAATGTGGCTGAACTACCTCAACTTGTCATACAACAACTTGTCAGGGAAAATTCCAACAGGCAATCAGATCCAAACTCTGGCTGATCCATCAATATATACTGGAAACCTTCTACTCTGTGGATTTCCTTTGCCGGAATGTTCCAATGAAGATGAACAAGTGAACTCTGGCGATGAACACAAGGATGATGGAGAAGACAAGAAAGATGAGATATTGTTTTGGAGCATCGTAGTGTCTGGATACGCAACTGGTTTATGGGGAGTTATCGGGACATTAGTGCTCAAGAAGAGCTGGAGAATTGCTTATTTCCGTTTTGCAGACAATGCCAAAGAGCGGATACTGGTGATCGTTGCAGTGAAAGTAGCAAGGCTGAAGCAGAGAATGCAACCAGCTCCGAAGAGTAATTGACCAGATCAGCTTTGTTCACTCTGTTTTTCTTGTGATGTTTTTCTTATCCGACAGTGTGATCAATAATATGTGTTTTTAATTTACCCTAAATGATGTACAAGCGTGAGACATTAATCAGTTGTTGTCTTGGGATTTTCATTTTTTGTCTTTTGTTGTGTGCTGTTGTATAAGTAATGTTCTTAAAACTGTTATTGGGACATTATGCTTCAGATTATTAAATGTTGCATTTATAAGCAATGATATAATTACCAGCGTTGATGTGTGTGGTGAATGATTTGATATCCTTCTTAAACCACTGCAATCATTTTCATTTATTATCATCTACATTATAGAACACTTTGTAGGTTCTAGTCATTTATTATCGTCATTGTTGTACTGTATATAGCTTTTTTTTCTTTTTTTTTCTCTAAATTTTTGCAGCAGATGAGGCGGCACATGGTTTTTACTCAAATAGTTGTCGTTTGTGCTTGTTGTTGTTTAGGAACTTGCTATCGTTTTGGTTCATTTCCACTAATCAAATATGTGTTATTAAATATTGTCATCTCAGATTCTCAATCTTGTTGTTTACTGAGATCATTTGTCGTTTATGATAAATTGCGTTCAATGATCCGTGGTTCTTTTGTCCACTATCATATGTTCTGTTCTAATGTGTCGTATAAAATTTCACTTTTTAACTTTATTGCACTTAATTTAATTAGTTGTTCATTGAAGAGATCTAAGTTTTCGCACTTTGTCATCTTATTGTCATTTTTCGAGTTCTTGTCTTGTCGGCGTTATTGTCGCTTTGCTATTTCACTGCAATTTTCATGGCTATTGTTTTTCTTTCACATTATTGTCGTTTTCTACTTCACTGCCGTTTCAATGGTCTTTGTCGTTTTATGGTCATTGTCATTTTTCGAATGCTTGTCGTTTTCATGGTTATTGTCGGTTTATAATTGACTGTCGTTTTCACGGTCCTTGTCGTTTTCTGATTACTATAGTTTTCATAGTTGTTTGTTTGTTTTTTTTAACGGTACTTATCGTTTTATATTGTTATTATCGTTTTTCTCATTCGCTATCGTTTTTACGGTCCTTGTCGTTTTCAGCCGCTACAGTTTCATAGGTTTTTTTTTTCTTTTTTTTTCCTTTTTCACGGTTCTTCTTGTTTTTTTTTTTTTTTTGGTTATTGTCATTTTTCTCAGTCACTGTCGTTTTCTGACCACTACAGTTTTCATAGTTATTTTTTTCATTTTCACGGTTCTTGCCGTTTTCAAGTTTCATGTTGTTTATATTTATTGTCGTTTTTTAAATCTGTTGTTTCATTGTATTGTCGTTTTATAATTTATAGTCATTTCTGAGTAGCTAAACATATGTTGTTCTTTTACTGCGGACTCCTATAATACTTATCCTTATATACTCGTTTTTTTTTTTTTAACCTTTTCTCTTCCCCGCTCTTTTTCTCACTAATGTTTCCTTATTACCAATTCTTGTTTGTCATGAACTTTTTTTTTTTATCCTCTTTCAAAGACAGAGAGAAGAGAGCGGCTATAAATAAGTCTTGTTTTGAAAGTTTCAAAAGACATAAAGTGGAGAGAGAAAAGGCATAAACATTAAAAGCTCAACTGCTCCACTGGTCAAATGAAATTGGTCGCACAATTGTAACCATTGCAATGCATGTAGCTTTCAAAATCTATAATAAATAATTTTCTTCTTCACCATTTTCCAAGTGAAAATAGAACAAAGAAAACTAGCATGTGGAAAGGCTTACTCTATGTTTAGGCAAATCATTCCACTCATTTTATTCCATTTCATACTATTCCAAATCATTCAATTTTTTAATCCTACAAACCATTCAATTTCATTATATTTTTTTTCAACTTTTCAAATCCCTATACAATATCTTTAAATCTCAACCATTTATACCACCTCAAAATTCGCAAAGTCAAACAATTTAACATTTTTTTTCAAATCATTTCAAGCTATTTTGATCATTTCAAAAAATGAAAAGAAATGGACAAAATAATTTGCTCAAACATAAGCTAACTCAGTCAGTTGGTCCCTTCCATGTAGTCAACGAAAAGACGCACATTGATTTTTGTGTGGAAGGGGTTTTATTTCTTCAGTCTCTAAAAGACACTTACTGAATTTGGGTGGGACGACCATTAGCACTCGCTGTCATTTTCTTGTTGTGGTGTTGTTTATCAACTATTTCCCTTTATTCCATGAATTGTGGGTGTTTTATTTTTATTTTTTTTAAGTCCTTCCCTGCTCTCTTTTTCGTTCTAAGGCTTATAGCTAGCTTTCCCTCATTGTGTCTGTTTAATTCTCTCAATAAGCGGAAAGCCATGGACTTTTTTTTTTTTTTTTTTTTTATTCTTTAAGGGATGAAGCCTTGGACTTAGGATTGAGTTGAACCGTTAAGTGAACCTTTTCAAAAAAAAAAAGTTTATTAAGGAAATAGTCATTTTTAAATTGTAGTGTCGTTTATGTTTTTTTTTTTTTTGGTTTTTTCTACATCATTGTCGTTTTTTGACTTCACTATTATTTTCATGGTTATTGTCAGTTTACATGTTACTGTTGTTTTTCTTATTATTGTAGTTTTCGTGATTATTGTCGTTTACTTAATTCTTGTCGTTTTTATGATATGTCGTTTTATTAATTCTGTCATTTCATAGTTTGTCTTTTTTTTTTTTTTTTAATCTCATTGTCGTTTTGGAAAGTACTATTCAAATACTGTGAAGATGCCATTTTAAACTTCCGTGGTATATTCCTCATAAAATAAAAAATAAAAAAAAACTTCAGTGGTATTTTTCTTTAGCTACTCGTGTCGTTTTCCCATTATAATGTCTTTCATCAACTATTTTTGTATACGCCACAAGTTGTCGTTTATGTGCTTTTTTTTTTTAATTTTTTTTTTTATATTCCCCTTCCCTGCTCTCTTTCTCAGGCTACCTTTCCCCATTTGTCGCCAATAACTTGCCTCTATACTATCGATTTGCGATTAAAATCCCAACTTTGCTTCAAGGTTTCAAGGTCCAAAAACATGTTTCTTTTCAAAGACAGAGGAAAGAAGAGAGGCTATAATTAACTTTGCTTTGAAAGTTTCAAAAGACATAAAGTGGAGAGAGAAGAGGCCTATATAAACATTAAAAGCTCTAGTGGTTCCACTTGTCAAATTGGTCGCACAGGTGGAACTGGCAATGAATGTAGCTTTCAAAACGTATAATTAACTTATCAAACAGATATTTTCTTCTTCATCATTTTCTAGTCATTATGTAAACTAACAACTAATGTGAAAATGATACACAAAACTACTACATGGAAAGGGTTATTACTAAGTCAATTGGTCCCTTAACGTAGTCAATGAAAAGACACACACTGACTTTTGTTTGAAACGGGTTTTATTTCTTCTGTCCATAAAGACACACATTGAATTTGCAATTGAGCGGCAGTTATTCTAAAAAGAAAATGAAGAAACTACTGAGTGTTGTGAGCTTTCTCTTTGCTCTGTTCCTTGTTCATGGAATTCAGTTATGTCTATGTCAAAGCTCGCCCGTTCGCTGCATAGAGGGAGAGAGACAAGCTCTGCTCAAACTGAAACAGAGTTTCCAAGACCCTTCGAACCGGCTGGTGTCTTGGAACGGCAAAGATTGCTGTCGGTGGAGCGGAATAAGCTGTGATAAAAGCACCGGACATGTTGTGAAGCTTGATCTCAGGACACGAGTTTATGTGTTTGGAGGACTTCGCGTCAATGACTATGCCTCTGAGCCATTACATGCGCCCGAGATTGATTCTTGTCTGGTGGAGCTGAAACATTTGGAGTACTTGGATTTGAGTGGAAACGACTACAACCAAAGCCGAGTTCCCAATTTCTTCGGCTCCTTCGAGCGTCTCAGATACCTTAATCTCTCATACGCAGGACTTGGTGGAAGGATTCCGCTTCAAATTGGAAACCAGACAAGCTTGCAAGTTCTTGATCTCAGTTCTTATTACTTTCCCTCTTCTCAATTATATGCCGACGGATTCCAATGGCTTTCAAGTTTTCCATCTTTGCAACACCTCGACATGGACGGCGTGGACCTTAGCAAGGCGCTAGACATGATGGAGGTACTCAGTACACTTCCCTCTCTAAAACTCTTGAGCTTGCGTCATTGTGGAATCCAAAACTTTCACTTTCCCCATAGTTCTGTTATTTCCATGTTCCTTCCAAGTGTTCAATTTCTAGATATTAGCAACAACATGATTGTCGGGGAAATTCCCGATTCTCTTCAGAATATGACAGCACTTAGGGAACTTGTTTTATCATATAACAACTTTAACTCCACAGTCCCTCTCTGGTTAGTCAATTCTAAGAGTCTTGTCCACCTTGATCTTTCACGAAATGCGTTTGACAATATTGAAGGAGGGTTATTGTCATTGTTGAATAATGCCTGTTCCTTAAAGTCATTGGACTTGTCTTGGAACTCCATGAGTGATGATCTGTTGAAAAATAAAAATATTTCATCAAAATGTCTTGCACATGCTTTAGAGTTTCTAGATTTGCATGATGCTGCAAGAGGTGGCATTATTCCAGACTGGTTAGGGGAACTGAAAGGCTTGAATTTCCTTGATCTAAGTGATAATAATCTAGAAGGTCCGCTTCCATCATTGCTAGGACATTGTTCAGTCTTAAAAGAACTACATCTCTCACACAACCACCTAAACGAGACCATTCCAGAATCCTTGGGAAAATTGTTGCTCTTGCAGCATTTAGACCTTTCTGATAATGAATTAGAGGGAACCATTCCGCACTTTTTTGGGAGATTGTCATTCTTGCAACACTTAGACCTTTCAATTAATAAATTGGAGGGAGTTATTCCACACTCTTTCGGGAGATTGTCATTCTTGCAGCACTTAGACCTTTCACATAATAAATTGGAGGGAATCATTCCTGAATCGTTTGGAAAATTGCCACTCTTGAGGCAATTAAATCTTGAGTGGAACCAATTGAATTGGACCATTCCAGAACTTTTGGGGAGATTATCCAGCTTGGAAGATTTAGTTCTTTCAGGAAATCATTTAGAGGGAACCATTCCATTATCAATTGGGAATTTGTCTATCTTGAAAAAATTAGATCTTTCACAAAATCAATTCACAGGCATGATTCCACAATCATTGGGAAGGTTGATACATTTGGAAGATTTGGATCTTTCAGATAATCTATTAAGTGGAACCAT
The DNA here is from genome assembly GCA_018132145.1 of Boehmeria nivea var. tenacissima. Classification (NCBI taxonomy): domain Eukaryota; kingdom Viridiplantae; phylum Streptophyta; class Magnoliopsida; order Rosales; family Urticaceae; genus Boehmeria; species Boehmeria nivea. The sequence goes on along the minus strand of CM030875.1, from coordinate 19,435,524 downwards.
CTCACAGTCAATTGGAAGACTTTCAAGTTTGACATCTGTAGATCTTTCACGAAATAAGTTGAGTGGGTCTATTCCGGTCAGTCTTGGGCAGTTATCAAACCTCCACAAGTTAGATATTTCTTCTAATTCCTTGGAAGGCGTTGTATCTGAGCTTCACTTTTCCAACCTTTCACTTTTGTATATATTGAACATTAGTTCCAACCGTCTAAGTTGCAAATTGAAATCCAATTGGAACCCTCCTTTCAACCTCCGAACTCTTGACATGTCATCTTGTTTGATTGGATCTCAATTTCCTCACTGGATTCAAAATCAAACGGAACTTGATTTAATAAATCTGTCAAATACAAACATCTCAGGAAGTTTTCCTACATGGCTTACTAGAAGCAGTTCTATTCGTCATTTGGATCTCTCCATGAACCAAATCAGTGGAAACCTCCCAAGAAATATTTTCAGTGTAAATTATCTTCATCTTGAGAGCAATCTTCTAAACGGTTCAATTCCGAATTCAATTTGTGAGTTGCAACTGTTAGTGTTAGATCTTTCAAGAAACAGCCTATCTGGGGAAATACCCAAATGCATTGGGTCGCTTCATGTGTTGTATGTGTTAGTTCTGTCATCCAATAAGTTAACGGGACCTATTCCAAGCTCAATCGGTGAGATTCCTTATTTGATCCAGTTGCGCCTCAGTAGCAATAGCCTCGATGGAGAGCTTCCTCTAGCACTGAGAAAGTCTACTTACTTAGAAGTATTGGATCTTGGTGAAAATAGAATCACAGGAACCATACCTACTTGGATTGGGGAGAGCCTTCGGGTATTAAAAGTCCTCAGTCTTCGAAAGAACAAGTTCAGCGGCAACATTCCTTTACAGCTCTGCAAACTTTCAGAATTGCAAATCTTGGATCTTTCAACAAACAATCTCTCAGGAGGAATCCCCCATTGCTTCAATAAGTTTACTCAGATGACCCTGCATGATGTTGGCCTCGCCAAGGAATATTTTATGGAGTCCGATCTTTTGCAAAATGAATTGGATCAAATTGAGTTCATTCAGGTCATAAAAGGAATGGAGCTTAGTTACTTGCAAAAGCAGCTAAGGCTTCTTGATACCATGGACCTCTCTGATAATAAGCTGGTCGGGATCATCCCAGAGGAGCTATGTTTGCTCACTGGATTGCGTAGCTTGAATTTGTCGCACAATCAATTGTCAGGAAGGATCCCAAACAAGATAGGAGGACTTGAGTCAATAGAGTCACTTGATCTCTCAAACAACCATATATCTGGCGAAATTCCACCGACCATGGCTACGCTAATGTTTCTGAACCACCTCAACCTGTCACACAACAACTTGTCAGGGAAAATTCCAACAGGCAATCAGCTCCAAACTCTCAATAACCCATCAATCTATGCTGGAAATCTTCAACTCTGTGGAGATCCTCTTCCAAAGAAATGTCCCAATGAAGATGAACCAGCCAAACTTCCGATCAAAGACGATGAAGAAGACAAGAAAGATAAGATATTGTTCTGGTTCATCGTAGCAGCGGGATACGCAGTTGGTTTATGGGGAGTTATCGGAACTTTAGTTCTCAAGAAAAACTGGAGAATCGCTTACTTCCGTTTTGTGGAAAACGCCAATGAGCGGTTACTTGTGATGGTTGCAGTGAAAGTAGCAAAGCTGAAGCAGAGGATGCAAAGAACCACCACTGACGAGTAATCCACCAGAGCTTTGTTTACTCTGTTTTTCTTATGATTTTTTTCCTCATCTGTGTGTGACTATAATATGTATCTGAACTTGTGTACGTTTGTGTGGTCATTACTTGTTATGTTTGGACACTATGTCTTGTGTGGCGTGATATTGAATAATTCAATAATTCATGTTCTTAAAGCTGTTAATTGGGATATTATGCTTCAGATTGTACAACATTGCATTCGAAAGCTATTATTTGATTTTCAGTGTTGATGTGTGCCGTCATTGATTGATTTGAGGTCCTTCTATATTGTTCAAACATGTTTTATATGCTTGTAAGACACAGTGCTTTGGCCAAAAAAAGCACAACTGGGATTACTGTGATAAAATAATTATAAAAAAAAAAAATGAAAGAACGAAATACCAAGATTGCGTTTTCTGACTTCATTGCATTCTTGTTAGCTAAACAAATTTTATTTTACCGGGAATATGTTGTTTTGTACTTCTGTTGTATCTTATTATTATTGACACTTTTGTTGTATTTTGACAAATATGGAGTACAATTGTGCTATTAAGTATAAATTAATTAAATGCTTATTTTATTTGTTAAAAATTAATTAAATGCTTAATTTATTTGGTGAAGGATTAAAATATTGTTTCAAAAAATATTGAACAAAAATATTGCAAAACTGTTACAAAATTTTATAAGGGGATTTTGAAGAATGCCCCCTTTTGACCCATTAATAATCAAATTTACATTATATATAAAAAGTAGAAATCAAAGGAATATATCACTTGAAGCATAAATTTATTATTAAGTATCATTTAAAATGATTTTTTCTTATTTAATTTCTCAATTTTATTATGGAAAATATTATTTATGTCCGAAGGGATAGTTTTCATTTTAAAAAAAATTTCGTGTAACCCAAAAGATATATTTATGTTTCCCCATAAATAAACCATATATATATATATATTGGTATGTCTAGGAGAAAGTTCCCAGGAACTGTCGTTTTCATTGTTATTATGATATTGTCGTTTCATGAAGGGTGTCATTTAAGGCTGCCATACAGGACATTGTCGTTTCTTGACTTCTTATTGATTTACAATTATTGTCGTTTTCTATTTTATCTGTCGTTTTGATAGCTATTGTCCATTCTCAAATTTACTGTCGTGTTGATTGTTAATGTTGTTTTTGTATTACTTGTAATATTATTTTCTTTTTCTAATTCTTATCATTTATTTTAACTTTTTTCAAGTTCTTGTTGCTTTACAATTTTTGCCGTTTCCCATTTTACTGTCGTTTATGTTTATTGTCGTTTTTACTTCATGATTATCACTTTTGTGGTTATATATTGTCGTTTTATTATAATTTTACTGTCGTTTCATAGTTATTTTCGTTTACATAAACTGTTGTTTCCTAATTCTTGTAGTTTTCATTATTATTGTTGTTTTTCTAATTCTTATCGTAATGATATGTCGTTTTTCTAATTTTCTAATTTACTGTCGTTTTCATAGTTCGTTGTTCTTGGATTTCAATGTCGTTTTCTAGTTAGCTGGGCAAATGTTATTCAATTTATTGTGAATTCATAGTTGATGCAATGTCGTTTTCATCGGGGTTTTTTTGTTTTTTGTTTTTTGTTTTGTAATTCCCCTTCCCTGCTCTCTTTCTCAGTCTACCTTCTCCTCATTGTCGCTTGAAGAATATGCCTCATCTTCTTCTGATTTTTTGTTTTTTTTTTTCCAATTAAAATTCCATCTATGCTTTAAGTATTCATGGTCCAATTAATTGTCCTTCCCCTTCTGATATATTGAAGTTTTTAACATCTAAAAGCTCTAATAACAATTTTTGCTACCGGTTTTTCCCACTTCAACTAATTTTACGAGTACAGGTAATATTATATGGCTAAAAAAAAAATCCTAAAAGACAGATTAAAAAATAAGTCAATGACTAAATTTTTCATGTTTAATTTTTTTTTTTACTTCGTTTTTGCAAAAAATTTAAAGATGCCTTCCTTCAATAAATTGCCACAAAAGTTAATATTAGTGATTGAACTGCGCTGAGTACTACAAAAGGCCATGACATCATTATTTGATGCTGTCATCGTTTTAGCTACTTTATTGTATACGAAAATGCTAGTATATATAAAACTAAAACCTAACTATTACTTCTTAGTCCGGTGCTTGTTCTTCTGCCACATTTCTACTTGTTCAGTTGAATTTCTGTTTCTTTGAAGAAGCGAATGCAAAGATGAGGGGTTATACGGAGGTGGCAGCGGGCACGGCTCACTTTCAGAAGGACTTGTCACCATCGTTTCCATCATATAATCTTTGATCAATCCCTGTGACGGGCATGCCATAGACTCGGAACAAAACTCAACTGCTTCGCTCGGTATAGTAGGCTTGAAAGTTAGGAGCTTCGCATATTCGTTTAAGAGGTGAAACATGTAGTCGTACACGTACTCCATTCTCAACTCCTCTCTTATGAGTTCGCTCGCCGCCTTTCCAATAGCTTGTGCCTGAAGAAATCCATGAAAGCAGAGTAAATCTCACACATGTTTTGAAGGCACGCTTTCGTTGGTTTCGCATGCTATTATTTATTAAAAAAAAAACTTTGTGAAGGAATAGCACACAACATAATTACCTCTTTTTTATGGTTGTTGCCCCAGTCGACCGCAAATTTGATGGATTTGCACATTTCATCATTCTTAATGGGCCAATAATGTTGCATCGGTTCCAAACTTCGAGTGAAGAAATCGTAGTAGCGCGGCTTCACTAGTAAGGCAACGGAGTCACATGCAAGAATGTACTTCTCACTAACAGACCAAGCATTCCCTTCAATGTAGATCTTATACCTGCACCAACTCAACAACTTAATTGCTTGAGAGGTTGCTATATTTTAATTTAAAAACAAATTAATATCGGCGAAACATTTACCTATGGACACATTGGTCTGCTAAATTTGATTTCTTGTAGCCTTGCTCAAACTCCCGAATCCAATCCTATTACAATCGCATGCTCTAGTCAATTTTCAGTTGTTTTTAAGACAATAGATCAGAGATAATAAAGAGGTGAAGAGGATGTGATGAGATGAAACAAAACCTGCGAGTAGATGCGAGCATTCCATTCGTGTTTTTTGGAGACATTGCATTTGAGAAGCTCTTGTCTAGTGGCACCAGTATATGGATTTCCCTTCCAATAGGCATAAGGTTCTCTCTTGCTCCATTTGGTCCTTTTGTTTCCTTCCTTTATGTCCTTCATTAATGGCACCCACGGCTTTATGTTTATCTCCGGCCTAAACAACACATAAACAACCACCATTGTCAGTGCTTAATTGTTCGGGAAATCAGAGGAAATAGCCAAAAAAAAATAATTTCGTTTTTAAAATACAGTCTATGTTTCAAAAAATTAAAAAAATAGCAATGTTACGAATTATATAACAGAAAAATGTCACACAAAATATAACGCATCTGTAAATATTTGTAAGATATTTTGTAACACTTCAAGTCTTACTAATTATTTTTTGAAGTGTTAAATAATATCTTACAAATGTTTACAAATATGTTATATTTTGTGTGACACTTTTCTGTTATACAATTCATACAATGGCTATTTTTTTAATTTATTAAAACATAAGTTATCATTTAGATTAAACCTTTAATTTTGACCTATTTTTACAACTCACCCTAATTGTTATATATAAAAAGGGGCAAAAAATGTGTATTTCTTAAATAATGCTAAATTATGCCTTCAAAAAAGAAAAGGGGATAATAAGGCTAAATATAGTTCATAAATAAATAGTATTTCATGAAACAAATAAATGAAGAAATAAATGAAGTACATGGTGTATTTCTTACCAACCCCAAAACGACCAATCAGGAAAAGCAATATCACGCGTGTCATCGGACCCACAATAATGAAATATAGCCGGCGGTGACGTGGCATGATCTTTCGCCAGGACCACAGGCATGTCATTGCAGTCAAACAAGAGCTCCAAATCCGGCACTCTTCCGGGGTACAACCGTAGCAACTGTAGGATACCCCACAGCGTAAAAACGTCCCTCGTCTGGAACGCCCTACTGAAGGTCTCCACGTAGGCCCTGCCCTTCACGATCACGAGCCGGAAATTGGCCGTGCGCTTGGCCCGCTCCACCATGTCCCTCGTGATGCCCGTGCGGGCCCACGGCCGGAGGTCCTCGTGGATCCAACGGAAGTAGTCCGGACACGTGGCGGGCGACGGACGGTCCGGATCTGCTCCGGGGCTGTGCGTGGTGGGGTAGTTCGAAGGGCATGTTCGTGTGGGGTCGTACGCACTGCAGTTCAGTGGAAACTCGATTTTTAGGCGTCGCGGGTTGGCTGAGAATTTGTGGGGGAGAGCTATTCCAGCTAGGTTCTGACACGTGGAAGGAATCAAAAGTTAACAGTACAGCCATTAATAGACGAGAGTATTTAATGCTAGAGTTTTTTTCAATAATGTATAATAATACAATTTATTAACTGGCGGCTAGTGCTAACAAACTCAACCAAACCTACGTCAGTTCACTGGTCCTAATTCTAAATACCAGAGTTTGCATGTCATGCGGTGAACACAATAAGGCATTAAGGTGATCAAGGGATGGTGTGCGGATAACAACTCAAATAAAAAATATTAAATTTCGAATATTATTAAATACGACAGCATAATTTTTTCTTTTTTTACTCTAATGCAAAAAAAAAAAAATGTATCAATTGTTCTTTTTATAATAAAAGTAATTTATTTTAATTCTCAATGCAAATCTTCTTTACTACAATCTTGATTCAATTAGTACAGTCAATCTCATATCTAAATATTGATTTGAATTTAAAATTTTGTCAAATGATAACTCAAATCAATTATCAAAATTTTAAATTTGAATTCATATCCTAATGACCTTTAAAAAATATTAATAAATGGAGAATATTAGATATCTCATTTAATTGTATCCATAGATGTCCTTAATTAAATAAAAAAAAAAGTGACAACTCACTTGCGTAGTTTTAATATTGTTCAATAAATAATATGTGCAAAATTAATAATGATTTTTATAAAATAATATAGAAGACAGTACATAAGTTACTATTTTTTTCATCTGAGAACTTATGGATACAGCCTCATACAGGCCACTGGGATAACCAATCTTGTTGCATTACGCTTCCAGTAGTCCTTTTCAACTTTTTTTTATATTAAAATATCGTGAATTATATTAATATACATTGAAAATAGTTTAATATATGAGTTTGCATGCTAAACGGTCAGCGCACGCGATTTAAAAATATTATTTGGCTGCTTATCGTTATAATAAATACATATGCTAATGCTATGCTATGCCTATGTTCCAAATTTGTTTTACTGAAACGTCGTGATCATATAACTAATTTATTTTGACAATAAAGTTTTCATATTATACGGTCAAAACACGTAATTTGAAAAGATTATTACTTCTCAACTTTGTTTACTAGAGCTTATATATTTTGACAATTCTTATAGAATAGTCGTATTTCGCATCGGTCACTAAAGTTTAAAAATAGTTTTTTTTTTTCTGGACAAAAAATGGTATTATCTTTATGTCAAGCGTAGTTTGCGCCAACGATATTAAACTTCAAGCGTAATATTAACGACCCCATTGATTTATTTATTTCATTGGGAATATGATCCAAAAATTTCAAAGTTATCTTACGCTCGATCATTAAAATAACTAAAACTTGTAGTTTACTAAATAGTTATGGATTTATTTATCAAATGAATGACTCATCGTGTTGCTAACTTTCCTCGAAAGAACTAAAGAAAATAGTTTTCTAAATCCTAGAACAATTATTTAGCTATTAAATAAACAAACACATTAGAATATCAATAAAATCACACCATACACTAGCTAGAAGACTAAGACATATCATGTAACAAAGGAGGAAAAAGAATTGACTTACAGAGCTGGTGTTGAGAACGCGCGTGGAGACAAACGCGCCGACGAAAAGCAATAACAAGACGAGTAAGATCGCCGGAGTCTTGGCTGAGTATTTCCCATACCACTTCGAGACTGTATCCGTGAAATTACTATTGAGCCCTTGCATGTTCTCTCACGTTTAACACTAATCTTTTTGCCTCATTCTCAGTCAAGTACAAAAACGATCGATCAGTTGGCTTATGTGTAATATGTAGAGAAGAAAAAAAAAAAAAGTGGTTTAAGTCGGTGGATTATATCACATGAACTTTTTGCTGAGGGTAAAATTGATGACCTTTTTGGAAAGAAAATTAACTTTTGAGCAATAACTAATCAAACAAGAATACAAGATATCAAAAGGATCAATATATATATTGAAATATAAGCCAGCGAGCGAAAATATGAAAATGATTAGAGAGAAAATGAAAGCTCTGCGAGAGCTTAAGCTAAGAAAAATAACAGATAGAAGAGGGGAAAGATTTATAGAGAGAGAGAGAACTGTGAGTCGGCTTAAAAAAATCTTCGGTCAATAGCTTTAATATGTTGTTACATACTCGTTTAGCAAATCGGTGTCGTTTTAATTTGTTTGTCGTTTAACTGAGATTGTATGTCGTTTTTAATAAATTATGGTTTTTTATACTTTCAATTGCCCTTTTGGTGCTCTGTCCTGTAAGGAACAAGTTTTCTCTAAATCATGGCATCACAATTTTTTTTTTTTTGGGGAACTTTATTTCCGGTAATTGAAATAGTTGCTGTTGGTCCTTTGAAGATGTGTTGTTCAATACTTTGCCATCCTGGATATTGTCATTTTTCGATGTCTATCTATTTACAACTATCATCGCCTTTTAAAGTCAACTTTCATTTTTCTATTTTTTGTTGTTTTACAATTTCCTGTCTTTTAAGTTGACGAGAAAAAACGATAATAAACACGAATATCGACAGTGAATTTCAAAACGACAACATGATAAAATGAGAAATCAAAATGATATATAATAACCATAAAATCGAAAGTGAAGTAAAAAGGTAAGAAATAAAGAAAAAGAAAAATCTTATAAAACAACAAGAAGTAGAAAAACGACAATAACAATGAAAACGACATTAAACTAAAAACGACAATAACCATAGCAAAGATAGTGCAATATAAAAAACGGATTTACCAAGAAACGACGGTGAACATGAGAAAACACAATGAAGTTGAGAAAAGACAACAATCCTAAAATGACAAGTAAAAAGAACAAAAACAACATAAAGCTATAAGAACAAAAATCTATTACCTGCTTGCATCCAGGATATTGTCACTTTTAACTCCTTGTCGCTGTATGATTCTTGTCGTTTTTCAACTTAACGTCGTTTCTATCGTTATTGTCGTTTTTAATTTACTGTCATTTTCGTGATTAATGTTGTTTTTCCATCTCTTGTCGTTTATTTAATTGTTTTTTCAACTTCTTACTGCTTTAAAACTGTTTGCTCTTTCCCATTGCACTGTCATTTCATGATTATTGTCGTTTTTTTTACATCACTGTCGTTTTATGATTTTTGTAATTTTTTTTTTTTTACTGCTCTGTTGTTTCACTTTCATGGTTATTGTCATTTTCATATTACTGTTATTAGTATTTTAATTCACTGTCGTTTTCATGGTTATCGTCTTTCTTTGACTTCATTTTTGTTTACTAGTTAGCTAAGAATATGTTATTCATTTAATCAAATGTCTTTTTCGACTTCGTTATCGCTTGAAGAATAATTGCCTAGTCTTTATTATTATTTTAATTAAGATTCCATCTTTGCTTCAAATTGTGGTTCCCACTTATATATGGTAAAATAATATCTAGTTACAACTTTTTGCACCAATGCAGGGGATAACTACAAAATCATCCTCAATTTTCTCATGTATAATTAAACACGACCTAGGAACAAGTCGTTGACTCATTCGTACTAATTAAGACCATGAACAGAATGAGGTCATAACAAATGCAATGACTTATATCGATATGTTAGTTTGGGTTACCAATTATTCATCTTTGAAATTCTTACCTGATTTTTGACAAAATTTTCCTAATATGACCCCTTCAATGAACTACAATAAAGTTAAGTGACTGAAATTCTGACCAGTCCTATTTAATAACATCTTTATTCAAACTGTCAGTCTTCCAAAAAGGAAATGTTATCAATACGTTACGCAGATCATGCCAAATTTGGTATACTTATGTTTTTTGTTTAAAAAAAATGAAAGTATTTTTGTTGTTTTCTTTTCAAATTTTTAAAAATAAGTACGTTTAATAACCACTATTTTTTCTAGTTTTTATGTACGAAAGAGACAAGCGATATTTGGTATCTAATTAAGAGAGAGTGAGTAGAGTGGAAATGAAGAGAGCGGGGGGAGGAGAGAACACAAATATAATAAGTCTGTAATATATATTCAATCCTTTATTTTTAAAAATTTTGGTCAAATTGTCGAACATTTAGGCGATCAGCCACTTTATTGTATACAAGAAGGTTAGTATACAAGAAATCCTCATTACTGCTTCTTAGTTTGATTTGCCCAATACTCGCTCTTCCACTTTTCTACTTGTTCAATTGAATCCGTGTTTCTTTGAAGAAGCGAAAACAAAAACGAAGTGCCATAAGAAGGAGGCAACTTGCACGGCTCACCATCCGAAGGACTTGTCACCATTGATCCTATCATGAAATCCTTCGTTAATCCTTGTGACGAGCAAGCCATAGACTCGGAACACAACTCAACTGCTTTTTTTGGTATAACAGGCTTGAAAGTTAGGAGCTTCGCATATTCGTTCAAGAGATGAAACATGTAGTCGTACACGTACTCCATTTTCAACTCCTCCATAATGAATTTGCTTGCCGCTTTTCCCATGGCTTGTGCCTGGAAAAAAAAATCCACGAAAGCAGCGTAGTAAGAACACAAAAAATACGTATAGAAAAAAACTCAACACCTTGACCCTCGTAAGTGTTTCCAACTTCCAAGAGCTTCCTATTGAAGCTACCAATAGATAGAGGTAAACTTGAAATCCCACAGTTTTGAGTGCAAGCTTAATTTGTTTTGTACATTCTATAACAATGCCACTAAGACATGCGAAGGAATAGCACGGCATTATTACCTCTTCCTTGTGACTGTTGCCCCAATCAACAGCAAACTTGATGGATCTACACTTGTCCTTGGCATTAATAGGCCAGTAATGTTTCATTGGTTTCAAACTTCGAGTGAAGAAATCGTAGTAACGCGGTTTCACCAGCAAGGTAACAGAATCACAGGCGAGAATGTGCTTATCGCTAACAGACCAACCAGCCCCTTCAATGTAGATCTTATACCTGCATGAATCATTTTCAACTTAACTTATACTTAAAAAGATTTAATTTGAAAACAAAAAAAAGTTGGCTTAACATTTACCTATGATCGCATTGGTTTGCCAAATTCGATTTGTTGTAGCCTTCCTTGGACTCCCGAATCCAATCCTATTATATACATGCATGTTTTAGATAGTGAATTTCATTTTGTTTCAAGAAAAAAAAAAAGAGAGAAAATGAACTCAAATTAAGATTAATGTGTTTTGATGAAATTGAGGAATAAACAAGAGGAGATAGAAACGGAACCTGCTTGTAGACGCGAGCGTTCCAATCTCCTTTTTTGGAGACATTGCATTTGAGAAGGTCATGTCTGGTGGCAGAAACATCAGGATTTCCTTTCCAAAATGCATAAGGTTGTCTGTCCTCCCATTTGGTCCTTTTATTTGCTTCTTCTAATTCCTTCATTAATGGCACCCATGGCTTTATATTTATCTCTGGCCTAAACAACACATATATATAGGACCACGCACCCATTTAGTAGTGCTTGTTATTGTCATCTCAAATGGACACCGAAGACATTGTGATCTTTCATATTCGGACAGCTTTCATGCAACAATGAGTAATGAAAGCGTGGCAAAAAGACAAATGAATAAAACCCCTAAACCAATGGTCTAGATATGTCATGACTTGCATTTCATAGGCAAAATAAGGTGACCCTCTGATATGAAGCAAATAATACTACCAAAATCAGCTTATTTATCAAATTCTGAATAGTACATCATGCTTATAACACTCCATTTTCTTCACATTTTTTTAAAGCACCTTAGATGGAAAGTAAATGTGTAAAATATTCTAATAGGTAGAAATATTTAAATGTCTTAATATATATTGTCTATATATATCTGTCGATATACAAACTATAATTTTGACTGCATATTATATACTCCATGAATAAGAGAAGTGTAGAGTATGCCTTACCAACCCCAAAACGACCAATCAGGAAAAACAACACCAAGCTTGTCATCGTCCCCACAGTAATGAAACATCGGCGGGGCTGTGGGCCCACTGCGCGCTCTCGCCGGGACCCCCGGCGAGTCGGAGCAGTCGAACATGAGCTCCAAATCGGGCACTCTTCCGGGGTACCACCGCAGCAACTGTAGGATCCCCCACAGCGTAAAAACGTCCCTCGTCTGAAACGCCCTACGGTAGGTCTCCACGTAAGCCTTGCCGTTCAGAACCACCAGCCGAAAAGTGGCCGTACGCTTGGATCGCTCCACCATGTCCCTCGTGATGCCCGAGAGGGCCCACGGACGGAGGTCCTCGTGGATCCAACGGAAGTAGTCCGGACACGTGGCGGTCGATGGACGGCCCTGATCTTTTCCGGGGTTGTAGTAGTTGGCTGCGTGGATCGAAGGGCAGGTTCGTGTGCGGTAGTACGCACTGCAGTTCAGTGGAATCTCGATATTTTTATGTCGGGATTTAAGTGATAGTATGTTGGGTAGTGTTATTCCAGCTATGTTCTGACACGTGGAACGAGGAAAAAGTGAACTACTATAAGTCTATATCCAAATACGAGACGGATAATTTAGTTATTTAATGCCAGTATTTTGCATGTTATGCGGTTACAATGGACTTCCAGCTATGTTCACGTTTTGTTACTATGTCGTTTTGATTTGAGTATATTAAAAAAAAAAAAACTAACAAAAACAGATGAATTTGAATGACACTCCTGAGTTTTATTAAGGTAACACTTAAACCCTATTTTGCAAAACTAAAAGTAATTTCTATAATGCCAATCACACCCGGCTCGTCTTATTAGGACCGTTAACGGTCTATTGTAAAATAGTCGTTATATTTAAACAGATATTATAGTGAATACTCTATTTTTAAATTTAATTCAAGTAAATATCTAATGTTTTAAAAAATACAATTAAATACTTAAATAATTTAATTACTTACTAAATAATAATTAATAATAACTAATTTAATTATTTAAAATATGTATAAATAATAAATAAATTCGATAATTATTCAAGTATTTAAAAATTATACATAATTACTTTTAATATTTTATAATTTTTAAATATTTTCCTGTTTCACCCTATTTTAAATGCCCTCAAAACGATCAAGACAATTATGCATGAGGCAGCAAGATTCGAAATCCAGCTCCCTAAAAGACAAAAATCACATCTTATCAATATCTTTTTGTATTATTATTATTAATTTATTAGTTAAGTGATGATATATTTTATCATTTCATGATTGGAAAAAAAATCCATTAATGTCAAAAAGCAACCACACAAGTTGGTCCAACGCATACGATGGATAAGAAACTATAATTGAAAGAGACTATATACAATGAACTAACATTATTAGTATTATAAACATAATAAATATAAGGGTTATCTATATAAATGCCCCTCAATGTTGTGCTATTATTGCAATTTACACCCTAATGTTTCAAAACTTTCATTCTTACCTTCTAAAGTATTAAAAATTTATAAATTTGCCCCCTCTTTCACAATTTGTAAAAAAATAGATTAAATTAATAACATAACATTAATCTGTTGGCGCCTGGACAAATTTTTAAGATCAACTGCCTTCAAATTAATAAAATTATAGTAATTAATTCTATATTTATTTTTATAAACACCCTCTTATGTTGTCTTTTCTTCTCAAAATATACTTCGATCTTTTAAAATTTTGTATTCATATCCTTAAAAATTTGTACAGGCGCCAACAGATTAATTAAAAATTATACAGGCGCCAACAGATTAATGTTACGTTATTAATTTAACCTTTTTTTTTTACAGATTGTGACAGAGGGGGCATATCTATAAGTTTTTAATACTTTAGGGGATAAAAATGATAATTTTTAAACATTAGGGTGTAAATTACAACAATAGCACAACATTGGGAGGCATTTGTATAGATATCCCTAAATATAATAGAAGAAGAAAAAAGAAGTGAACTTACAGTGGTGTCAAGAAAGCGCGTGGCCACAATCGCGCCGACGAAGACCAATAACAAGAAGATAGAGATCGTCGGAGTCTTGGCCGAAGATTTCCCGAACGGCTTCGAGACCGTCTCTGCGAAATTACCACACAGCCCTTTCATGCTCTCTCTCTCATTCAACACTATCGCCTTTTTGCCTCTTTCTCAGCAAAGTAGCTCACTAATTGTGATCAGAACAAACCAGAGTACGCCGATAGAGAATCCGTTGGCCGGGGCTATTCTTGGCATTTCACTGGCTGGGAAATATTTCTCGATTGTGAGAAATTACTTCAATGGAAAGCTTGAATTGGTGTAATAGAGTAGATTCAAAAGTACGGAAAAAATGCAAGTAATTAGAGAGAAAAGGAAAGGTTTTGCGAGATCTAAGCTAAGAAAGGTAACAAAAAGCAGATCGTAATCATATAATAGTATTCACTTAACAGTATATATATACACCAAAAGGCTAACAAGCAAATGATTTTCGTCAGTATATAAGTCGGAGGTTGTGAGATCACGGCGGCGAATCGGCGGCGGAGTGTGAGAGAGTCAACGATCGAGTGGCGGACTGTACTGTTTTGGAATCAAAACCCTACTGGATGGCGGATGCTAATGGGAACTTTCCAGTCAAGAAAAGTACTTAATAACAAAATGGTAGTTCTGAAGCCATCGCTTTAATTTTTGTAAAAATATAGGAAAATTCATTGGTGTTGTTGGTGGAAGAACGACTTTTCCAGTATATTATATTATATCTTAGAAACATAAATCTGAATAGTGGGGCATACACCACTAGAGAATCTAATTAAAAATAATTGAAATATTAGATTTTGCCCGTAATTTGAGTTGAAACATTAGATTTTTTTTTTTTCTTTTGAGTTTTACTATAAGATCAAATTATAATCGGCAAATGAGCATGATTAGTATGTGCACGCGCAGAGGGACGATGGTGTTGATTACAGAGGGACTGCATTTTTCTCTTGCTAACACAAAAGGCGGTTCAAAATCGCAATTTGATCGCGATATTTGGTGCTTGTTTATCTGAGCCAAATGGACTCTGAGTGAATCTACAATCGTAACTAAAATTTGTCCATATTGTAATAATATTTATTACGATTTCATAATTCTTTGCTTAAATGTATACGATGTCCTAGCCTGATCGTATCAATGGTCAAATCATAATATATTTGTTATGATGTAGCCATCGATACGAAAGCAGGTGGTTGAGTAAGGAAATGATTTTAAAGGTATTTTGGTCAAGCTAAACAAAATTTTTAGGCTTAATCACTAGTTTCTTAAATTTTTTTTTAGGGAATTTTAAGAAAATAGTCATTGTTTATAAAATAATTTGAAAAAATAGCCACAGTTATAAAAAATTTAAAAACTAGCCATGCAATAAATTTTTAACAAATTTTTTGCCTAGTGTCAAAAATTTCTGACAGTATTTTTATGTGCATTTTTGTTATTATCAGTAATTTCTTACAGTTTATGACTAATTTTTAAATTTTTTGAAACTGTGGCTATTTTTTAAAAACACACAGTCTAAAACGACTATTTACCCAACTTGACTTTTTTTTTAAATTGTGACAGTTTTTTTTTTCTAACTTAGACCCAAAAATATCCAAAAACGTAATTGGACCGAACTATAACTAATTTAAAACTTTGAATGTACAAGTTGATTATACTCTATGGCATTAGAATTTGCCTTAAGGAAAGGGGGATTTCTCAAATACATTTAGGTTTAGCCAAAACTTAAAAAGCTCAATCTTAAAATCGTCTGAAAGATTTTCGGATAGAATAATACTACATAATCAGAAATTTTGGGAAAGAAAAAAAAAAGCTAGAATGATGTGCCATTATCTTATTAATTATAAAAATAAGTACATATTTTTGTTTCATTCAATACACAATTGATACTGTAAGAACCGTTTTGTTAGAAGGTGTTCTTTGTTAATGTCAGAAATACCAACAAAGAACACAGGGTGTAACTAAAACAAGATAAACAATGCTGGGTGCAGAATAATAAAATGAGCAGAATAATAAAAATGACACGGGAGAATTGGTTACGCAGTTCGGCAATGCCTACGTCTGCGGGGCCATGCCCAGATGAAAAAGATCCACTAGAAACGTCCAAACAAGAACTCACGGACTTATACAAGATTGGAATCCCTCCACTCTCTTCCGCCGCTTCCCCTTTGACCTAGTGATCTACCATTGATGAGATCCCCTCGTCCTTCACAGCACACTCCTGTGTGACACCAGGTTCATACAGTTTACAATTGACTAACACCCATGAAACACACCCTCACCGAATACACTCTTCTCTCTCACAAGAAGGAATACATGCACAACTCTCTCTCACTCTTTTTCTCTCAAACCCAGCAAACGTACTGATCCTCAAGAATACAAAGTAAGTGCGTGAATCAAAAATGTCTTCAACTTGAGAATAAAAAGATCAAGCCAAGAGAGACTTTTCCATAAACATCATACATTAATTATTCAATTAAATGTGTGATATGATCTTCATTACTTCAGGGAATATTTCTTCATTAAGAGAGAATATCAGCAATGATCGTGCATGAGCTGTTGAGATAAACACTAGAAGCTTGGTCAAACAATCTTCTAGAAACTTTCCTTCCTCGAACGCCAGACCGGGTGTTTCAAACACCCAGATAGGGTGTCTCAACCTATCTCGCAGTAACACCCTCAAGAACACCCATGCAGAATCTCTCAAAAGATGACCAAACGAAATCTCCAATAAATGCCGAATATTAACATTCCAAACATAGAGAGATTAGAGAGTAATGATGATATCAAGCCAATTAATTCCAGCTCTCTCAAGATCAAGTCAAATCATCCAAGAATAAAGGCAAATTAATCAAGCAATAAAATCATAATATTGGATAATTAATTTGCAAACAAAATGCCAATAATAAAAACACTAACAGATATTCTTTAAAAAAGAAATTTTTAAGGATTTAGCTAAATTTTTTGTTATTTTTTTAAAGATTAGCCATAGTTTCACGAAATTAAGAAATTAACTATTTTCATTGTGTAACAATATTTGTTGCACAATAACTATAGGTAAATTCTTGAAATATGAGCTTAAAAATTGCTAAAACCCAAATCTTTCTAAAAAAATTTGCTATCCCCTACAATTTTCCTATATTTTATTAGTGGGCTTTGACTCGAAGCACAAAATGGAAAATTGCCAATGACCAAAGTACTACACGACGTGGATATGTTATGTCCCACACCCTCTTTCCCTCAAGTTCACGTAATTAATTAAAACAATATATAAGACAATAGTGTGAGAGTGATACGTCATCGCATAGTGTCCAAGTAAAAGTCATGCATTGTTGATCAATATATAGTACTATAGAAGTCGAACGACGACGACATGAGTGGTCAAAACACGGGAAATACCATAATATCTTCGAGTGTTGTGTGCAATTGAGAGGTAGATTTCTCAATGATGAAGAAACTTTTGAGTGCTGGAATTCTTCTTCTTTTCCTTCTGTTGCTCCTCGAAGGAATTCAACTGTGTTTCAGCGTCAACTCGTCCTTTGGCTGCATAGAGGGCGAAAGACAAGCTCTGCTGAAGCTGAAACAGAGTTTCATTGATCCTTCGAATCGGTTGGTCTCTTGGACCGGTGAAGATTGCTGCCGTTGGAGTGGAGTGAGCTGTAATACAAGTACTGGACATGTCGTCAAGCTTGATCTCAGAGCAACACCTCGTCCTTATCCTTTCTTCGACGTGCCAATTCATTCGGACTTCGACGACGATTTCTACCGCGAGTACAATAGCTCAGAGCAATTATCTGCTTTGCAGGTTAATTCTTGTTTAGCAGAGTTGAAGCATTTGGAGTACTTGGACTTGAGTGGAAACGACTTTAACCAAAGCCGAATTCCCGAGTTCTTTGGATCCTTGAGGCATCTCACGTATCTCAATATCAGTCATGCGGGATTTGGAGGCAAGATTCCCCATCAGATTGGGAACCTTACACGCTTGGAAGTTCTTGATCTGAGTGATGACTATGGCTATTTTAACGGGCAAGTACTATATGCTGATACTTTCCAATGGGCTTCAAGTCTTTTGTCTTTGCAACACCTTGTCATGAGTGGAGCGTACCTCGGAGAGGCACTTGATCTGATGCCGGTACTCAGTAAGCTTCCCTCTTTGGTTCAGTTGCAATTAACTGCTTGCGCAATCCAAAACATTCACTTTCATCAAGGTTTGATTAATTCCACCTTCATCGCAAGCATTCAATTCCTTGGTCTTTGCGCAAATGAGCTTAGTGGTGAAATTCCCAGTGCTTTCCACAACATGACTGCGCTGAGGCATCTTAACCTAGGCGGACAATACTTCTTTTCGGGTGGATTATATGCAGAAAATTTGCAGTGGGTTTCAAGACTTTCGTCGTTGCAACACCTTAACATGAACCGGATGAACCTTAGTAAGGCACATGATCTGATACAGGTACTCATTAAGCTTCCCTCTCAAAACAATGGCAATTAAATCATTGCATAATCCAAATGAACTTGGGGGTGAAATTGCCAATGTTTTTGCTGGACTTGGACTCTTAGTACAATTAGGAAGTTTTAAATGTTAATGGCAGTTCTATCCATGATAGTATTCTAATTACTTAAAAGTCAGATGTAGAAATCCTTGTTTTATTAGGATTAGCAATATAGTTTTTTTTTATATAGTTAAAAGTAGGTATCTACTTTATTAGCATATGTATGCCCTCATAGAGAGCATGTGGTATGAGTCAAAAAAATTGGGTGTACGGTGATTTGCATAAAATATTTGTGAGCAAGAATTTGAGAGACAATCACATATGAGGTTCTCCTTGATTCAGTGAAAAAAAAAATCGTTGTGCCCTCGGTAGATGTAGACTTGATTAGCCTAACAACATTAAATTTTAGTCTTCCTCTATTGCGTTCTCGAACACTATTGATTGATTATATATGTGTTGAACCACTTCCTTTACAAGTTATATCTAGGATACCCCAACAATTTCCCACAAAATGATTGCGTTTAGGCAACTTGGTTAGATTCATCAAGACTGCTATTGTTCTAATCGATTAGATGCATACGCGGATATATAATTTGCTTTGAGTTTCAAGTCTCTTGTCTTTTGAACACATGAACCTCAGTAAGTGTTTTGGTCTTACGCAGGTACTCATCAAACTTCCCTCTCTGCTACACTTGAGCTTAGAGAATTGTGGAATCCAAAACATTCACTTCTCTTATGGTAGTACTGTCAATTCCACCTTTTTTCCAAAGCTTCAATTCCTATATCTTTGGCGCAATATGCTTGCTGGAGCAATACCCAATTATCTCAAAAACATGACTGAAGTTAGAGTACTTGATCTTTCAAACAACTTTCTTAATTCTACCATTCCGCTCCACTTAGTTAATTCCAAGAGTCTTGTCCATCTCAATATTGAGCGGAATCAGTTTGACAACATTGAAGGTGGGCTATTTTCAATGTTGAACAATGCTTGTTCCCTAAAGTCTCTGTATATGTCAAGCAACAGCTTTCGGAATGAGGTCTTAGGTAGTAATAAAAACTCATCAAGATGCCTGTCTTATAGCTTAGAGTCGCTGCACATGTCAAATATTTCAGCCAGTGGTAACATCCCAGATTGGTTAGGGCAACTCCAGAGTTTGAATTATCTTGTTCTCAGTCAGAATTCATTATCTGGTCCAATGCCCTCCTCAATAGGAGAACTATCACAATTAAGGTTATTAGATCTTTCAGATAACCAATTGAATGGAATCATTCCACTGTCCTTGGGGAAATTATCAGCCTTGGAATTTTTGTCTCTTTCAAATGATGAACTGAGTGGGGCAATACCAGATTTCTTGGGAAGGTTATTGGGCTTGAAATCTTTAGATCTTTCATATAATAAATTGAGCGGGACCATTCCATATTTCTTGGGGAGCTTTCCATTTTTGGAAGCATTAGATCTCTCACATAACTACTTGAATGGGACTATTCCACAATCCTTGGGTAAACTGTCAAGCTTGGCAGGTCTGGATCTTTCAGGCAACCAAGTGCGTGGAAGTATTCCACAATCATTAGGGATGTTGCCAATCTTGATGTACTTAGATCTTTCAAATAACCAATTGGATGGGATTATTCCAGAGTCATTGGGGAGACTGTCCACTTTGGCAGTTTTAAATATTTCCCATAATCAGTTAACTGGAATTCCTAAAAGTATCGGGCAACTGGCACGCCTACACCGTCTGGATTTTTCTTCTAATCCCATGGAAGGTGTTGTCTCTGAAATTCATTTTGCCAATCTTTCAAGCTTGGAAGAGTTGGTTCTTAGTTCCACTAACTTGACTTGGAAAGTCAAATCCAATTGGGTCCCACCTTTTAGCCTCAGCTTCGTTAACATGTCATCTTGCAAAATTGGACCTCAATTTCCTCAATGGCTTCAAACACAAAATAGACTTTGGAAGTTAGATCTTTCACATAATAACATCTCTGGAAGTTTCCAACAATGGATTAATGCCACGTCTCTCTGGTATTTAGATCTTTCTAAGAACCATATCAGTGGAATTTCCTTAGCAAAGATTCTTGATGCCATTCCTCAAATACATATTCTACTTCTTGGTAACAACCAGATGAGAGGTTCGATGTCAAACTTATTGTGCAAGCTAAATAATCTGCAAGTTCTAGATCTTTCCAAGAATGAGCTAATAGGTGAAATACCAAATTGTTGGGGAAATTCGCAAAAGTTGGTGGTAATAAACCTATCATCCAACAAGCTTTTAGGAAAATTACCAAGCTCACTTGGACAGCTCTCATATCTAAAAAGGCTTCATGTTAATAATAATACTCTGGAAGGGGAGCTTCAAGGAGCCTTGAGATCTTGCACTCAATTAGAACTCCTTAATCTTGGTGAGAACAGATTTTCCGGATCTATTCCAACCTGGATTGGAGAAAGCCTTTTGTCGCTGCGAATTCTCAGGCTACGAAAGAACAAGCTAAACGGCATGATTCCTCCACAATTATGTCAACTTAATGCCCTGCAAATAATAGATCTCGCTGAGAACAATCTGATAGGAGAAATCCCAAGTTGCTTCGGTAGACTTAATGGAATGAAGACAGGGGTGCTTGCTCCTAGTGCCTTATCAGAAGCACCAGCATTCGAGAGGTCAGCACCATCACCCCCATCACCAATTCCTTCTGATGATGACTCAAGTTGGCAAAGAGAGAAGGTTTCGGAGACCACAAAAGGATTAGATCTCGAGTATACGAAATTGGACCTGCAACTTCTTGACCTCATGGACCTTTCAAGTAATAAGCTAGTTGGAGTTATTCCCGAGGAGCTGTGTTTGCTCAATGGGTTGCGTGGTCTGAACTTGTCTCACAATCACTTGTCAGGAAATATTCCCAAGAAGATCGGAGAACTGAAGTTGCTGGATACTCTTGACCTCTCAAACAACAAACTCTATGGAGCAATTCCACAGAGCATGTCAGACTTGCCATCGATAAGCCACCTCAACTTGTCAAACAACAACTTGTCAGGAAAAATTCCAACAGGCAATCAGCTTCGAACTCTCATCGATCCGTCAATATACGCAGGCAACATTCAACTTTGTGGTGATCCTCTGCCAAAGAAATGCCCAGGCGATGATGACCCAATCCCTAGACATGAAGAAACAGAGCATGAAGATGATAAGAAAGAAAAGATTTGGTTCTGGTTCATTGTGGTGATTGGGTACGCAACTGGTTTATGGGCGGTTATTGGGACTTTAGTTTTCAAGAAGAACTGGAGAATCGCTTATTTCCGTTTTGCCGACAACACCGAAGAATGGGTGCTTGCGATGGTTGCGGTGAAAGTAGCAAGGCTGAAGAAGATGATGCAGAGAACCAGCGCTGAAGAATAATTACAAGAGAGTCACTTGGTATGAGAAATGCATGTGTTGTTTTATGCTTGTGTGTTGTTATTTGTTTGTGTTGCTGGGGCTTTTGTTCTAAAATTGTATGACATGTTTGCTATTTATTTTATTCTGAATGTTCTATTTTGTTCTAATTTGAACAGGTTCTTGGAATCAAGACTCAATCTGCGTTGTAATAAAATGCAAAATTGAGAGCGTATCATGAGAAAGCAGAGATGTGAACTGATTGATATTTACATGATAAAATACTGTTAGTGGAAAAATATGTATTTTAAGTAATCAAGTATCAAGAATGATACATATAGGAAGAATAATTTGGCTCCTTTATCTGTAGATATGAGATATGTTAAAGGAAACCCACGTGTGGCATAATTTGATTCTCCTAATCTCTGTACTTGTTTTCCCACTCATCTTCATATCATAGCCTCGTAACAGAGTTTATTTACCCTTAAATCGTTACACCTCGGCCACTTCGGGCTTCATCAATAGAAATTCCAGACTGGAATATATTAGAATCTTTGCTTTTGTGCAACACTATTCATAAATCATTACCGATAATTGGTAGCTTTGGCAATATGATGTAGGACTTAGGAGCATCTAATCCTTTGGTTTAAATTCATGAAAAAAAATCCTTTGGTTTACTCTTATTATTATTATTATATTGCAATGGTTTACTCTTGATTAGCATTATCTTTATTGGTTATAGTGTTGGTTTATACTAGTCGATTAGCTTTGTTTAGTATTGTGTGTGTACTGTGGTTTATGAAGTTTTGTTGTTTCACTTAAAACTTATAATGTCATACTACTTGTCGTTTAGTGTCTTGTGAACAGAGAAATTAGTTTTGGTGCTTTAGGTTTTGTTTGTAGTCAGACTTTTGCTTTTGACTTTCAATATGAAATGAACACAGCCGTGATTTGCCGATTATTTCTCCTCCTAGCTTGAGCTCTTTTCTTTCCTTTGATTTTGGTGTAAATGAATCCAACACTGATCTATCTAGTGCGTTGGCAATCTCATGTAAGTAAAGTAGAATCTATCCGCTATCAACATACACAAAAAGGTCAAAGAACTTAGAATCGTCCTGAATAATTTAAAAAACAACTTATCTGAAAATGAAAGAGATTTTCTTTGCCGTCTTTTTTTTTTTTCAAGTGAAAACAGGGAAGTTAAATGATCTTGTGAAAAAGGCTATCTCTTAATCAAGTGGTCCCTTCAAACCTACCGTAGTTTGCAAATGAGTGAAAGCTGTTCTTTCTCAAAGATGAAGAAATTTCTGATTTTTGGGATTTTTCTCTTTTTTCTGTTGTTCGAAGAAGGAATTCAGTCATGTCTCTGTAGAAACTCGAGCTTTGGTTGCATAGAGAGAGAGAGAGAGAATCAGGTCGGTCCAAAATAGAATTCCGATCACAAAACTCCAACAGCCGTCCTTCAATACTTCGTAACCTTGGATATTATCATATTTTACTTCTTATCACTTTACCATAATTGTAGTTTAACACTTCATTGTCGTTTTCATTATTATTGTCGTTTTACATTTCTTGTCATTTTTCGTTGTTGCTTTTTCATTCTTCTGCTTTACGTTACTGTTGTTTATAATAACTTCCTGTCTGGATGGTTTTTTCATGGTTCTTGTCGTTTCTTTCTTATTTCCCGTTTTCTGTTTGTTGTCCTTTTTATGCTTCAAGTCGTTTTTATCTTATTCTAGTTTTTATGGTTTTTATGATATTGTCGTTTCTTGAAGATTTTCCAATTAGTACTTTGTCATCTAGGATATTATCATTTTGGATTTAATGCGACTTTGCGAGTACGTCTTTTTGATGGATATTGTCGTTTACATGGTTAAATTCATTTTTATATGTATGTTATGGTCGTTTAGTTTTCAACTTCTTCTCCATTATATATCATTTTCCTTTTTACTTCTTGTCGTTTTATTATTTGTCGTTTTAGAACTCATGTCGTTTTGCAATTATTGTCGTTTTCAACTTCACTGGTTATCCTGGTTATTTCCGTCTTCAACTTATTTTCTTTTATTTTCTTTTTTTTTTTTCACTTAGCTATCGGATTGATGGTTATTGTCCTTTTTTTAATTCATTTTTGTATCCTTATTAGCTATTTATTGTATGAAGATGCCATTTTTTTACTTATATCTTACTTTTTTTTCTTAGCCACTAGCTTTTTTTTTTTCCTCATTATAGTGTCATTTATCAAACTGTTTTTGTTTATTCAACAGAACTGTTTCACTTTTTCATATTTGAATTTTTTTAGCTACAAAACATTTTAAAAAGTTACTAATCCGATTACACATATACACCAAGAAACTCATGTTTCCATTTTAATGTATTCGTAAAAGTTAGTTTAAAAGAAAACCTCCCTCAACATTACTGCTTAGTTTGATTCACCCAGAATTCTTTCTGCCTCATTTCTACTTGTGCAATTGAATCTGTGTTTCTCTGAAGAATCGAATACAAGGACGAAGGGCCATAAGGAGGAGGCATTGTGCACGGCTCGCTGTCCGAAGGGCTTGTCACCATCGATTCCATCATGAAATCTTTCCTCAATCCTTTTGATGGGCAAGCCACGGACTCGGAACAGAACTCTACTGCTCTTCTAGGTATCGTAGGCTTGAATCTTAGAAGCTTCGCATATTCATTTAAAAGATGAAACATGTAATCGTACACGTACTCCATTTTCAACTCCTTCCGGATCAATTCACTTGCTGCCTTTCCAATAGCTTGCGCCTGAAGAAATCCATAAAAACAATATTAGCTAATAAGACTAAAAAGAGGGGGAAAAGAAAAAAACAGAACAAATTAACACCTTGACCCTATTAATACGTCAATAACATAAAAACTTACAGTTTCGAATGCAAGCTTTTGTTGTTTCATATCATATAGCAATGCTCAAAAAAAAAAAAAAAATTGTAATGCGTATAAGCTTGTCTTGGCCACAACATGAGAAGGAATACTAGCTAGCATGACAATTACCTCTTCCTTGTGTGTGTTACCCCAATCAACAGCAAACTTGATGGATCTGCACTTGTCCTTTTCATTGATAGGCCAATAATGTTGCCTCGGTTTTAAACTTCGAGTGAAGAAATCGTAATAATGGGGCTTCACTAGTAAGGTAACAGAATCACAAGCGAGAATGTACTTTTGGCTAACAGACCAAG
The DNA here is from genome assembly GCA_018132145.1 of Boehmeria nivea var. tenacissima. Lineage (NCBI taxonomy): Eukaryota > Viridiplantae > Streptophyta > Magnoliopsida > Rosales > Urticaceae > Boehmeria > Boehmeria nivea. The sequence goes on along the minus strand of CM030875.1, from coordinate 19,410,510 downwards.
CAGAACCTTCAATGTAGATCTTATACCTTCACAAACACAACAACTTGACGATCAAAAAGGTAATTTACTGTTTAATTTTAAACAAATAAATGTTGGTGAAACCTTAATTACCTATGCATGCATTGGTTTGCTAAATTTGATTTATTGTAACCTTCCTTAGATTCCCGATTCCAATCCTGCAGCCATAAACGGGGCTATGTTAATACGTTGCATATATTTAAGTCCACTTCAGTTGTTTTAAGCCAGAAAGAGAGACTATTATTTTAGTATTATATATCTTCTACCGCCAACCAATCATTGTGTTTGATGAAAATTGAAGAATTAGACCAGAGAAAATGGAAACGAAACCTGCGCGTAGAGGCGAGCATTCCAATCTTGTTTTTCGGAGACGTTGCATTTGAGAAGGTCTTGTCTGGTAGCAGCAACAACTGGATTTCCCTTCCAATAGGCATAAGGTTCTCTGTCCTCCCATTTGGTCATTCTGTTTCCGTCCTCTAAGTCCTTCATTAATGGCACCCATGGCTTTATGTTTATCTCTGGCCTAAACACATAAGAACTACCATTATTAGTGTCATCTCAAATGGACACCAAAAGATTTAAAAATAAATAAAAAAATAAAAAATAAAAACTTCTTTTTTTCTTTTATCGTATCGCACTATCACTTCTGTCAAACTCAAATGTGATCTTAGATACTCATTTGACTTTGCATACACTTTCATATTCTCTGAACTTTTTGGACAGACAACTTTCATGAAACGATAACAAAGTGTGACGGAACATTGAAAAAAACGTTTAAAAAAAAAAAGAAAAAAAAAAACAGAACTCCTTATAAACTAATGCTCTAAATGTGTCTTGACTTTATAACATGAAGATAATAACAATAATACGGAAACCAGATTATGCCAAATTCTAGATATTCAATAGTGTCACAGTCAATTTTCTAAAACTGAGTCTTATAATTTATTTAAAAAAAAAAAACCTTATGTATTTTTCAAAGTAAATTCTAAATAGTGTTTAAGTTTATTTTTTGGCGTCAAAGTAGTATTTAAGTTAAAGCCGTGTACTTCCCAGCAAAAAAAAAAAAAAAAGAAGTAAGTAAGTTAAAGCCGTGTACGTCTGGGTAACTAATATATCAAAAATTAACTTTTTTGTGCCAACGAAAAAATAATAATAATAAGTCGAGATGTCTCACCAACCCCAAAACGACCAATCAGGAAAAACAATATCAAGCGTGTCATCATTCCCACAGTACCGAAACAGCGGTGGCGGTGAAGTGGCGTTGGGCCCACTGTGCGCTCTCGCCAAGACCACAGGCCAGTCAACGCAGTCAAACATCAGCTCCAAATCCGGCACTCTTCCGGGGTACCACCGTAGCAACTGTAGGATACCCCACAGCGTAAAAACGTCCCTCGTCTGGAACGCCCTACTGTAAGTCTCCACGTAGGCCCTGCCCTTGACGATCACAAGTCGGAAATTGGCCGTACGATTGGCTCGCTCCACCATGTCCCTCGTGATGCCCGTGCGGGCCCACGGCCGGAGGTCCTCGTGGATCCAACGGAAATGGTCCGGACACGTGGCGGGCGATGGACGGTCCGGATCTTCTCCCGGGTTGTAGGTGGTGGGGTAGTTCAAAGGGCATGTTCGCGTGGGGTCGTACGCACTGCAGTTCAGTGGAACCTCGACTTTTTGGCGTTGCGATTTGACTGGGATTTTGTTTGGAAGTGTTAGTCCAGCTGTATTCTGACACGTGGACGATAAAAAGTGAAAGTGAGGCACGGGATTTAATAATGCCATAGTTTGCATGCTATGTTATTGACCTTTTGTTTGCCTTACTTATTTTTTCCATTCCATTCCATTTTTATTTTTCATTTTTTTTAATTTTTTAAATCCTTCAAACTATTCCATTCTATTTTATTTTTTTCAACCATTTTTTTAACTTTTCAAATCCCTATACAATATCTTTAAATCTCAACCATTCATATCACTTCGAAATTAACAAAGTCAAACCATTCTTACATCATTTTTACAAATCATTTTCAAACTATTACAAAGCATTTTCAAACTACTTTTTCTATTCCCATAAATGATCAAAAATGACAAAAATGGCCAAACTAAATAAAAGGTGACATAATTTGTCTTCAAAACCACATGATTTTGAAAAAAATTATTATTTGATTCATGTCGTGATAATACAGTATGTATGGTATTTCCAACTTTGTTTAGTGGTGAAAATATTTTGACAATAATAATGTCTCATAAATGTATTTGGCATGGGTCACAGGTCACTAAAGTTTCACTAAAGTTTTAGTACGATACCTATTGATTTGATGTCAATTGTGATATGCTCTAATTGAATGATTAATCCCAGAAAGTAATATAAATTTCTTTTTGAAGTATTTTGTCAACTCGAAAAGACATAACACTATAGCAATTTTTAAGTCCAATAAATGTTAAGTTATACGTGTATAAAAAGATAGCAAAGCACATGTAAATATGCACCATCTAACTTATAGTATGAAACTCGATGGCATCTTAATTCGTAGGTGAAGCAAATAATACGATCCAAAAAAATCAACATGTACATTTGACGCTAACATAACGAAATCAACTAGTTAAAAGTTTTACATTAATAAAGTAATAAATTGATGTTTGAAAATAGAAAAGAAAATAAAGCAAATTAAATGCCACATATTGTCTCGACGCACGAAATGCAACATAATAATTTTTTAAACTGACCCTTAATATGTAAAACGTCTTTAATAACCTCTAATATCTAAAATATCATCAATTTTAATCCTTTCGACAAATCCGAAGAGAGAGACCGGAAATAAATTAAGTGGTGAAGTTAAGAATTCGGTTTGACGATGAGTTGTTGGAACCTCGTTGTTACCGTGAACGTTTTACATTTTTATTTGAATTGTTATCCTTTTACTTTCTGTTGGATTTAGGTAACTTGAAACTGTTTGGTTTTGTTTCTTCAAGTACCTATTTCTTCTATAGTAGGCTTGTTGAGTTATGAAATTAGAGGACTTTACTGCTTTTTAACATCTTTGAGGCTTTTTTTCTTTCTTTCTTTGGTTGTGATTAGAACCTCACCTAGCCAAATTATACTACTTTAATTCATCAAACTATTCTCTGAAAACGAGGAAAACAGACATACATATACCGTTACATTCCCAACAGCGTCTCTCATAAGCCAATTAAACGACATCGTTTCTACTTTCTAAATATACAATACACAACAAGATTAAAATAAATAAATGAGTAAATATAATATTAGGGGTTATAAAGGAATGACTTACAGTGGTGTTGAGGAAGCGCGTGGTGACCAACGCGCTGGCGAAGAGCAAGAGCGCAAAGAAAAAGATCGCCGGAGTCCTTGCCGAAGATTTCCCGAACGGCTTCGAGACCGTCTCTGCGAAATTACCACACAGCCCTTGCATGTTCTCTCTCTCTCTCTCATTCAACACTCTCGCCTTTTTGCCTTCTTAATTTCTCATCAGCAGTCAAGTACAGAAAAACGTTTTGATCAGTTGTCAGAACCAACCAGATCAGTTCGTCAGAGAATCCACTGTCCGGGGGTATTCTTGGTATTTCACTGGCTGGGAAATATCTCACTCCTTGAACAAGATCGACGAAAAGCTTGAACTTTGTGATTGTAGAGAAGAAATTAAGAAAATGGGTTTAAGTCTGGATTATATTTATATTACACTGATTTCTTGCTGAGGCAAAAAAAATGAGCTAACTATATTGAAACGTAAGGGCAAAAATTGAGAGAGAAAAGGAAAGCTTTGGGAGAAATCAAGCTAGAGGTAACTGAAAGCAGAGTGAGAGAAGGAGAGATAATGTGAATTTTGGCGTAGAAAGTTGAGAGAGAACTTTCCTTTCCTCGTGAGTTGATCAGTTTTTATATCTCTCTCTGTTCTTTTTAATTTTAATTTTTCTTTTTCCTTGCTCTCAAAATCCCAATCAGGAATTAGTGAAGGGATGGGGAGAGATTTTTTTTTTTTTTTTTTTTTGAGGCTGAGATAATTTTTGTTGTGAAATGCTCAAATCACTAGATAATTAGGTACAGTTAAAAAATTACTAATTAATGTAAAACCTTGATAATTATGACCTCAGCTTTGTAACTGAACTTGTAACAGTAATCTCAGCTAGGCTCATGTTCGTGTGTGATTCATGTTTAGTCTAATAGAATTTTTATTGCATTAGCTAATTGGTATTTTAACTCTAGATGAAGACCACTAATAACTAGTACAGATACAGAATTAAAAGAATATTAAATTAATTTAGAAGTCGGTCGAGTTTGAGACCAGTCACTATATGAATAAAATGACAAAATAAGAGTGACCCCATTAAAGTATCGTTTTATGTTTTTTATTTTTGTAACTACTTTCATACGTGTTTGGTATATAGAAATCTGTTTTAGGACTATGGTTTTATGTGTGGCTGTTGATTTTTGGAGTAGCCAATGCTAGTAAGTAATAACACTTCAAATTTGGCTCTATTTTCTTCTTTTTGCAGAGAAAATTATTTGTCTCCATTGAAAAATAAAATATCGTTTTCACACTTTCTTTTTTCTATGATGGTTATGCTGATCCAACCGACACACTAGAAGAATAATTCATGGAACCAAGAAGGCTGAGATGTTATCACTCAATAGTCAATAGAGACTTTTTTATAATAAATTTTCCTCAGCTATTATAAATTTATAATACAATAGTCAATAGCGTCTCTCATATATCCATTCTCTTCAAGGTGAAAAGAGTTTTTGTTGATGTAATTTTTAGTCATCAACTCACAGGGATCACGTGACCGCATGTTTTGAATAAGTGTGTGTTGAGCCACGTATTGAATAGTTTATTTGAGATTTTGACCTAATAAGATTGTTTATCATCGTTGTTTTTACATTCATTGTCGTTTTTTGAATTATCTATCGTTTTCATAATTATTATCGATTTTTTACCTTTTCTTGTTTCATGATTTTTTTTTTGTAGTGTTACTATTATTATTAATTCATTGTCGCTTTCATGGTTATTGTCATTTTTTGAATTCTCGTTGTCTTATGAGTACTGTCGTTTTTAAAATTTTCTATCATCTTCCATTTTCATTGTCGTTTTTTTAACTTATTATACTTGAATCGTATTGAAGTTAAAGGAATCAGGAATATGATAAATTTGTATATTGTCATTTCATTTTTTGGTGTTGTCATTTTTTGAGTTAATAGTCGTTTCCATGGTTTCTTTTTTTTTTCTGTTTTTTTTTTTAAATTCACTGTCGTTTCCGTATACGGTTATTGTCGTTTTTTGTGATTACTGTCGTTTTTAACATTTTCTATCATCTTTCATTTTCATTGTCGTTTTTTTAACTTCATTATTGACTTAAATCGTATTGAAGTCAAAGGAATCAGGAATATGATAAATTTGTATATTGTCATTTCATTTTTTGGTATTGTCGTTTTTGAGTTAATTGTCGTTTCCATGGTTATTGTCTTTTTTTTTTTAATTCACTGTCGTTTCCGTATACGGTTATTGTCGTTTTTAAGATTCTTATCGTTTCATTATATTTTTTTAAACTTACTGTCACTTTCATGTATATTGTCATTTTGGACTTTTAGGTTATGTTACTGTCGTTTTTTGGATTCACTCTCATTTTTCATGTTATTGTCGTTATTTCACTTCATCAATTAATTGAACGACATTGAAGTGAAAGGAACGTCATAATATTACTCTTCTCTCTGTATAGTGTTATTATAGTCTGCATGGCTGTGAAGATTGAGTCTCAATTTTTTAATGCATGGTTTAGTGGTCTGAGTCTAACCTGTTCTTTTTTCTTGGTGAAAAGTGTCAAAAACCCATCAAGTTGATCTTACCTTTACTTCCTTAATAGCTAGTCACACCGTACAAGTGACCAAAAATATATATATATATATATATATATATATCATAAGTTACAAAGACTAAACCAAACACTTGTGACTAAATCAATTAATCAGTACGTAAAAGTCTTTCCATGTTCCAATCGATTGCATTAAACAAGTCAATACTTGTCAAATGGAGTCACACTGAAATATTTATGGATTATAAATTAATTAAAGAGGTCTCATTCAATCATAATCTAGGGTGTTATCATTTGTTGAATTATTGTCGATGGTCTTATGCGCTTGGATGCACATCAAGAAGCTAATTTATCTCCATCGCTTTATTGTATAAAAGATAGAATATAAATGTAAAAGGCGAAACCTCACTGTGGCTTCTTAGTTTGATTCTCCCAATACTCGTTCTGCCACTTTTCTACTTGCTCAATTGAATCTGAGTTTCTCTGAAGAAGTGTATACAAAGATGAAGGGCCATAAGGAGGAGGCAATGTGCACGGCTCACTGTCCGAAGGGCTTGTCACCATCGAATCTATCATGAAATCTTTTCTCAATCCTTGTGATGGGCAAGCCATGGACTCGGAACAGATCTCAACTGCTTTTTCTGGTATAGTAGGCTTGAATCTTAGGAGCTTCGCGTATTCGTTTAAGAGATGAAACATGTAGTCGTACACATACTCCATTCTCACCTCCTCCTTGATGAATTTGTTCGCTGCCTTTCCAGTGGCTTGTGCCTGAATAAAACCATGAAAATAATATAATGACCCAAAACCAAAAAAACAAAACAGAAAAAAAAAAATTTGAGAAGATTTGGCCCCTCAACCCTTGTTTTGTTAGCAAGACAATAACATGAAATCTCGCAGTTTCTAATACGTGTATGTGTTACAAAAATTAATGGCGAAATGCCAGAAAAATAGAAACATGAAAACAAGAACACACAGATTTAAGTGAAAACTCAAGACGGGAAAAAATTATTGACAGATAGGAGAAAATTTACTATGAGAAAAAGATTAGTATAAAGTTATAAAGAATGTGCGAACTTGCTAATTATAACAAGAAAACCTAAAACCATCTCTAGTCTCTACTATCACAATAGACTTCTATTTTTTTATTCTCAATTTCATAATAAGTCGCACAACGAATTTTTGGGTCAGGCCAAAATAGAATTCGGATCTATAAACTCCAACAATCTAAAATGCAAGTTTTCGCTAGTTTTATAAATATATAGCATTTTTTGACAACTTATTTTGAAAAATGCCACTTTAAAAGAAGATTTGCGGTCCATTTCACTTTTTCGTAGTAAATTTGACCGAATTGCCTTTGTTTTCATCACAGATAGGAAGACAAGAGGAGAGAATGAGTGTAATATAGTAATTTACTGCTAAAGAAAAGAGACATGACATGCAATAGTGACATTGATTGTAAACTTAAATATTAAATGTGGCATGAGATCAAATTTTCTATAAAAAAAAAATTTGAAAAGCACGGCATAATTACCTCTTCCTTGTGATTGTTACCCCAATCAACGGCAAACTTAATGGATCTGCACTTGTCCTTGTCATTAATAGGCCAATAATGTTGCCTCGGTTTTAAACTTCGAGTGAAGAAATCGTAGAAAAGCGGTTTCACCAGTAAGGTAACAGAATCACAAGCGAGAATGTACTTATCGCTAACAGACCAAGCATTCCCTTCGATGTAGATCTTATACCTGCGTGAACATAACAACTTACTAAATAGGTTACCATTAAAAACAAAAAAAATGAAACAACTAAATTTTTCCATCTACGCCTTTACCTATGAACGCATTGGTTAGCCAAATTTGATTTATTGAAGCCTTCCTTAATTTCCCGACCCCAATCCTGCAGCCATAACCGGTTATTTTAAGCCAAAAGAGAGACAATTATATCTCAATGTTAGGATTAATATCTTCCATCACCAACCAGTCATTGTTTTTGATGAAATTGAAGATTAGACAAGAGGAGACGGAGGCGAAACCTGCACGTAAAGGCGAGCATTCCAATCTTGTTGTTCGGAGACGTTGCATTTTATTAGGTCTCTTCTGGTGGCACCAGTAAATGGATTTCCCTTCCAATAGGCATAAGGTTCTCTGTCTTCCCATTTGGTCATTTTGTTTCCTTCCTCTAAGTCCTTCATTAATGGCACCCATGGCTTTATGTTTGTCTCTGGCCTAAACACATAGAAGCATGCACCCAATATTAGTGCTTGTTATTGTCATCTTCGATGGACACCAAAAAATAGAAAAATGGTATGTTCCTTTGAATTTATGGATTTTCATTTTCTTCTTATTGTCTTTTCTTCCAAACTTTCAAAATCAGAGAAAATAAAAACTTAAAAGAAAGGTGGCAAAAAAATGACATTACTTGGTTATATAATCTCATTTGTCCTTCTTAAACTTCTATTGAAAATGGAAGAATTTCGTACAAGCCACTCTAAAGTGGACTTTAAAATAATAGTAATAATTTCATAAGATTATATCATCATAATAAATTTTATTTCAATATCACAGGTAAATTTTGTTATGTAATGAAATTTCTTATTAATATTGACTATTATTTTGGGTGATAAAGGTATTATAATGATATTTTTAGTATTTGGAAACACTAACTATTTATTTACAATTAAACTTTAATAATACTATTTATTATGGATTGTAGTGCATCTAGCCATTTTTTTGCTAGATATGTCACGATGACTGGAAATTCAAAGGCAAAATAAGATGATCCTGCATCATTAAGCTAATAATGCTAAATCAGTTTATTTGCTAAAATCATGGTTTATAAAATAAATAAGGGTCTATTTCGTATTTATATAATTTTTAGTTCATATTAAAAAAAAAATAACCAATATTTTTAAAAATTAAAAAATTAATCATTTTCCCCTTAAAAATTTAAGAGAATAAAAATAATATCACACTATCATACAATTAAAAAATAATTTTTTTTATTAATGAAAACAATGAGTATTTTTAAAATATTATCTATTTGCTCAATAACCTCAAAAAATAAAAAATAAAAAAGTTTATGATGTGTTTAATTCTTACCAACCCCAAAACGACCAGTCGGGGAAAACAATGTCAAGCGAGTTATCGTCCCCACAGTATCGAAACAACGGTGGCGGTGACGTGGCGTTGGGCCCACTGTGATCTCTGGCAAAGACCATAGGCAAGTCATTGCACTCAAACAAGAGCTCAAAATCCGGCACTCTCCCGGGGTACAACCGTAGCAACTGTAGGATCCCCCACAGCGTAAAAACGTCCCTCGTCTGATACGCCCTCTTGTACGTCTCCACGTAAGCCCTGCCGCTCACGATCACGAGACGGAACGACGCGGCGCTCCTGGCCCGCTCCACCATGTCCCTCGTGATGCCCGTGCGGGCCCACGGCCCGAGGTCCTCGTGGATCCAACGGAAGTAGTCCGGACACGTGGCGGGCGACGGACGGCCCGGATCTTCTCCGGGGCTGTGCGTGGTGGGGTAGTTCGAAGGGCATGTTCGTGTGGGGTCGTACGCACTGCAGTTCAATGGAACCTCGACTTTTTGGCGTTGCGGTTTGGCTGAGATTTTGTTGGGGAAGATTAGCCCAACTGTGTTCTGAAACGTGATGGAATAAAAAGTCAACAACTATGGCCGAGTAAGAGACATTGCTTTCAAAAAAAAAAAAAAGAGAGACTTAGAATTTAATAATGCTAGTGCCTAGAGTTTGCATGTTGTATGATTGACGTAATTTATCTTCAAAGTTGCACGCCAAATATTGTAATCACATGATTTGGTAAAATATTATTTGATCTTGATAATAACAAAGATATAGAGCATTTTTCAGCTTTGTTTATTAACACGAGGTGAAAATACGTATGTGTTTTGATAATAATAAGTGGCTCAAACGTATTTGACATCGGTCACGATCTTATTGTTTTTATTATTTTATTCGTATAATATATGCACCAATGAATTTTAAAAAGATATAAAAAAAAAGTGACATGTCTCCTTTATTTCAACCATTTAAATGTTCATATATAAATTATATTAACTTTCTCAATCTTAAGTTTTAAAATACTTAAATCTTAAAATCACATTAGAATTAAAAAAAAAAGTCAAAAATTAATTAAATGTTTATTAAAACAAACCAGGGATAAATGTTTCTAATTAGTTTGTAAACTTTTAAAGACCTAAAACTATGGCAACTATAAAGTACAATGAATATTCAGGGCGTGCAAAAATATAGCAATTTATTCTGTATATGTGATCCAATACAATCTCAATCCTAAAGGAAGTTAATAATATGATCCAAATTTATCAAAACTTGTATTTAAAACTAATTAGGAGTCAGTCACCTGCTTAGTATTTCTTACACTCGTTAAAAACGAACAAAAACTTGTAGTTTACTAACTCCTTGGGAAGAACATTTTGCTCATTTCATCCTATTCTTTGGAATTGAAAAAATAATTTAAAAATGGTTTGAAATGACTTGAAAAAATAATGTAGAATTGTTTGACTTTACGAATTTTGAGGTGGTATAAATGATTGAGATTTTAAATATTGTATAAAGATTTGAAAAGTTGAAAAAAAATAAAATAGAATGATATGGTTTAGAGGATAAAAAATAAAAAAGTGAATAAAATGAAATGCATAAAATAGCAGAGCCAAATAGGGGTAATAGATTTGGATTTATTATCAAATAAAACAACCCGTTTCGAACTCCGGCGTTTCCTTAACAGAACAAATTAAAAAAGTTTCCCAAAATTCTTGAAGTATTTTCTGATTTCTCTTTTTTTTTTTTTTTTTTTTTTGAGGTGCAAGTTTAGAAAATAAAAATAAAGCAAATAGTTTTGAGAGTTGAGACACCCGAAACCTAACACACCTTTCTAAATTCTTTCGTACGCCGAAAGACACGTGGCCTTTAATGAAAACGAGGAAAAAGAGACGTAAAGCGACGATCACGGCGTTTTTACATTTCCAACGGCGTCTACCGTACGCAAACGACGCCGTTTTTAAATATAAAGTGAAAATTTCATAAAATAGTCTAAAGAACGACTTACAGTGGTGTCGAACAAGCGCGTGGTTAGCCACGCGCTGACGAAGACCGCGAGCACGAAGAGAACTATCGCCCGAGTCTTGGCCGAAGCTTTCCCGAACAGTCTCGGGACCGTCTCTGCGAAATGACCGTTGTGCCCTTGCACGTTCATTCTCACTTAACACGCACCTTTTTGCCTCTTTCTGAGTCTCATGTACAGAACCAGTTCAGTCAGAAAACTAAATTACCCGGGGTATTCTTGGTATTTCACTGTCTGTGGAATGTTTGGATGAGTGTGGCTTTTGAGCTAACTTTAAATCAAGGTTTTTTGGAAAGGAATTAATATTGATCAAGCGTACGGGAAAAAATTACAATGGGAATGATATATGTGAGAAAAAAGAAAGCTTTTGGGGAGAGCTTAAGCTGAGAAAGGTAACAGAAAGCGGAGTGAGAGAAAAAGAGAGATCTATATAAATGTGAGTGTTGGCGTAGAAAGTTGAAAGAGATCGCTTTGCTTTCCTCGTAAGAAAGAGATTATATTAGTTTTTGTGAAATCCTCAAATGACTAATCACTAACCAGTCTGTGTTATGAACTAACTGAAGCTTTGACATCTTGGTAATTAGGGACAGTTAAGAAACAGCTGACTGAGCTGGCTTAAAATTTATTTTAAGAAAATTGGGTTGGCTCAATAAACTCTCTATTATTATATTAATTGACATTTGTAACTCTGTATTAAGACCACTAAATACTGCATTAGCATATAGAGAAGCAGAAAGTAATTAAATTAGTTTATCCGCAGGCCAAGTTTGAGACCAGGCACCACATGAACAAATCAATGCCCAAAATATTAAGAGTGACCCCATTGAAGTTTTTTTTTTTTTTTTTTTTAATACCTTTATTCAAGTTATTATATGTAAATGATATATCAAATTAATTTGGCTGTGAATAAACAAATATTAAGTTCAGAGTGTATATTCCTATGACAATTAAAGACTTCAACTGCGTTATTTTATAAAAAATTAAAATCAACAGATATCTATGACAATTTTATAAAATGTGTGTTTTTTATCTTTCTTGCTTATGCTCTAGTTGAGCTCTTATGCTTCCAAAATCATAGAGTAATTTATAACATCCAAAAAAAGACAAAGCACCTTTACTATTATGATTGGTGAAGTACTATAATAAATGTGGTGTCGTTATAAATTTTTTGTCATCCTGCAGGGCATTGTCGTTTCCTGAATTCACTGTCGTTGGCCTTATACGTTTGGATACATCAAGAAGCTCATTAATTAGCCTGCTTAATTTAAAAGGTAAATCCTCACTATGGCTGCTTAGTTTGACTCTCCCAGTACTCGTTCTGCCACTTCTCTACTTGCTCAATTGAATCCGCGTTTCTCCGAAGGAGCGAATGCAAAGATGAAGGGTCATAAGGAGGAGGCAATGTGCACGGATCACTATCCGAAGGACTTGTTACCATCGAATCTATCATGGATTCTTTAATTGACCCTTGTGATGGGCAAGCCATGGATTCGGAACAGATCTCAACTGCTTTTTCTGGTATAGTAGGCTTGAATGTTAGGAGCTTCGCGTATTCGTTTAAGAGATGAAACATGTAGTCGTACACGTACTCCATTTTCACCTCCTCTTTAATGAATTTGCTCGCTGCCTTTCCAGTAGCTTGTGCCTGAAGAAATTCGTTGTAAAAAAATGAATTTTAAAAGAAAAATTAACAGCTTGACCCTTTTAGTAAGACAATAACATGGCATCTCATAGTTTGTAGGGCAAGCTTGCGTTGGTTTTGAATTCTATAGCAATGCAAAAATAGCTCGATCGGCATAATTACCTCTTCCTTGTGAGTGTTACCCCAGTCAACAGCAAACTTGATGGATCTGCACTTGTCCTTGTCATTGATAGGCCAATAATGTTGCCTGGGTTTCAAATTCCGAGTGAAGAAATCGTAGTAACGTGGTGTCACTAGTAAAGAAACAGAATCACATGCGAGAATGTACTTCTCGCTAACTGACCAAGCATTCCCTTCGACGTATATCTTATACCTGCATGAACATAACAACTTTATAAGTTACAATAAAAAAATATATTAAAAAAAAAAAGGAAAGAAAGTTGAAACAAATAAAGTTCTTGGACGGCTTTACCTATGGTCGCATTGGTTCGCCAAATTTGATTTAACATAGCCTTCCTTAGATTCCCGATCCCAATCCTGCAAGCCATAACTTGCCATTATAAATCTTCTATCACCAATCAATATCATTGTTTTTTATGAAATTGAAGAATATATATAAACAAGAGGAAATAGAATCGCATATTGACCTGCACGTAGAGGCGAGCATTCCAGTCTTGTTGTACGGAGACGTTGCATTGAAGAAGTTCTTGTCTGGTGACAGCAGTGGTTGGGTTTCCTTTCCAAAAGGCATAAGGTTGTCTGTCCTCCCATTTGGTCCTTTTGTTTGCTTCTTCTAATTCCTTCATCAATGGCACCCATGGCTTTATGTTTATCTCTGGCCTAAACACATAAAACCACGCTCACATATAGACACCAAAAAGCCAAAAAAAAAAAAAAAGGTTGACTTCACTGTGATGTATCGATGGTGATGTGTTTAATTATTCTTACCAACCCCAAAACGACCAGTCAGGAAAAACAATGTCAAGCGAGTCATCGTCCCCACAGTAACGAAACAACGGTGGTGGCTGGGCGTTGGGTCCGCTGTGATCTCTTGCTAAGACCATAGGCAAGTCATTGCACTCGAACATGAGCACCAAATCCGGCAATCTTCCGGGGTACCACCGTAACAACTGTAGGATCCCCCACAGCGTAAAAACGTCCCTCGTCTGATACACCCCCTTGTACTTCTCCACGTAAGCTCTGCCCTTCACGATCACAAGACGGAAATTGGCCGCACTCTGCACCTGCTCCACCATGTCCCTCGTGATACCCGTGAGGGCCCACGGCCGGAGGTCCTCGTGTATCCAACGGAAGTATTCCGGACACGTGGCGGGCGACGGACGGTCTGGATCTTCTTCGGGGTTGTGCGTGGTGGGGTAGTTTGAAGGGCATGTTCGTGTGGGGTCGTACGCACTGCAGTTCAGTGGAACCTCGACTTTTTGGCGTTGCGGTTTGGCTGAGATTTTGTTGGGGAAGTTTAGTCCAGCTGTGTTCTGACACGTGGAGGAATCAAAGGTCAACAATTATTTAACACGTGGAAAAATGACTTCACTAATCTCCACTTAACTGTCCTAATTACGTTTGTATAACCCATTTCTCCCATCCCATTCCATTCCCATTTTTCATTTTTTCAACTTTTCAAATCCTTCAAACTATTCCATTCCATTCCATTTTTTTTCAACCATTTTTTTCAACTTTTCAAATCCCTATACAATATCTTTAAATCTCAACCATTCACACTATCTCAAAATCAACAAAGTCAAACTATTATTACATTATTTTTACAAACCATTTTCAAACCATTCTAAACCATTTTCAAACCATTTTTTCCATCCCACTAATGGTTTTAATGACTCCCCCAAACAAGGGGTAATAAAGTAACGGAAGAAAATGAGTTACCGTGGTATTGAGCAAGCGCGTGGTGACCAACGCGCTGGCGACGAGCAAGAACAGGAAGATAAAGATGGCCCGAGTCTTTGCCGAAGATTTCCCGAACGGCTTCAAGACCGTCTCTGCGAAATTACCACACAGCCCTTGCATGTTCTTTCTCATTTGACACTACTCCTTCCTTTTTGCCTCTCAGTCACATACACAGCACAACGGTATTCAGTTGTCAGAACAAGCCTGAGGTACGTCACAGAATCTATTACCCGGGGTATTCATGGTATTTCGCAGGCTGGGAAATATTTCTCTGGTGAGTTTCTTTTATAATATTTCTCTGGTGAGTTTCTTTTATAATGTTGCTTTAGTGAATTATAGAGAAGAAAAAAAACAGGTTTAAGTCTTTTGAAACGCACCTCTTTAGAAAGTGAGAAGAGAGAGAGAGAGAGAGAGAGAGAGAATTGTTTGTGAAATGCTTAATTCACTAATCGATTATCAGTCTGTGTTATTTACTTTAAAGTAAGAACATGTTGAATTATTAGGAACAGTTAGATAACAACTAAATGTAATACACTAACTCCTTGATAATTGTGACCTCAGCTTTATAAAATTATAGTGCTGAATTTGTAATAGTAATATCAGCTAGGAAGTTGAGCTGGCTCAATAAAGTCTATTACATTAAGAATAAAAATCATTTAGCTTAAAGTCAGCCTAACACTACGTGAAGACGGAGTTTATAAAGGTGGGGCTATAAATAGGCTCCTTTTTATATTTTATTGAATTAAATTCAAGCTAAGTCTTACACGACCTTTCTTCTATATATAAGTAGTTAATTGACATTTTCAACTCTAAATGAAAGATCATTTTAGTGGATATACCATATAATTTTGCAAATTTTTAAAGGTTATCATCGCTTTTGAAAACTCAGAATAATATCCCTAAAAACTTTGAAATTTATCTTTTTATTTAAAATATAATGATAATAAAATCCCATGAATAAAAATAGAAAATTTTTTTAAATAGTTTCTAAATTTTACCTGAATTCTTTATAATTTTAAAATGAGCATTCAGTTATTTAAATCGGTTTAAAGTGTCTTCAGATTCTAATTTGGTCATTATTTATATATAACAGACAATAATATCCTTTAATAAAATTAAATTTTTATTAAAAAAACAATGATGAAACTAAAATTCGGATTAAACTTAGAGATTATTTTAAAATTATCCCATAATATCATAACCGAGATACATCTTGTTCAACATTTTTTTTCCTATATATGAAAATTTAGTTTGTAATATAGGTTAGGCAAAGGGTTGGACAGAATCTACTATGGACTCCATATCGAAGTACAAGTTTGGTAAAGTCATAAAATAAAAAAAAAAAATAAATAAAAAGTAGGCAAATAAGTCATAATTGATTGCTATATATGCTATATTGCTATGTAATGTAAAAATAGTACTCAATTTCCTGTGCGGATTATGAGGCTTGCCAACTATATAATTTAAAGTTCAACAATAATAATAGTGAAGGTACTTCGTATATATTCTTTTTTGGCAGCTATAAATTAATAACGCTATTATTAGGGAGCAAAAGAGCTCGACTCGAGCAAAAGTAAGAAAGATTAAAATTAATGACCAACCGGAGCTAGGTATTTAACTGCATCCCTAGCCAAAAATTAAATCATTTTTTCTCAAATTTGACTCATAAAATGTCATAATTATCGTCATTATTATTATTCATATGGAAACAATATTTGATATGTTCCCGAATTTCGGTTCTAAAAATCAAAATTTCCCTCACTTCCTTAGCAAAATTTTATTACTATGATTATCAATAATTTTTGGATGATAAAATTTTTGGTCATAGATAATTAACGAGGGCAAGTATGTTATTATAAAATTAAAAATGGCCAGTTAAGAAATTAGTCATTTAAAAGATAAAGTTTGAAGAATTTAGCCCTAGGATGTCAAAATGAAGAAAATAACTATTAAATACTTTAATAGACATAAGTATCCATGATAATTACTTAAAAAAGCCGCTCAAATCAAATAAAGAGTCTCCAAAAATTCGGCCCCTTCAATCTGAAAGCAAACCAAACCTATCATTACTAAAATTTTCATCAACTGTGATAAAATAAAATGTAAAAATTGCTAATTTTTTAAATTTCTAAAACTATGGCTAATCCCTAAAAAATTAGTCTAAAGTTTGACTAAATCCTCAAAAATCTCAATTAAAAAAATCAAATTACCAAAGTAGGACATGGATTCAACATGATTTTATCAATACGATTTCCAGCATTCTAAAAATTTCGATGGTAATTTTCGCGTTCTAACAAAGTTCAAAGGAATAATTACGACAAAAATCTCTTTACTAATCACGTGCATGGCTATATTTATTTTGTTTCCTCCAGTAACTTCTCTCCCACATCTCTACTTGTTTAATTGAATATGCTTTTGCGTGAAATTAGGGCATCAAGAGACAGAGTGTCATAAGGAGGAGGCAGATTGCATATTGGGCCTTTGTCAAAGGCAGCTTTCACCATCGACTCCTCCTTGAACTTCCTCTCCAACCCTTCGGCCGGGCACGCCATTGCCTTCGAGCATAGCTCGAGCGCATTTCAAGGAATAGTCGGCTTGAATTTCAAGAGCTTAGCATATTCTTTCAAAAGATGAAACATGTAATCATACACATAATCCATTTTCAACTCCGCTTGAATGAACTCACTAGCTTCCTTTCCCAATTCTTGCGCCTAACCAAATATATAGTTGTGTAAGTTCCAAAATATCATGTCGTAAACTGATAGAGAAAACACCGTAATATTATAGCATATTATGTTTATATCTATATGTGTATATAGACACCACATTCCACTTTGATTTTTTGGTAATACAAAATTTATCCTTTAATTTCTGAAATCGAACAAAAAATTATTGTATTTTGACTTTTAATCGAAAACTTATATGAATTTTCATTTTGCTTTTGCATTTATTTTGTTATTACTCCTTGTATAGTTTTTATAGAATGAAACATTTAGTTATGATTGACGAAAAGTAGGAATAAAATACACTTGGTTTTTTAAAATAAAACATATAAATTAATATTTGCATTATCAAAAACTCAAATGTGAAACATGGTATTTCAATAAAACACAGAAGACAATTATTAATGATTTCTCCAAATCCATATAATACAAAATGGCGTATGCAAGCTTAATAGGTTGTTTAGGTAAACCATTTGAATGATTTAAGACTATTTAAAATCATTTCAACACTAGTTTTTAAATGCTCATTTAAATGAGCGAAATAAAGGAAGAGTATCTTCTTTTATGAATGAATGAGCTAATCAATTAATTACCTTTTGCGTGTGAATGTTGCCCCAATCAACAGCAAACTTTATGGACTTGCATTGATCATCGTCTCTTATGGGCCAATAATGGTGCAATGGCATCAAGCTTCTAGTGAAGAGATCGTAGTATTTTGACTTCACATATAAGGCTGGAGAATCACAAGCAAGAATGTATTTTTGACTCACGGACCAAGCCCATCCTTCAACATAGATCTTATATCTACATGAATATTAGAAAAGCGAATCATAATAAATATAGCAAAGCATAAAATGACAAGCTAGCTAGTTTACCTATGATTGCATTGGGCTGCCATATTTGATTCTTTATAGCCCATCTGTGATTCTTGAGTCCAATTCTGCAAATATATTACTTACATTGATGTGATCAAAAATATTTTTCGAAAAAAAGAAAGTTAAAAAGGGAAATGTTAAATAGAGAAATAATGGTACATACCAGGGGATATATTCGGACATTCCAGTCATGCTTTTGCTTGTAGGAGATGTTGCATCTCATGAGTTGGTGTCTTGTTTCAGAGACAAATGGATTTCCTCTCCAATATGCATATGGTTCCCTATCAACCCATTTGCTTCTCTTGTTGCCTTCCTTTATGTCCTTCAACAAACCGTCCCATGGCTTCACATTTGTCTCCGGCCTATTTTCAAATGTTTAAAATCTGTTTGTCAATTTCATGTCATATTTAAGATTTAGTAGACAAATTTAATACACCTCCATAAACTGTATATAAATTCTATCCCATATCATTCTAATATCTAAGAAACCTCAAAAGACATTTGAAGGAAAATTTTGAAAAATGCCACCTTGCAAGACATGTTTAGATTTATGCCACTATTTAAACTTCATTTCTGCATCTTAGAGCATCTCTAATGCAATGCCAAATTTGTGTGCCAATGCTAAAATTTGGCATTTTGACATAAAAAATATTCTCCAATGCAATGCCAAATTTGGCATTAAATTTGGCAAATGTTATACTTGATGCTAAATTTGGCACCAAGTATAGCATAATGCCAAATTTTGGCATTTGAAGTAGATCATTGATTGGTCAATTTTTAAGCACTTTAATTAAAAATTAATATTTTATTCAAAAAAGTTTCCTCTTACCAAGAGGTCATTATGACTAATAGTAGTCTTATTTACTATTGGTTAGCATCAACTACTTTTATTGGTTTTTGCAACTAAAAAATAATAAAATAACAAAATAACATTTGAAATAACATTAGAGGATCAAATATCAAATATGTTATTTTTACATTTTTGAGTGCCAAATTTGGCATTGGCATTGACATTTGCATTGGAGATGGTCTTATGTGACTTTTTAAAGAAGACAAAAATGACATCAGATGCAAATATAAATTAAATAGGCATTAAAGTTTCTCTCCAATCACACTATACTAATTAATGAGAAGTTTGATTAAATGCCATATTTTAAGTCTAAATTACTATTTTACCTTTCTTGTCTTTCTCGTTATTAGAAAAAGAAGTCATTCCATCAAATTTACTACTAAAAACACATAAAATGGCATTTTCAAAATTCCCACACATGGGAAAGCTCTATCGGGTTCAAGTACTCAACCAAGCCCCACAGAAAAGCGAGTCTATGTGAACTGGACACCACCAGCGAGGCCCAGCTAAAAGAAACCCATAAACATTCCTCTTCTAACCGAGATTTTCCATTGCTTAATTTGTGGAACTCTAATCAATGTTAATACAAATCATCAAGTTAAAAGCCTTTGCCGAAATTCATTCTTACCATCCCCAGAAGGTCCAGTCAGGGAAAACGACATAGTTGTGATCACCATCCCCACAGTAACGGAACAGCAGTGGTGATGGGACCCCAAAAACACCAGTACCAGCACTGGGCCCACCACCCGATTCCTCCTCATTAAGAACGTCCTCAGGCCGATCAGCGCAATTAAACATGAGCTCCAGATCAGGCACTTTCCCAGGGTACCTCCGTAACAACTGTACGACCCCACACAGCGTAAAAACGTCCCTCGTCTCATACGCCTTCCGGTACTTCTCCACGTAAGCCCTTCCCTCGACAATCACCAGCTTGAAGTGGGCCAGCCTCTGGGCCCTCTCCAGCGAGGCCTGCGATATCCCCTCCCGGGCCCACGGCCTCAGGTCCTCGTGGATCCACCGGAAGTAGTCGGGACACGTGGCGCTGCTTTGTTGATCATGGTGGTGATGATGACGATGATGATCTTTTTTGTACGTGGTGGGGCAGGTTCCTGTGCGGCCGTACTCAGTGCAGTTCAGTGGAGACTCAGTGTTTGATTGTCTCGTCGCTAGTATTTGTCCTGGTGATGTTCCTATTACATTCTGGCAGAAGAGATTCTACATATAATGGAATTTCAAATAAGAAATTAATATGAAAATTTTGCTAATTCTATAATATTTGAAATTGAAAGGGGGAGAATTGAAAATTGAGAATCATTGAGGACTGACTAACAATTTTGTCGATTAGCACGCGAGTGGAGATAAAGACGCCCGCGGCGACGACAATGACGACGAATGAGATTATCCTTAAACGACGACATATTGTCCCGAGTCTCGGATTTTTACTCCTTTCCATTTTAATCTACTTTGATACAATACGTAATCGATCAGTTATTATCAAAAACTAAACTTTCTGCCAGAGAAGGGAAAAAATAAAAAATAAAATTACTTGTTTCAGAAATTTGATATATTGGACGCACACCGGGATTACTTTCAATTACAATGCTAATTGGCTTCCCAATTAACTTGATTGTGGGAATTTTTCTTTTTTAGTTAATAATTTTTGAAAGATTGCTGCATTAAGAAAAATGAAATACGGAAAGAAATCCCATTGAAATTACATTTATTTGTCTTTACGGTGTCAGCGTTATTTAGTAATACAGTGTTGCTATTTTTGGTTCATACTTTGTCACTAATAATTGATCGATTATATTCTTTCAACATTTAATATTATAGAGGTAGGAATAAAATTAATAGTTTATGCTATCTTCAAATAGTATGCTAAAACAATCACTATCATTGTCGTTAACATAATGAATTAATTTCTTCGATCTTTTCCTATCTGCTTTTGAAAACCACATAATTGTAACGAATCTCTGTGCCAAAACCTTTCTCGTTGTGCAATAACTACAGCGATCATTGTGCTGTCCAATAAGCCTACAACTTTGTTGTTGTTGTTGTTTTTTTTTTTTTTTTGAAATATTACATGTAATTACATATTAGACCGCACTATACACTTTAATTTCTATGTACAAGTATTAATGAGTAATCTAAGGATAGTCGCGTGGACCACTAAATACTTTGGACTCAACCATATAATATACACCTCTATGAAAGAAGAAATGCATTTGAATCTATGACCTCAATCTACGTATTAGAAGAAACCTAAACAATGCCTACAACTTTGTTTCTATGTATGTATATAGCTATAAATGACATAATAATTTCTTATTTATTCAATTTGAAGAGACTGAAAAGCAAGAGAAAAAGCTGTTTATATATGTGTGTTAAATTTCTCTCATCTTTTTCTTTATGTCAATCTGAAGTCGAACTTTCGCAGCTTTTCAAGAGAATATCTATGTTTCGAATCTAAAAATATTCCGAGGTGGTGTATGTTTTCGTCTCTTGTGCACTACTTTCTTGTTCATATCAAGGATTTGATAATCAAAAAACATGAAGCTTTTGTTGATCAATGCCCCCACAATTAAAAAGAAAAAAGAAAAAAGAAAAACGAAAAAAGGGGTTGGAGCTTAATTTGGTTTTAAGAAAAATAAAGAGAAATTATGAGTCAGGGTCATTCTCCTATTTTAGATTGTAAATTTTACCTTTTTAAGATTTGAGGTTTACTAATAAATAAATATATATATATATATTTATATCTCCGATGGTCAATTATTATTTTATATATTGATGATTTTTTTTTCGTTTTACTTGTAGATATAATAAAAGGTAAAGTACGAGAATATTAAGAATTTATACTGCAATAAAAATACTCAAGTTTTTAAAATAATTGAATAAATAGCTAATTTATTAATTACTTGAACATGTTTTAAACGATTTATTCAATTACCACATTGTAAGTAAATGAATCACTTCGGCATTCTGTTATATATTTTTGAATAAATAGCTAAATTATCAATTACTTGAACATGTTTTAAACGATTTATTCAATTACCACCATGTAAGTAAATGAATCACTTGGACATTTTGTTATATATATATTTTTTAAATTAAGTATTTATTTAAAGAGATTTTTAAGGATTTAACCAAACTTTTAGCTAATTTTTTAAGAATTAGTCATAGTTTCATAAAATTAAGGATTTGGCTGTAATATACATATAACATACGTGTATCATATTTATGTTACACGTGTAAGTTACATGTAACATATTATGTTGCACGTATGTTATGGTTAAATCTTTAATGTTGGCATTCTAATGCTAAATCCTTTAAACTTTACCTTTAAAATGACTAATTTCTTAACTGACCTATACATAAATTAAGTGTTAAAAATTAAGTATTTATTATAACTTCTATCAATTAAATGATTTTTTGCTTGTGACACATTTCTTTACTAAAAAAATTATTTTTAAATCACAGGGTTATTTTTTGTATGCTATGTTTTAATAAAGAAGTATTAAGTATTACTTATATATATGAACGTATAGAGCTCATAAAAATGATCACTATGTAAGTACAAAGCATAGCATGGTTATGTTTTCATGGATTAGAAATTGAAACCAAACCATGGGATACTTCTAATCCATGAAAATATATATATATATATATATATCCAATGGTTTTGAACTGCAAATAGCCCCACCACTATGTTGACCAATCATAGATAGAGATTTCGTTTCAAAAGAAAAAAAAAAAAACAGTTATTCTTTCTCTTGGACATGCACTATAGTTAGTAGCCTATAGTGTATTTGCCAACAACATCTCCTTGCTCTAATTATTGCTCTTTTTCACTTTCTTCCTCTTTTTTTCTTCGCCAGAGCATATTCAGTCCTTTTTTTCTTTCCCTTCTGTGTATTGAAAGCTTTAAATAGTGCTAAAGCGTGACAATAACTTCTTTTCTGCGCAAAAGTGCATTAAACAAGAACAGGGAAAAACACAAAAGCTACGCAAGGTCAGTGTTAGTTCGGAAAATGAGCATCACAATTTAAAAAACAGAGCTTTGATATAAAGAATAAAAGAATGTTAAATTAAAATTAATTATTGTTTAATTTTTATTTTTCAAGTTAACTGGGGTCCGCTAGTTTCTGTACTAGTTATAAAAATGTCTCAAATTTTGTATCAAAACCCATTAATTGACCAAACGGTCGACAAGCTTAGCAAATGGAGGGTTTGAACTAATCAAAGTGTTTTCGGCTAATGAGTACTAGATGTCGCACATATGTCACACATAATTAAAATGTGGTTTAATAATGGTTGTAGAGCGTGTTTGTGTTTTTTTGTTAATAATAATTTCATGAAGAGCGTGGTGGGCAAATGGACATTGAGAAATTGGTGATTAAAGAGGTGACAAATAGGTTTTGGGGTTTGGCATAGTAAAGTCACGCTTTCCAATTCCACGCGTGAGTTATCTTTCTCATGCTCTCTCTCTCTCTCTCTCTCTCTCTCTCTCTCTCTCTCTCTCTCTCTCTCTCTCTCTCTCTCTCTCTCTCTCTCTCTCTCTCTCTCTCTCTCATATTTCAAAACCCAAAGGCTCTTCTCTTTTTAGCCCCACTCTCTTATTATATATATATACATATACACACATAAACATAAACACCCTCTTGTGTCCTTCACTGATAAATTCTTGCATTAGTGAAGAAGCAATGTCTGTAAGTCTCTCTCTCTCTATCTCTCTCTCACTTGGATACAAACCAAAGAAGTCATGACAATCACAAAGCTTGGAATAACTATGAAAATGAGGTTTTGATAATGTGAGTGTTTTGCAGATGGTGGAAGTGAGAGTTCCAAACCTTGACTGTGAGGGATGTGCAACAAAGTTAAGGAAAGCACTTCTAAAGCTCAAAGGTATATATGTGTGTGTATTTTTTTTTTTTTTTTTTGAAGATGTGAAGTCTATATATGTTGCCATTTTCCATGACTTTTTTCCTTTCTGTGTTTTTTCTTTTTGTGTGTCTGCTTATATATATGCAAACCTCTCTTTACAGTTTACACTACATTTCCTTTGTTTCCTTTGAAGGATATTTGCTTGACTGGCCAAATGGAAGTTTGCATTAAAGATATATCTTTATTTTTCTTCTTTTGAAACTCCATATATATACGATATGTTTGCATGAGTATAATCAATCACAATACTAAATACCGTCAATAATTACTATTTCAATAAATTCATTAAAAGTGAATAAGAATTCCACAGAACTAATAAGCATGTTCCAATATATATATATATATATATTGACGGAGCTAGAAATTAAGATTAAAGGGAGGTAATATATTTTATTAAGAGTGATAGTAAAATAAAAATTATAAAATTTAAGAGGGCTATTCATAATAAATTTTTAAAAAAAAATTAAAAATTTTATGTTATGAATCAAAAAATACAATGGGCCAGGGGGGCCTCTAGCCCCTACCGGGCCTAAATTGGCTCCGTCCCTATATATGATAGTCCGCAGTGCAACCAATTTATTAAATGGGAGAATTTCAAAATAAAGCCATTTTGGATGCCACTTAATAATCTATACCCTATATGGTGTTCTCCCTTCATTTCTATTCTATATTTGTAGTGTAAATTTTGGGTATAAATTAAAAGTGCAACACACAATGGGGTATAGATTATCATTGTGTCATGAATGGAGTATTTCTCAAAATCCTCCTTTATAAATTTCCATGCCTTGCCACTCATAAATTGTGCAGAATTACATTTAATTTTAATAAACGTCGTTTCTTTATCAAATAAAAATCAAGTTAATTGTAAATTTTTAATAAGTTCATACAAAACAATGGTATGATTTAGATGAGATTTCCTTTGTTTGTTTCCCTAGAAAGTTTTACTGTGGCCTTTTTTTGCCCAACTTGAAGTTGTTTAATGGGAGAGAATTGTTGCATGGAGAATTTGTTCAAAAGAACTGGTAAAAAATTCATGATGTGACGGTTAAGACTTAAAAGAGTGCAGAATATAAAAATTATACACATTAATAATTCTATTGTATCATCAATGTAAGGACACTTCTTTTGATTATATAAGATTGCTTTTATGCTTTTATCCAAAGTGTCGTAATTAGCTCAGAAATTGCATGCTAATTTGGATGAGCCTTGAACTGCGAGAACTAAGAGGCCACTTTTAGCCCCAATTACAAGGCTAACGTAAAAGCCATTCAGCTTTTGTATTGTCATTAACCCCTTTAACGTTGACTCTTCTTAGTACTTTCTTATCAAGCCTTGTTCTATAACGTAAAGCGATAAAAGCATGCCAGGACTGGCACGAGAAAACACCAACTAGTGTGTTAGAACTTATTAGGTCCCTATTTTAGGACCAGCTTAACGTATAATTAGCAACCTAATAAAGCTTTTGCCTTTTAGTTTCAAATTGACTTTATCTCCTAAAGCCCAAAAGCCAATTAACGATCCATCCAAATCAGGAGATACCCTTAGCATTAACAAAAAAATAGTGTTTTTCTTTTTCTTTTTGACCCACTTTAGAAAAAAAAAAAAAAAAAACACACACACACACACACATACACTTTGCTTTGTGATCAAGTAACATTTGAAAATACAAAAACACTAATGATGTTGTGACATATTTTTTAGGCGCCGAAGAGGTTGAAGTCGAAATGGAGATGCAAAAGATAACCGTTAGAGGCTACGCATTGGAAGAGAAGAAAGTGCTAAAGGCAATCAAGCGCGCAGGCAAAGCCGCGGAGCCATGGCCATTTCCCGGTCACTCGCACTTCGCCTCATTCTATAAGTACCCAAACTACATTGTCAATCATTACTACGACGCTTATAAAAACGTCGCAACCAATGGCGTCCACACTTTCTTCCACACCCCCGCAGTCTACTCCGTCGCTGTGGCCTCTGACGAGGCCATTGCTTCCATCTTCAGCGACGATAATCCACATGCTTGTACCATTATGTGACCTCTTATATATATGTTAGGTAAAGAAGTGGGTTTGTAGTAACTTTGTTTTATTTTTATTTTTTTTAAAGCTTGTTTCTGTAGCTAATTTCGAATTTTTATTGTTTTGAATGTTGTTGCACAATGTTTCTTTTTTCCTCTCCTCTAATTTTTCTTTTTCCATAACAAAGTGGGAGAAATTACCGACTGTTAAGAAATATATGTTGATCTTATTTGTTTGGCTCAAGTTTGGACCATAAATGTTTGCGATAATAAATGGTCAAACGTAAAGGGGGAAATAAAGTTACGAAATTGAAGATTCCTCAAAAAAAAAAGTTACTAAATTGAAGAGTTGAATTTTAGCCTAAAGACAATGGAAGAGTTGAATACCCAGTACCTTCAAAAAATATATATATATGACGGCATTTATGACTTTTGACCGCTAGATATCCATTGCACGTTTTGGGAAAATCTTATTTAAATGATTTGTATTTTCCACGTCGGATGAAAATTGTGCTTTGCATATAAAACGCTACGCTCCAATGATGAATAATAATATGGCCCACTTCACAAGCAAAGTAAGAGGCACCCATATGCCCCTTTTAATGAATAATTAAGTACATATAATACAGGAAACTAGTAAAAGCCATCTTGTGATCTTCTTGATATTCTGTTTGACTTTCAACTTCATTGCCGTTTTGGCCGAAACTCTTACTCCCTACCATGTTTTCCAGCCAAAATTTAAAATATAAAAATATAAAAATACATCAACTTATTTAAATTCCTTTTTTTTAATAGCATTCTTTCCAACTCATTTATAATTTTTAAATTGCTAGCTCTAGTTAGAGTAATTGATCTGAATAATTTGTTGTGATTTGATAAGTTGGTCTTGAATTTTTTTCTTTGACAATTTGTACCCTGAATTTATGAGATTTGGCAAATTCATTTAAATTGATGACAAACATTTAAGTTTTGACGGAATTAGATGGAATGAAATGTGCAAATTACTAATATAAATAAAGCTCAAAAGTCAGATTCCCAAAACTCGATAAGTTTAGGACTATTGTTACAAACTGACAACGAATATCAAACTATTTTAGAATAGACTTGTCAAATTTTAACGCACTGCCACTTGGACTTTGTTTATTTTAGTAATTTTCACCCTCATTTCTTCCACTTCACCGAACAATGGGTCAAATGAATAATTGACTTCCAATTAGTAGGCACAACATCAATCTTCAAGGATATATATGATATATAGTCTTATCTTATAGATCTAGAAGAGGCTGTTGCACATTTTTAGGCCAAATTATAGCCGACACTACGTAATTGTACGTGTAACGAACAATATTATTTATCATCGTATACCTGATGATATATATGGAAATAACAAAAACAAAAAGTATATATTTATAATATGGCAAAAATATGACACCTCAATATTTCCATGACAAACGAGGTCAGTGACATTATTCTTTTCATCATACATACATATGCCTTTTTTCCTACCTCATTTCTTACCATTCCAGCTACTTGTAATATAACTACTAGTACTACAAGAACTTACAAATTGCATGGTTAACTATAATAAGTACGTAGTTTCATTATTTGAGATACTTTTCATTTTTCATTAATTAAATCTTCCTTGTTAATTATATGTTTGATTCCTCTAATTTAATTGAAAATTCCGCGGGGTGTATCTACATATAAGATCTTGGCTCCTATAAAGGAAGGAAGCCATGTGAGTGGTGATATTCAAACCTTTGATAGCTTTCATGACTTTTGCAATTTCTTTATGCCTTTTGGTGCGGGAAGATAACAAAGGCCATGCGTAACAACTTTTTTTTTTTTTCTTGGGAATTAATTGAAGAGAATCTTGAAAATAGAAACAAAATGCCAATCACCTCATCCCTGTCCGGTTGATGGATTGCACAACTTGGCCACATAAAAAAGGCACCGACTAGTTTCTCTAATTGGCAATTCGTACTTTTTTTTTATTTTATTTTTTTTATTTTTTGTAGGGTTTAGGACAATTGGCAATTCGTACTTAAATCCCCAATTATGGGAATTTAATCCACACCCCTGAATCAATTCTTTTAAATGGTCGGTCATAAAATCAGGACAATTGGTTGGTTCAAAAAAAAAAAAAAATCAGGACAATTGGCCAATAGCAACACTTCACTAGTCATAGCCATGAAATATTAGTACTAGTAGTAATACAATCTGTTGTCTCAAAAGATTGTTCCATTGACACGTTCACGGATCTTTCAGGAAAAAAAAACAATTACATTAAATAGAAACTTCTATGGTGGGTGGGTTTCTTTTGATGAGAAACTATTTTTAGATTGTTGGATTTATTTAAAAAAAAAAAAAAGATATATGATCTATAGATAATTCAAAATCGTTTTCTAAAAAAAAAAAAAAATCAAACCAGAGAATTTTCCATTTAAAATAACTGAAATTTTGTTAAAATAATTTGTTTAGAATAAGACATTGACAGGTTTGCCCATGTATTTTGAAACGCCATATCATCAAACCCTTTGAACTCGTGCTATTTTAATAACATATACCATAGAAGATCTATATTAATTGACATCAAAACCATACAAATCTATACTTAAAAAATAACAACAAAACAAACTCTTTCTTACAACGTAATTAGGAGTCTTATACCGTGCCACAAAATATATCGAAATGAATATATATGTACAATTATAGGTAAAAAAATGGAATAAAAAAATAATAAAATAAAATAAACATAGGCAGAGGGTGCAGGGGCAGGGAAAGCAAACATTTGTCCAGTGCCAGTGCCCAGTGGTGCGAGTGCGCAGTAGCAAAGTTGGTCCGTCCATGCCAAGCAATATGCATATATATCAGAATATTTAAGGATCCATCTGTTGGATGATATTTCCCACACGCTATAAAAGTTGTCTCCCACACACTTTCGCAACAAATACCAAATTACATGTCACCGAGCAAAAGCAAATATTATATATATATATATATATATATAGAGAGAGAGAGAGAGAGAGAGAGAGAGAGGCTGGGATCAGGAATGTTTCTTTTTTTCAAAAAGAGGTGCGTAATTTGACTGAAATTTCTAATGACAAACGTTTATAAAAATTAAGAAACTAGTCATTACCTCTTTAAAAACTAAGGCATAAAGGTAAAATATTATTCATCATGACTACTTTCTTAATTAATAAAAATATAGATTATTTTTTTAAAATGTCATTTAAAATATGACTATTTATTCAATAATTATTATTTTTTAATAATTTAAAAGTAGTATATTAGATTAAAAAAAAAACAGAATAAGTGGGGAAATGGTAAAGGAGTCATACTTTAATATGTTTTAAACTATTAGATACAAAAAAAAAAAAAAAGAATGTTTGAAAACTCAAAAGAAGCGTACATGGAACATGGAAATATTACAAATCTTCTAGTAAAAAGTTGAACTTTTCAAAACCCAGAGGGGCATATTTGAAAATCATCTAAATTTTAAGGTTTACAGTAAAAAAGATAGTCAAATATCATACCATGTGTTCACTAAATGGCCAATAAATTTTTTTATTGTTAGGTAAATAGTTGATTGCCTTACAAGTAATGTAATTAGTTTAATTAAATTTTATAACTATGAATCAAATGATTTAACTAAAATAGATATTGATTATTTTTTAAGCTATTTGTTAAGAATTGTTAATTAAAGACAAAAAAAGAGAGAAATCCCATACAGTAATACTACTGCCTCACATCGCATTCGCTTTAAAAGAACCACAACTTCCTTTCCCTTCACTCTCTCTCTCTCCTCTTTTCCTTTCTCATTTCGCTCTCTGATCTCTCTCTCTCTCTCTAGTCTCAACTTTATTTCCAATTTTCCATCTTTCAAATGGCTCAGGTATTTCCCAACTTTTGCGTGCTCTCTCAGGTTCATCATTTTGCTCTCTATGCAGCTACTACACTTAATTAGACAATAATTAGATCTCTTATTGAACAATTACACTCTTTATCTTAAATCCTTGAAACACCCTTTTGTCTCATGATCTCTTTGTATATAATATATGTGTGAATTTTATTTATTGCAGAAAGTGGTGTTGAAGGTCATGACCATGACTGATGACAAAACCAAGCAGAAAGCTATGGAAGCCGCGGCTGATATATATGGTATCATTTGATTAATTATTATGTCAAGAAAAAAAAAATCAATCTTTTTACATATCAAAAGTTCATGAATATGATATTGTATACAAAACTGCTTGATGGTTTTAAATATTTCTTATTTATTATTAATATTATTATTGGTGATTTAATATTCAATTGTGTGATTTAGGGGTTGATTCAATAGCAGCAGATACGAAGGAACAGAAATTAACAGTGATAGGGAAAATGGACACAGTGGCAGTGGTGAAAAAGTTGAAGAAAGTGGGCAAAGTTGATATCATATCAGTTGGACCAGCCAAGGAAGAGAAAAAGCCTGAGGAAAAGAAAGAGGAAAAAAAGGAGGAAAAGAAAGAGGAAAAGCCCGCAGAGAAGAAAGAGGAAAAAAAGGAAGACAAAAAATGAAATATAAAAATATTATTATTATTTTTTATTTTTAAATCTCTCGATATGATGAGAATTTTTCTTTCTTACCCCTTGGGATGATTGGATTTCAATTTCATGGAGGCAAGAGAAGAAGAGTTGGTTTTTGGTTCTGCTAATGTGAGGGTTAATTTCCTTTGTAAATGTAATTACATATAGTGGAGATAGAATAATGGTAATGATATAATAATGCAGAGGCTTTATGTCATATTATGCAAATGGCAATTTTGTAAGGTTGGAGAATGGAGATATGCCAGTTTTCGTCTTGTTACGGAATTAAAAAAATTTAATAAAAATAAATAAATGAATATTGTATTTGTTGGTATATAGAGTTTTTTTTTTTGGGTAATGTCCATAGTGGAGATAGAGGGTTTTTTTTGGTTAATAATTTGGCTTACGGGTCACAGTCTATTCATGCGTGCCGCCTAGTAAGCCAAATAATTCTCTCTATTTTATAATTGTTTTATAAATTTTTATAAACAGAAAAAGAGGTATTTGATATATAATGACTTGAATCCATACAAGATATTGTAATTAAATGATTTGCATCATCTGTCAAAAGTGAAAGCAACTTTAACTTAGGTATAAGATTTCTGAGTGGACATCGCATATAAATTACAAGCAATTGGCTTATTGTCATTGAATTCTCTATCTTATTAATTGTGAATTGAAAATGTGTATAGTTGACAGTTAAAAGCATTGAATACAGGCCTTTTTTTTTTTTTTTTGCCGATGGCTTTTTATGACGTGAGATTCATATTTCTGAGCTATATCGCTAATGTTAACACCAGTCAGAAAAGCATGATCTTGACGAAATACCATATTTGAAAAAGGGGGATGTTTAAAGAACAGCTAATTTTTAAGTAGGCCCATTGACATGCAATAATATTTGCAGTTGTTGAAAAAATTTCATCTAATATCACTTTTTAAGTTTAAATTTATG
Source organism: Boehmeria nivea var. tenacissima (assembly GCA_018132145.1). Classification (NCBI taxonomy): domain Eukaryota; kingdom Viridiplantae; phylum Streptophyta; class Magnoliopsida; order Rosales; family Urticaceae; genus Boehmeria; species Boehmeria nivea. Next base: position 19,379,083 of record CM030875.1, on the reverse strand, counting down.
ATAAATACTATTAAATAGGCAAATTGCAAATCGCCTCATTTTCTTATTAACATATTACTAATACTAATTGCTACTAAAATTAGTACGGGCTATAATATTTTTCTTAAGGGTGAAAACTTTTGAAAAACATTACTCAAAAGTGACATTTTTTTTTTAATTCTCCGGTGTTTTATATATTTGCGGGAATAATCTAACGGTAATTTTATAGTATATACTTGGCACTAACAGCGTTATAATTCAAATTCCCCATTTTCAATTATTAAGAAAAAAATGAAAAATAAAATGGGGTTTTGATAAAATTCGAAGGCTGGCACTAAAGTGAGAAGAAAATAGTTTTCGGAAATGTGGTGAGCCACGTTAGGGATGTGATATGCTATTTACCAAATTACCATTATGCTTTTTTTGTGTAAACATTGATAATGGACCTTCAGCCAGAAATACGGCTGATAATTCCACCATGGCCAATGACGATAATAGCATGCTCCAAAATAAAATAAAATAAAATTGTAAAGGCCATTTTCTTGCTTGGCTGGACATCACTAAGACGGCCGTGTTAGCAGAGACCACTTCTTCTAATGGGTCAGGGGCGTTTGAAAATTGAATTTTGAGTACCAACCAAACAGAAATAAGGCATGCTTATAACTAGATTCCCAAATAAACAAAACCCAGATAGATAATGTTACAACTGTTACATAATGATGACGATTTCCAAACAGCGATAATGCAAAAAGTTTAAATAAGATAGTATTTTTGATTCTTGATGTTGCCCTCAAGTTTTAGTTTAATGCTTTAATTGTTGTATAACAAAGTTTGATAAACCAAGTTGACAAAGGGGTTGTTTGGGTTGCAATCCAAATAAAAGAAATTTTGGTTTAAATCATATTGCTATAGTAATTACATTAACAAAAATCAAACTTAAATTATGTTTCTACAGACAATGTGATTGGGACCGAATTCAAACTGGAATTGAAGGGTAAAAACGCCAGAAGAAACCAGAAGAGAAACGGTATTCGAAGTTCAAAGCAACGATCTCTTAACTTGTAGATGTGAAATTGAGAATACTAAGGAATATGCTCTTCGAAAAGAGAGACCAAAAAAAAAAAAAAAACACACACACTTTGATAACATTTTGAATGGATATGGAAGTCACTTCTCCTTTGTATATAGTAGCCATTTCCACAAGTTTATGTATAAAAACATTGGTCTTAGAAATGACCATAGACAGTGCTATCAACCATCGACTTTGCATAAATTCACAATTACTGACCTACAAACAGGGATGTCTGAGGTCATGACTCATGAGGGCAATGGTGATTGACCTCACCTACAAAGCCACACAATGCCAATCCATCAACATCACGAGCCAGTCCTTGATACAGCTGCAGGAAGAGGCCAACGACAATGCGCTTAAAGCAAAGGACGGGCCACCGTTGAAATGATCTGGAGCGTCCGTTCAGAGTGGCTGCATAATCTGCACTCGAGAAGAAACACAAGCTCAGTTTCCTTGATAATCTCTTCTGATTCTTCTTTTCATTTTTTATTTATTTGTCTATTAACCAAGTATTCAGAATAGGAATGCCGAATCTAGAACATGGCATGAGCGATCAAGCTTCAGGTCGTCCAGATTGCTAAGCTAATCGAAATTATAATTATGGCGATTAAGTATGATTGATGCAAGATTACAGAAAACGTGGATATGTTCATAAAGTAAAACTTTGACACCAAGGAATAAGGGAAAATTAATGCAATGAAGCATTATATTATTAATCACAAACAAAAATTTTGCTCTGGTACAAGTTTTCTACAGTGAAGTATCTCGAAAAGAGTTGGTCTTTAGACCAACCTCTTAATAGAATGAGAACTGAAAAACAATGAAATACAGGTTTTCCTACATGTCAGTTTTCTCAAGAAGGACTATTAATAGAGAATGAAATTAGGCCATACTTCACTCATGTTGCTCGACAACCAACTCAAGCAGAAGATACGCAGAGTTGAGTGAGAAGGGCTTGAAGGCACAACAGTTCCTTCTCTATCAAAGAGAACAATAAAAGGTCTTCCCAATCGCATAAATCCACCAAATTAGACTCTTTTGTATCGCTTTAACCTCGGGATCAGATGAACATACTGTCCATTTGCCACCATATGTTTCACAACTTTTCGGGCCTCGGAAAGCTTTCCAGCATTTCGCAAATTACTCACTAGAGTATTGTAAACAAGAAATTCGGGTTACAACCTCTCGACTCCATATCCTTAAGCATCAAACACGCCTCGTCGAATTTCCCTGCCATACATAGCCCCCGAATCATAGAATTGTAGGTGAATACATTTGGAGCTTGGCCTTTGGCAATCATATCATCGAACATACACTGAGCGTTCTCAAGATCCCCTGCCACAACATACCCCGTGATCATCACAGTGTAGCAAACAACATCGGGCATACACCCGTTCTTTGGAATCTCATCGAAGAAAAACTTGCAGGCTTCCAAATTCCCAGCGCGGCTCAACCCATCTATCAGCGTGGTGAAGTGAAGAACACTTGGGTCAATGCCTATCTCTCTCATGTGACTCAAAAGATTTAGAGCCGCGAGTGGTTTGTCTCCTTTGCCAAGTACATGAAGAAGAATGTTGTAGGTATGAAAATCCGGATTGAACCCACTACGACCCATTTCGTCAAGCAGTCTGTGAAACTGATCGAGCTTTCCCAACCTGTATTTCGCCAACATCAGAACATTATAAGTTAGAATATCTGGGGAGAGACCGTCGGCCAACATTTGCTGATAGACCCACTCAATCAACTTATATTGGTTTGCCCCAATAAGGCAATGCAAAATGGCATTGTACGGATGCTTAAACGGCCTAAAATTAAAAGTCTTCGTCTTAATGAATCTCTCCACAACCCTCCTAGCCAAGCCTGCCTCTCCACAAGTACATATCAAAATGTTAAAAGTCCGAGCACTAGTTGGCAAGCCTTTTTCAATCATCTCATCAACAAGCCTCCACATTGCCTTAAACTCCTCACACTCCGTGAAGATCTTCATCAGAAGATGATATGCATTCGCGTTGTGCTTGTAATTTCCGTGCTGGCCAGACCAAATGAAGAACTTGAACCCTAGTTTCGCGCACCGCACTTTGTTCGAGGGGGTTATGTTCTTCAAGACCCCGAAAAGCACATTCCTCACGAGAAGCCCCGAAACCCTGATTCGAAGCTCGTCTAGAGCCGATTTGGTATCGAATCCGGGGCCGTCCTGTTGCAGCACATCAAGAACCCTCTCGGCATCAAGCTTCACAGTTTCGTAAAAGCTCCGCCTTGCAGAGAACACTTCCCGGGCCGGCATTTCGACCTCATGAAAATCGCTACTCTCTTCCATATACGACTCAATATACGAACTTTTCCACATTCTCTTCAAGGGCTCTTCAAACCACTCGTAATCCCCATCGTCCCCATTACCACCATTGAAATTTCCGTTACAAAATCTTCTCATCACAACTAAAGAACATGAAGTGAATTTCCCTAGTATAAACGAAGTTCTCCAAATCGATCTCGGACCAGAAACATAGATAACGTTCATGGTTAAAACCCATTATCTCTCCAGTTTCACCGAACTCAACGAATCAGAGAAACCCAGAATCGGAGAGCGAACTACGAACAAGTAGAGATTTTGAGATTTTTCAATCTCAAAATCAAACAAACCCATCAAAATGACTATCAAGTCAAACCAGATATTATATCTTAAGGACTCAAAAAAGCCTCGAGTTCTGAAACTGGCTGTGAATAGGGCTGAGTTTGAGAGAGAAGAACAACGTACCGGCTCTAGCCAGGCTTAGCTGTCGGAGACAAGCTCCTCAGCGACGGCGATAGTACGAAACCTTAACTGGGTCGAAATGAACTCAGACTGATATTTCGGCCGTCGCGACAGAAGAGATGGGCATTTGGCGTTTTGGGGTTCGGGGCTTTGTGGGCTTTGTTGGGGTTTTTCGAGTTCTTCTTTCGTTTGTTTCTTTTCCTGTCGTTTTTGTATCCTCTTGTCGTTTTCGGTTTTTATTGCTGTTGTTTCTGTATTGTCGTTTAATTTTTGTGTTTCATGTGTTCATAATAATATGTTATTGCCGTTTAATTGTTTTTTTTATATATCTTTTGCAATATTTGTCCGTTATTTTGACGTTGCCATTTTTCCACTTATGTTGTCGTTTCTACTTATTTATCGGTTTTAGGCTTTATTGTTGTGGTGGTCGTTTTTGTTAAATTGTCGTGTTTGGTGTTTCGGCTTTGTTGTCGTTTAATATTTTAAATCTTTTGCAATTTTGTCAGTTATTTTGACGTTGTCATTTTTCCACTTATGCTGTCGTTTCTACTTATTTGTCGGTTTGAGGCTTGATTATGTGGCAGCTCTATTGTCGTTTTTTTTTTAATTATTGTTTGGGATTTTGGGCTATGTTGTCATTTCTATACTGACTTCGTTGTTATACAGCCATTTTTTTCGGTTGTTTCCTTTTTATATTTTTAGTTTTTTCACTTTCCACTCATGTTGTCGTTTTCTCTTTTTTTTTCTGTCGTTTCTAACCATTTGTCGTTTTAGGTTATTGTTGTTGTGGCTTTATTGTCTTTTCTTATATACTTTTTTTTTCATAATTACATGATTATCAATGTATTAATTTATCGTTTCAAATGTTCTGTATTGTTTCATACATTAGCGTCGTTTTATTTCGTTTCAAGAATTTTTGTCGTTTCTCATCGCAATTGCTGTTTGCAAATTTTGTTAACCCTTTAGTTGTCGTTTTGTTCAATGGCCCTTTTCTCTCACGTCCCGCTTTAACTCTCTACTATTGTCATCTAGCAATTCGGCAGTTTTATGACTTACGCAACTTGTCTCATTTTATTGTCGTATTTAGAATTCCCGTCGTTTTATATTTTTCATAGTTAGTCTGTCACTTTCCTTTGTTCTTTTCATCATTTCTTGTTGTATCGAAGTTTGTTGTACGTTTTCGTGCTTTTCAAGGTTTTAAAATCTGTATTGTACTATTTTTATCATTGTTTTATTTTATTCTTTTGTTGCTTTCGGACTTTTCTGTCGTTTTTTTACTACACTGTCGTTTTTTTTTATTATTTTACATTTCATTGTAGTTTACAGCCAGGTCGTTCAAACTTTGCTGACGTTTTCGGGCCCCTTAACCGTGGTTGGAAACATCAAACATAGAATAGTCTGGATTATTTTGTTGTAGGTTCCAGGTTTTGCCACATTCAGGCCTTCAAAGAAATCTGTCGTTTATTATCTTTACCGTCGTTTTTCTTCTACTTGTCGTTTATCCTTTGTACAACGTGAAATCGCAAGAAAAGGAGTACTATCATGATCTTCTTCATGGATATAAGAAGATTAATGTCGACTTTAGATAGGTGCTGATCCAAGCCAGAAACTCTTGACCTTGTCGTCGTTTTCCAGATTTTTTATGTCGTTTTCTTGATTTTACTGTCGTTTTTAACATCCTTCGCGGAACGACATTCCAAATGCAGTGGATAAAACATAGGCAATTAGGCATTAAGAAAAACAGCGCCAGAGCAAAACAGAGAGGGATTTTGACTGTCTAACAAAGATATATCCACATACACAACATTACAAGCAAAACAAACAAAAACTTAAAACATAAAGCAAAAATCAACTGAGATTTTCTTGTGGCCTCCAGTGAAAACTCATTACAATAACCACACGCACAACAGTAAAAGCCATCAATTTATTATCTCATAAGCACTATTAGAAAATAAAAAATAAAAAGCAAAATATCATATCAGTAATCCACAATTCTCAATTGCTAGACTCTCCTGAAGCCTTCGTTCCTCTATTTTTTCCCTTCATATTGTCCCCTTCCTCGCCTGCCCATAAAAAATAAGAATAAAAAAATGGCCAGATATTGAATTGCTAATACCAATTAAATTATAATAATAATGATGATCTATTTAGTATTTAATCATATTTCTTGGCTTGTACATGTTTTTAAAAAAATTAGACTAACATTTTAAAAATTAAGTTATTACCAATAACCAAGGGTAAAAGAACAAAAAAATATGGTAGATGCATATAATCATAATATCATATAATTAAGAAAATAACCAAAAAAAAGTTTAACTATTTTCTTAAAATATCATTTAGAAAATGATCATCTACTCAATTATCTTATAATTAATAATAAACAACCTTGAGAAGCTTTGGAGTGATCAAAGCTGGAACTCCCAAAACCAAGCCAAGAACCAACAGTGCCTTTAACCTTATCCACATAGCTATTATGAGTCCCTTTGTCAACCTCGCTATCCTCTCCCAACCGCCTCCTCACTTCCTCCGACTCAGTCACTCTCTCCACTGGCGCCGCCGCCGTCGCCGGCGCCTCCTCTCGCCTCCCCAGCGCATCGGAAATCGCCTCCGAAAGCGCCTTATCTTCCTCCGCCGGCCGCAGCTTCTCCGCAAGATAGTCCTTCACCGAGACTCCCCTGTCCTGCCCCACACCACCCTCCGAGCCCGCCCCGCCGCCGCCGCCGCCGCCCTGTATTTTCGACATCACCGCCGTCCCCGTCCCCGCCCCCGCCACCTTCTCGTACACCGGCGTCAGCGTCTCCGCAATCTTCGTGGATGCGGTTTTGTTGCCGGCCGCGCTTTCATCTCCAGCGCTAGCCGTGCTGTCGCTGGCGCCGTAACCGAGCTTCGAAGCGACCGCATTCTTCGCCGATACCGCCTTTTCGGCGATAGCGGAGGTCGCGGACGAGATTTTCTCGGTGTAACTCGTTGGTTTGACGGCATTAATGTCAGAGTGTTGAGGCATTGGTTCCGGAGAGAATTGGTCATGGCTTCCAGTGGATGACGATCCAAGATTGGTCGCATTTTCGATATGTGATTTTGGTTCCGATTTCGTACTATCGCCTACTTTCATCTTATCAAAGGAACGAAGAATTTGGGTGATTCCAATTTCCTCAGCCCCTATAAACAATAACAAGAATAATATGTCACAAAAAAAAAGAAAAAATAAAGACAAGGTCAAACGCAAAAGTCAACGTGATTGATCGGTCAATTACCTTTGCCAGTCGGATTGGTGACTTTGGTCTGATAGTTTGAAGGATCGTAGCTCATGTGAGGATTGTCCTTAGGCGCGTGAGGGTCTTTCTCTAAGCCTTTTGGTATTTCCAAGTTGACTTTCGTTGACTCTGTCCCGGTAACAGAGGTTTTACTTGGATCGTGATCACGAGTCTTCTTGGGACTGATATCAGAAACCCCGTGATCGGAGAAAGAAGGCATAGGTGTATTCGCTGGAGTCGCGCCCATCATAACTGCGGTAGACTCGTAAACTGTGCAATGGTTGAATTAAATTACATTAAATTAAAAAAACAAAACATACAACAAAACAGAACCGAGAGAATATATACTCTTCTAGAGTATGCTTACTTGGAGCACCGTGGACTTCTGGGTCTTCAATCATTTCATCGTCCTCATCATCTTCCTCGTAGAGATCATGATCATCAGGGATATGATCGCCATCGTGGCCTGTGATCATCATGATCGTGGTTTTGTCCATGACCATGCTTTGTGATCGTGTCTTTTATTTTCTTTGCCTTTGCCTTCACCTTTTTCAGAACTGACTTCTTCTCATGGTGGTGCTCATCTTCACCTCCCATTGCTACACAACATAACTCACAAAAGGAAAGCCAAAAATAAATAAAAATTATCCCAAAATTACTTCTAAGAAATAAGTTTGAGACATATATACAAGTTAAAAGTTTATATATATACCTAAATGCGGGTCTTGAGTTGCTTGCTCATTAGTATGCCCATGAGGACGCACCATTTGGGACTCCATAATAGAGAGAAATTAATAGTGACTATTGTTTTTGGTTGTTTTGTTAAAAGTTTAGAGATCAGTGTGTCATGGACGAGAGGAGGGGCTTATGGAGAAGTCAATTAAATGGGGGTGTTTTTTGCCACTTTTGCATGGCTATAGAATCGTGGCACGTTTGAGAATGGCACACGTGTTTGAGATCATGAATCTGTGCCAATTACGGACATTGGACACGTGCGAGTGTGACAGTGTTATGGTTTAGACGTGGCCTTCGATGCCGTGTGGGAGAGAAGTTTTTGTTATAATGGATAATATTCTTCTTTGGGAGGGAATTGTTTAATAGATAATATTTTTGTTAGCCTGGCTAGTCTATAGTGACTAATAGGAGTTCTCGAGCTTACCAGATACGGAGCTGAGCTAGCCCATGTTGATCCAATGTCCGTTTGAAAACGATTTCCATGATATTTGATTTCATGATATATTTGTTCTCTACTTTTCTTCATACGAGTACTCTCTTTTGTAGAGTATTCTTTCTTGGTCAAATTTTCCTTTTTTTCTTCTTACTTGATATATATCTTCCTTTATTTCATTATTCCTTGTTTTTGTGGATAATTCAGTGAGGCAACGGTTGGAAACATATGATTTAAATAAAAAAATATGAGTTTGCCCCATAATAAATTAAAATGTTTAAATATGCTTTTACTCATATTTTTGAAAATTGAATTTTATGCCATGAATTACTAAATAATTATGAGATTGCCCTCATAAATAATTAAAATTTTTAAATACCACCCCCATAATTAAAGAGTTGTTAGATATGCTCCCACTTATTATAATTATGTGCCATGGTTCAGCCGCTACATATATTGAAAGGAAAAAAAATCCTAAAATGATTTATAAAATTGCTAAATGTATATTATTATTACTATTTAATCCGTGTTTTTTTATTTATAAAATTTGAATTTTATCACAATAATTTTTTTTCCTATAAATACTTAACATATTTTTTTATAGTACACAAAACCCTATATTTAATGAATTATAGCTAAATAATGTAATTTTTGTACACATTTAAATTGCAGTGGAAAATAAATTGACTCACAAAGATGAGTAAAAAAAGGGGAAAAAAAAAAAGAAGAAGATATATTCCGTCATTTACCGCTAAAATTTTACAATTATTCAAATTACTACGAGAGAGCAAAATAAAAATAAAACAAAAATCATCACTTCCATCTCTCTAAGCAGCTCGCGGGCATATCCGAATTAAAGTGACCCTCAATTTGAATTTCTGAATTTGCTATATAAACGGCAATCCCCAAATTCAAGCGCCAATTTTCGCTTCCTTCAACGCCAAGAAAGTTCGTTTCACCCAAGTTCGTCATTCCCTCCAATTTCTCTCTCTCTCTCTCTCTGAAAAGAAAAGAAAAGTTCCAAAGCTCAAATGCGATCTCTCTGCCCAAACGCCGATTGCTTCGTCACCGCTCCGATTCAAGCCCTCGAAACCCTAGCTTTCCTCCAACTTCCAGTTCCTCAAGTCTCTCCCTCTCCGCCGCCGATCTCCGCCTTCTCCGACCTCCTCTTCCTCGGCTTCGGCTCCGCCTTCGACGTCTCGCTCCGGATCGAGAACTTACCGATCGAAAGTGCCCTCTCCAAGTTCTTCGCCGATGTTTTTCCTCAGGATGTTGAGATCGGAGTTGAATATTTTGAGGACGACGCTCCATCTGGTTCTCGGAAATGTTTCGATTTCGCAGTTGACGAGACTCGATTATTCGAGGTAATGCTCTAGATCTGAGTGGAATTTTTGGTAGTTTTGTCGAAATTGCTTTGAATTGAAATTTTTTCTTGATTTGATTGTCGATGAAATTTGGTTGACTATTTCTTTCGGATTTTCCGACAAACATACTCCTATATATATATAGGAGTGGCTAAAAACTTAAATAATTTTAGTGGTAGAAAAATTGAGCTGAATTTCAGGAATACTTTATCAAATTTGTGGTAGAGTTTGTTCTCTCTGTAATATAGCAGAAATTTCATTAACCTGTTGGGATCTAAGGAGTGAAATGGATGAGCAATTCAACTCTTAGAGGCTAAATTTAATGAGCTATGCGATAAAATTTAAGAGATAAACAGAACAATCATCAAGTTCTTCTAGATCGATTTCATGTGCAATAAATTTTGAATTTATACTAAATAAATGAGTTCACAGGCAAGGACAATAAAGAGGTAATGGACAATAATTTCGTGTTGCTTCCAAGTAGCCTGTTTCAAGAAGTAAAAGAGGAGATATAATATCGAGGGATAATAGGAGTTTTTATCTTGATTGACATTTCTGAAGTTGTGACAATTAGGTAATGATTCTCTTGATCAACCACTGAGTTTTGCAGTTTGATATTCATTTGCTTGTGTTTTGGATTCAGTTACACCAGGAAGCTAGGATTCCCAATGAAGAGGAGAAAGAGGAGAGTGAGATAAATCATGGATCCGAAACTACCAACATTGAACTTCCAAAAGTATGACAGTGGTTCTGTCAACAGTTTTATTTTTATACATGTCAGGTTATAAGTTCTAGTTTCTAAAAGCAAACTCAACTTAATACATAAGTTTAATTACTTTGTTGGAGCAGAGTAATGGACGAGCGGTTGGTGATAAAATTACGCGACAATATGAAGTGATACAATTTGAAACACCGGAACTCGATGTATTCGCGGTAAAATAGATTTGTCCATATAGATGACATTCGGTTTGCGTTGATGCTCTTGCTAATTTCGTTCACAGAGGAGTAAAACATTGCCAGTAATTAACAATGAAACAGAAAGTTCATATCATTGGCAGGAAGTTTTCCTTCTCACATAATCTCTTCTATCTTTTTCTTGCAGGAAAATGCATCATTTATTGAAAATGAGGGCATTCAAATCCTTTCTAAAGCTCCAGAAATAGAAAGTTTGGTATATGCTTAACTATCTTTGATTTACCAATAACATTTAGTATAGTAGATTTCTTCTTACTTTCTTATGTCTTCGATACAGTTTGGTATATGCATGATAGTTGATATCTTTGATACATATATCTATCTTCGTACAGTTCTTAGCTTGTAAGTTCTATACGATCTGGTTCCTACAATATTATTTTTTACTCTTTTCTTGTCAATGGTGCTCTCAGCTAGGTTTTTGATACAGCTTGATGAGGACTGATGTTTCGCTTCCATCAGTAACAAATCAAGATGACTTCTTACAGAATATTTTTCTTCCTTACAGGACATGCTACAGCCAGGGCTTGCAACTCATTGTCCTTATGAGGTTCAACAATCATTTATGTTAGTTGAAGACATAGCATTTGAGGAGCCCATGGAACAAAAGGCGAATTCGGAAGATGATCGTTCTTTTCAGGGTCAAATTCCCTTTAATCATATAAGTTTCCCCACTTTAGAAGTGGATGAGATAGTTCTGGAGGCTATTGCAGGTTTTTCTACAGAGGAAAAGCTTCTATTATATTTCCAAAATATTGAGCTGCATCATCCTCAAATAGATAACCTGGATAATAACGTTGAGGAGCTTTGGGGTAAGAAAGAATATGATACATCAGAGTTTCTTTCGGATCATTTTCTATCAGGACACTCTTTTGGATCTGATAATGGATCCCTGGACAATTTCCCAGAAGTAGACTTCATAAGTCTCATAGAAATTTCACAGATTAAGATGAACTCTGTAGTTCAAGAGACATCAGGTTGTAATCATTTTCTTCCGGACCAGCCAGTTATTTTTCAGGAATTTCATTTTCTTGATGTGGATTCATCTCAAAATTTTGAAGCCCTCTTTAACAGACAACCGAACAAAGAACCAGGAACTTGCAGCTGGATGTTCAATGAAGACATGAACTTTAAGAAATTTGACAATTTGGTCGTTAGCCATGAGCTGACCCTCGTAGATGACACATTCAAATCACTGCCTGTACCAGTTATTTGTGATCGTGAAAAGCTATGTTCTTTCTACACAATTATTGAAGGAAAGCTTGCTAATCTAAAACCACACCCCGTATCTGCGCTGGATGGAATTTACTTGGACTGGCATCTTCTTGAGGAAGATAAGCATAACTGCAACACTTATTACTATCAGAATATAGTAGGTGATATGCACCCATATGGCATTGATTTTGATTGGGATTCTTTGGACGACAGAAATGTGGTATATGAGTTTGTCTTTTCCGATTATAGTGCACATGAGTTTAACATGGAAGAAAGCTTGGAACCAAAGGTATTTCTTTCTGATGTATCTATCTCTACTTGCATACCTCTGGAGGTTCAATCAAGTAGTAAATTCCCACAACCAGACCGTGGAGAACAGTATGCCAAGAAAAATTCTGAGAGGGCTTCGTTATTGTTCAAGTCTACTGATGATCTTGATTTTTTCTTGAATGCTCAGAAAGCTACCACTGGAACAAATTGTGATTCGGCAACTAGGTCAGCCAATAATAAGGCAATGTCTCCCAAGGTTCCACTGGGTGTCTCAGATGCAGCTATATCCAAGGGTGGAGAATCAATTACTATTTCAGATATGGAAGAAAATGTTAACAAGCGGAAGGACCTTTATGACAACGTATCTGTCGAGGAAAAGCATAATACGAGACCTGAAGATGCTATGGATAAAGTAGAAGCTCACAGAATACCTTTACCAAGTTCTTCAATGTCATTTGCAAAAGAGTCGAAGCATCCTCGTGGAGACCTGGCATCTCTTCCTGAAACAGTAATACTTGTTAATACACAAAACCTTGACAAGGAAATGATAGTATCCAGAAGAAGTACTTATCAAAGGATTCTTGCTATAGAGAAAGAAGACGCACAAGTTGTCGAACGGGATTCAGATTTACCCGTAGATATTATAATAAATTCTTCAATTTGCTTAGTATGGTACAATTGCAGAAACATCGGAAAGAAAGCAACTGCTTTAGATGAAGCCTCTTCATGTTTGCCATCGTGCATTGAGAATATTGCAGCAAATGTTTTGACCTTGCTAAGTTTCAGTTTCAGTGGTTGCATCATGGTAATTCCATGAATGCGATGCTTTCTTTTTCAATAATATATTTGCTTTCGAACTCTAGCCTGTTAACGTTTAAGGAATCTGAGGAAACAGAATCTAACCTGGTCACTTACAATGGCCTGTTTGTGTTTGCCGGTTCTATGAATTACTTACTACAGGCAAAATCCTGACGTTCATAGCAGCATTACTTTCGTATGATATGAAACGCCATGGATAAAAGTTTGTTAAATTTTAAAAGAAAGTTGACTCATTATGTTCATTCTGTTTCTTGTGTATTTGTATTTTCTTTTGGCAGGTCTTTGAGGGAGAAGACAGTTTCCTTTCCACTGTAATGGAATTCTCAGATGGACTCTATGCTGCAGCAGCGAGCCTGGGAATTGTTGTACAGATGTTTTGCTCATATTCATCCGAGTCAACAGATGAGATCATAATGAACTCCATTCGATATGCCACAAGAGGTGTATATCCAAGGATGCCTGAATCAGAAACCCTTGCCGAATCCTTCCTTACCAAATTCCCTTCGGTTAACCATTTGACAGCTCATGCCATATTGTCTTCTGGTGGCACGCTTGTCGATTTCCTTGAAAGTTCAGAGGAGGGGAGGACTCGAGCAATCCAGAAATATCATGTTCCTGATGAAAGTATCGCTCTGCTGGGTGCTTTGTGCAAATCTGGTGAGCGAGAGGACTCAAGATCAATAATGACAGACTGCTCTTCTTCAGTCTCTTCGGGTACTGATTCGAAAAGCCTGAATCTAAATATTGCTTCTAAAAGAAAAAGATGGGCGTATGATGGTGGCCTAAACAAGAATGGCACACATGTGGATGATTTATTGCACTTTGATCCAGCCGACAAATTTGCTACAGAAACCATGGACCCTTTGGTGGAAAAGCCGTATTACTCATTTGTATCAAACGATCCCAAGACATTTCACGAGTTCAGAAATCCCACACAGTATGACAGTAATTTGCTTCATGAAGGACGGGATTTAGATGTCGGTGTGAGGATGGATCCTTCTGTGGTTCCAAAACAACACGATTTTCAGATTTCTAAAGAACCTCAAACATTCAAGAAGATTAGAAAGCCGGAGTTTTCTTTTAATGATGAAGTGTCTGGTCAACTACAGGTAGCAGATGAATCTACGTTGAAAAACTTTGATCTGTTTAAGACTATCAGAAAGCCGGGGCTTTCTTTCAATGATGAATTGGGTGGTCAACTACAGGGAGCGGATGAGACTATGTTGAAAAACTTTATGCCTAATGGAAAAGGTTCTCAGGTTCTGTCTGAGAACCAAAAAGGTGAAGTTATTAATCTAACTGGAAGTCAAAGATCAGGAAAGGGGCTTTCTTCTATTGCTGACTCCATATCATTTTTGATGCCTGTGATGGAAAAGGATGGCACAGGAAAGTCTAAAACTGGCAGAAGATTGTCATTCGGTAAAAATCATCAGACTACTTTCCCAACAAGTGCTGAAGTTTTCTCAGAGAGAGACATTTGGACTTCTGATATAGATCAAAGGCATAATTTTCAAGTGGGATCCAGCAATTGCTCAGATTTCGATTTTGGTGATGATATCTCAATTATTAAACACCCCAACAAGCTGTTAGAGGATTGTTTTAAACAAAGATCTACAGAAAAATCTCGTGGATTTCAGTTCCAAGAGAATGAATCTTCACCTATTAGAGCAACACAACTGTCAAATGCCCTCAGTTTTTCTACTCCTGGGCAAAAATCTCCCTGGACAATGGACTTTCTCAACAAGATAAGGGATAAGAGCAGATTGCGTCATCAGTCCCTTGCCTGTGACTCCTCTACCAATTATTTTGGCTTTTCAGGGAATATATCAAAAGATTACAAGAGAAGAAGCCCCTCTATTATTGAATTTTTCAAGTATCAAGGAGGCAGCACTAGGAGGGTGCCGGAACAAAAGAAGCAGAAGCAATCATTGCAATCGGCTAGTTCAATGAAGGTTGAAAAACCTTCTGCCTCAGCCTCTGTTCAACGCACATGGACACCTCTAGATAAAAGAGCACGGAAGGTTGTTAGGACATTCCCTTGATGATTTCACTTGTATCATTGTAGTTTTATGCCAATTAACTGAACTCTTTCATTGATAGTCTCATTGGTGGTTGGTTTATCATAATCTTTTACTCCCATTGCAGACACTATCTTTTACAACGAACAATGGTGAAAGACAAACAAAGCTGGTCTGGAATGATGGAACCCGCAATCTAAGCAATAAGTTTAGGAATCAAATATGAACTGGCAAGAAAAGTTAGCAGAGAGTTAATGGGTTTAGGATCACTTTGTTGAAGCTGCAGGTTACTTTCTTAACTTTGTATCAGGTTAGCTTAATTGCTTCTGGCTATGCTACAAGTTCAAGATATGGCCTAAATATTGCAAAACTGCTGAGAGATCTGTTCACATTTCTTTTTCTAGCTTTCTTTATTTCCACTGATGGTCCAGCTTTTGGTTGTTGGAGTTTTCTTTTCCTTCATGTAGGTCACCAAATAGATATCCATGCTCGTACGTCATATGTTATAAAAAGTAGATACACATCATGGAAGAAGAAAAACTACTGCTTTTACAATAATGATTGATACAATATTTATGGCAAGACCAATTGATTCTAAATCCTATATCTCGAAATCGAGTATTTCAGCATAATTGTTTAAATACCAGAGTGATTCTATTCTCTAAATCGAGAAAATCAATTTTTCAATGAATACGATGTTTCCTTGACTTTTAAACCAAGCTTCCATGTAATAGCCACACCTGGATTTGTAGTTGCTTCACCCTGAACTTTTCCTATTTCTTTCCATTCTTGAGATTGCGCACAGTCATTACCAGTTGTTGCCTCTCACCTTCAACCTCTGCAAACCTTAGACTTATCTCTGAATATCTTCCTTCCATATCTTTTAGTTCTTTTTCCATGGATTTATTCTTCTCCTTCAGTGATGCAACTTCAGTCAGTAAATTGGACATGTTGCTTTGGTCACTAGCATGGAGAGGAACTACTTTGGACTCTTTCTTTGCTTCCTGCCTTGCCGCAGCTATTTTTGCTTCCAAATTCTCATTCTCTTTGTTCAATCTCTGTATCAGTGTCTCTTTCTCACGAACTGATTTCTTCATTCTTTCAGTTTCAGCTCTCAATCTCAATCTTTCATCTTCTGCTTCAGTGAGGTTGGATTTCTCCATGTTGAGTCTTTCTATTTCTGCTCTCAGCATTTGAATTTCTGTTAGGAAAGCTTGATGATTTTCTTTTTCTTGTTTTTGAGTGCATTCAAGTTGCTGGGACTTATTGTCTAGTTCCAACGACAACTTCCCCATTTGTTTCTCTTTCCGATCTATTTTGTTCATGAGCTCTTCCAAATTCACCTTTTCCTGCTCCTTAATTAGCCACATCTCTTGGGTTGCTTTTTGGAGCTTATCTTCTAGCATCCTGTTCTGAAGACGTAGTTCACTAGCTTCCATCTGGGCTTCGATGGCCTGCTTCTCATTCTCATCAACTTTTAGTGACATTTCCAAGGAAAGATTTCTAATATCCTCCTGGAGACGCTCAGTTTTGATAGAATTATTTATCCTCACATTCTTCAATGCTTCTTCTGCTTGGAAAGCCTTCTTTTCTTGCTCAGCTTTCGCACGTTTAATGGCTTCTAGTTCATCTTCAAATCTCTCGGCTTGCTTCTCTAACTCCTTCTCCAGAGCTTTAACCTGACTCTCAAGTTCATCTATAGAGATCAAAGCTTCTGCGAATTCTAGTGCTTGTTTCTTAATTGTTTCTTCTAGCCTCTCTACCTGAGATTCAAGCTCGTTTATAGTTGCTAGATTATCTCCACATTCATTTTCCAGTTTCATCTGTTCTTCTTGGCTTCGCTTCAACTTCAAAGACATGTCATGTTTTTCCTGCTTCAGAAGTTCATAGTTTAAACTGAGCTGTTTTATCCGCGTGTTCTGCTTTTCCCTCTCCTCCTCATAGTTGTCTATATCACCATGCAAATCTCTGATCTTAGCCTCTAAAAGCTCTACTTCTTCAACATTGTTGTGCCCTTTTGCATTTTCTTCAGATAATTGTCGGTTTTCATTTCTTGCAGTTTCTACTTCGCCTGAAAGATCAGATATCACTCTATTTTTTCGCTCCACCAAATCTTCAAGATCCTTCACCACCAGGATCAACTCAGAGTTTGCTTCTTGTGTCTTCTGCAGTTGCAACTGAAGATCATTGCTTACTTTCTTTTCATGATTAAGCTCCTGCCTCATGGCTTCTAACTGAAATTTCGAATCCTTGATCGTCGCTTGCAATCTTTTTGGAGCCTCCGCTTCATCAGTGCTTTTCTGCGATGACCTCAGTCGTTCACACTCCAGTTTGATCTTGTCGCGCTCCTCTTTAAGACTACTAACTTGTCTCAACAGATTCTGTCCTTGTCTGGTCTCCTTGTCAACATGTTTCCGAAGAGACTGTATTTCAAGTTCGGAAAGTTCTGCCTGCCTCAGCAACACAGTAACTTCATTTTTGAGTCTTTCAGTGGAATCATTTGAAGCCTCTTTTGATCTCTCTCTTTGATGGTTGTCTTCTTGACTGCTTGGCGATTCAAGTGCTAAGGCTAAGCTGTCATCTGAAGTGGAATCTGCTGACCAGTTTAGTGTACGCCTATTTTTCATCTTGTTATTTGTCGCTGAGGAGTCAACCGCTCCCTTCTGAGCTGGGGATTTCTTCCTGAATGAGGAAAGGAAGTTGGAAGCATTCTGCTCTCCAGCAGTCATATTGTCATACGTTTCGTACTCGTCTTTCTGCAGTCCATACCCATTTCGGTCCCCATCCTGCTAAGCAAACCAGAAATATTCAGTTACATTTTCCGCAACATGCTTTTTTTTTTTCGTAGGACTTCATTTTTCAGCTATCAGTAAGTGTTTCAAAAGAGCATGCTCTTGGAGATCTTACTTCGTTAAAACTTAGGTTGTTTCCATCTATATCCCAACTGCTTCCGTGGCTCTCCATGCTTCCGTTTTTCGTAAGTGATCTATGGTCTCCATTTTCTTCTCGGAGACTAGAAGTGAACATTATATCAGTAACTAGCAGCAGATAAAAGAGAATAGAAACAAAAAATAATAACTGACTGACTTTTTAAGGTTTTATCTTCTTACCTATCATCATCAGGTCCTAGCATTCTCTGAATTGTCACCTGTATAAAGAATAATGCTGTGTGTGAAAAACAATAATATGTGCTCAAAAATAAAAGAAATAGAAGTTTGTATAATGTAGAAATTGAAAGAAAATGTGTAGGAGACCAAACAGTTAACATCATGAGACGCAAAATATATAGTTTGGCCTATAAGTATGCACATGATTAGGAAGGAAATGTATACTGACATGTAAAACTGCACCCGAATTTGCAAATTTAAGAGGCAGAGATACGGTCAATGGCTCAGTCTCCGCCACAAAATCTGAGAAATCAATTGAAGCTTCTCCAAGATAACCGGACTTTGATGATCCCTACAAGAACCCACTAGAATTAGAAGCAGCCACACAAAAAATAAATAAATAAATAAATAAAGGAGAAGAAAAATCATATTCTTAAAGTATTCCATACAGTTGAAACAATAAAGTGGTAAATTTTCTCGTTGATTTTTCCTGTTTTGTTCTCCATTATAAGTTTGACTGGCTCATACACAGGGTTCTCCCATGTACAGGTTCCATCTTGAACCGGGACTTTCTCTAACTTCACCGACGACTTGCCAGCGTCCTCTGGCACCAATGATATCATCACAGCAGGTTTTTTCAATTTGGGCACCTGAAATATTGAGAGGAAAGCCAGGTATGAACTTGTCTATTCTATTCTGAGCACATAACAATGCACTTTCTAGCTTAGAAATTTCAGAATGTCCTAAAGATCGAAACTTCCAATGCTATTCATAATTAGTAAACCAACCCTTCATGGAATACTGATTTGGTAACAGGAAAACTAGGTTCGTCAAGGAAAAAAAATACCTGGGTTACATGGAACTCCAATTTGAATAAGGCTTTGATCTTGTTTTTCTTGCTCCATGACTTGAACATTTTTCCTGTATCTGCTTTGGATCTTATAAAATCTTTGCCACTAAAAAAAAGAAATTCACTCACTCACTGCTGCTCTGGGACTTCAGCGAAACAATGTTGAATTTAGGACTGTCTTGATAACAAGTTGGAGCGTAATCATGGTCGAACTGAATAAGACCTTTTTTTTTTTTTTTCTTTTTTATGACCTCTCGAAAGCAAAGAATATTTTTAAAGCAACCAAAAGTAATGACCCTGTTATTTCCTTTTTATTTTTCATCTGGTTAAAATACGGTAAGTATAGAATTTAAGAGATTTTAAAAAATATGGCATAAACCTTTTCATTGCAACCAATCTTCTAAAGTTGGAAACTAAATAATAGAAATAAAGTCAAGGTACTAATTGCAAATCAATTATAGGATGAACTATCTTAATGGCTAATTACAAAATCAATTTTCTATTCTTATCAGTAGATCAGTAGATGCTCTAGGGAATTTGGAGCTCGTAGTTGTGGGTGAGTAGAGAAACAATTAGGAAGATGGTTATTGGTTATACTTTATGAAAAAACAATTAAAGAAGCTTCGTTTTAGTAGTTTAATTAAGCCACACATGCATTAAATAACTGATGAACAGCACTGAATGGCTTTACTGTTTTAACCCTTTTTAAAAAAAAGGAAAAAGACAGTACTGTTCCACTTTTTCTCCTTTCATCAAGGCACTGTAGGCGGAATTTTAAATTACAAAAATAACCCTGGTCTTCGGTGCTAGATCAGATCTTTGTAAAAAAGATGGCTGTCTTATCAGGGTCAGAATTCTAAGATGGGCTTTCATTTTCACACTGGTCATTTTTTTCTCCCACAAACGTAGAAAATCTTGTCTCGGATTAATATCTTCTTCACACTCGAATACATATATAGCATCATTGAAACCCCACTTTTTCATTTAGTTGGATCATCGTAGTCATAAATCATAATTATGAAAGCATTATTTGAATACAAGAACTTGCGTCTTTGGATCACTAAAAAGGGTTAAAACGTACTGCCAGAGTTTCAAATGTAATACAATTATTATTTGTTAAACCCTGGGACCGAGCCATTAGTACATTATTTTTATATTTTTTTTATGGACTTAATCATCCACATCTTTTTTGCATGAGAGACACAGCCTCATAATGTCCCTTCCAGCATTGCAAATTTGATAAAAGATATTACTTTTTGTCTGGGTGCATGATTAGTTGTCAAACACCAAAGCCAATTTGACTTTAAAATAATTGCGGAAACACATGGTACCATGTTCTCTGGTTCTTGCACTGATCATGAAAAAATTTCTCAATTTTGATGGACGTCGAAAAGCCTTGGGGCCTTTTGGTGGGACAAACTTTTGTTTTGTTTAACAAATGTCGATCCAATATTACGCTTTACTTCGGAAATAATGCCACGGTTTTTATCGTCCTTTGTTGGAAAAATATATATATATATATAGCATTAATTCTTGTTCCAAATTGCAATTAATTGACTTAATGAAAGTATAAATTAATGGAATTTATAAGAGGCAACCGTAATACATATATAAAAAGCCAATTTGGTAAAAATGATAAGCTCGTGTAAGCTTTGTTTGGGGCATTGTGTTGGATTTGGAGGTTACTTCGTCGTTATCTTGTAAGATAGAAAAGGTATAGATGGGACATATTCAAAACGTGCTATGTCAGACAAAGAGTAGGCACTAAAATGAAGATTTTGAATCACTTTTTTTTTTTTTTGGGTTCAATCTTGAAATCTTTTAGCAAGAACTTCTTTAATTGTTGTTTTTTTCTTTTAAATGTTGAAAATGGATTATCATTTTGGTTTTCTTCTATCTTGTTTTGTCATTAGAAATGAGATTGATTGACCTCCATTTCATATAAGAAACGGCAATTTGCCTTTTAAACTTTTCACAAGACATGGAGGGGAAAAGAATAAAAAATAAAAAAAGATAAAATTTATCAGTACTTTTTTTTTTTGCAAACATTTATCGGTACTTGGCTTTATCTTTCTTTGAACCATCGTACAACACACACATGGTCAAGTAAATGCAGGTTAGGTAACTTTGCTTCTCAATGCTTTTAAGAGTTGAAGAAGTAGTACCGCCTAAAAATTGTTTCATAATTCAGATGTCTTTTTCTGAGGGGTCTTGAGTCTACACGCATACCTGCCACAATTAATTTGGAGTGTCCAGTTTGTTAGCTAATTCCTTTTCTTGTGAACCACATTTCTCAACAATCACTGTACCAAAATTAATCAGACGTACTATGGTATGTGATTTTTAAAAGGCTGACTCATCGAATGTAAACTAGGAATAAAGTGATCCAAAAAACTGATAAAACCTAAACTTGTCTGTGTGGCGTGGCAAGTTCTCGGAGAAAAAGGCCAACACATAGGGAATTATGTTTTGTTTCATATTTGAATTCTGATATGTACTTTACTCACAAGTGTCTTGCTGTATTATTTACACTAATAAGAGTTCGGGAACCGCATGATCTAGTTTGACACGGCTCTCTGATTTGTTGATTTACAATTTGATGTGATCTAAAGTTGGCGCAATGTCACAGCAAAGAATCACAGTTTGGATCATTAGAAGATTAGGTGGAGCAATGGGAGTGATTTAAGTATCCAAGTCAATTTATAACCTCATTAATGAGTATCATATCATTTTATTAAAAAAAAATGATACAAGTGGACATTGGAGATTCTTCTGTTTACTTTCTGTTCGCATCCATATCCATAATTTTCTATTTGATTTGTTTCCTTGGCAGAGAGAGATCTGTCAGTTTGAGAAAGAATAATCAAACAACCCAAAGAAAGCCCAATAGATGTACAAGGAGAACGACTTGTGATTAGATACATTTAGCTGAAAAAATCTTCAAATGAATATGGAGTCAGAACCCAGAGTCCAGATGGGCCTTTCAAATTCAAGGCCATTAAATTGTTAGAGAATTTCACAAAAATAAAATACTCCGTCTTAGATCCACTTCTATTTCCATTCCTGCTAGAAACGAAACAAAAAAAAAAAAGGATACAAACCCCAAATAAATGGAGGATTTGGGTTCAAATTTGTTATGTTTAGGGGGTGTTGGGAGACTTGCAATCCCAGGCCCAAGTCTAGTCAATCAGCATGGGTCTATGATTGGACTGCGTATGGTCTTGCCATTGTATTTTGCAATAGCCAATCTTAACCCGAAAGAGAGCAATGAAATGACAGTGTCTACGTGGGGCTTAATAATTGGGAAACAAAAGACGAGACGAAATAACTTGGAGGAAATCACAGGATAATTAGGGTTGGTTGGCGGGTTTTTTCAGGCAAATTCCCATAGAGCATGTCAGCGATGACTTCAGCTGAAACATACACAATTTGTCTACACCAGATAGAAAAGAGAAGGATCTCTATACTAAATTTTCTATTTATCATTTTCAAAAAAAAAAAAAAATTCTAGCTGTTTTTTATACCTCTGATCCTGTTCTTGATCCAATGTGGAGACAAGGTAACATGTTAAAAACCAAAAAGAAAATGATTTTATTTATCAAAGTTTCAAACCATGATTTCGCAAATGGTTCGCTAGTAACGATTATGTACTATATATTTTTGTTAAAATATCTTTATCCTTGCGGCGAGCGTTGAATTCATTATCCACGCCTCAACGGTAAGTCTATGCGAATTATTCACTAGTCATGTCAAATATTATAACAAATAAAATAGGAACAATTAAGGATTTAGTCATTTTACAATTTACGTTTTAGAAATATAGTCAATATTTTGAAATATTAATAAAATAATCATCAGGTCAACATTTAAAAATTTATGACCAAAAAAATAAAATTTATGACTAAATATTATCTGTAACAAACAATAAAAATTGAAATAAAAATATTAATGACTGCAGTCTTAAAAATTCAGACACGAATATATAGTTATTTTACTAATAAAAATAAACATATGTTAGATTTTTAAAACTAATATAAATGGATGGCTATTTCATATAAAAGCCGAAGAAAATAGTCACTTTTTGTTTCTATTTAAAAATTAATAAATGGTTTTAAAAATATTACAAAAATTAATTCAAATTACTACTAAATTATGTTGTAGTAATTATGCTACTAATTAAAAGAATTGATTGTTTTCCTAACTTTTATAAATTTCGTTGTTACTCAAAAGTCAAAACTTACCTCCATGAAGTCGCGGTCAATATTCCTAAATCACCGAAAGAAACCCACTGATCCGGAAAGTTCCCTTTACAATTATTTAATCATATCAATATTTTGATTGGTCACTTTTTATCAATTCGAATAAGAGGAAGGATATATTTATTCAAATTAAACAAAAAATCAACAACAAAAACAAGTGCTAAACTCTATTTTTCTCTTTATTCCTTACATGTATACATTTTTCTTTCTGATAATATCTTTCTATGAAATTACATAAATACACACTATGCACTTACACACTTATAACTTTAAACAAAAATCCTCATATTTTTCCACACATTTGTTGAGCATTATTGCAAGTATGCATATATATAGGTTCAAATCCTGATAAGTGTATTTCTTCCTATATGAAAGTGTATATTTTTAATGTAGTTGAGTCCAATGTACGTAGTGGTTTATGAGGCTACTCTTTAGGTTACTCGCTAGTGTTCCTAAATAAATATTAAGGTATGTGTGTTATTCAATATGTAATTACATGTAATTCTTTAAAAAAATGATCGTATGTAAGTTTTTTTGTGTGTACATATATAGATCCTCCTCTTTTATTTTTCATTATTTTGCACGTATGGAATCAACTTGTGTTTTTTTTTTTTTTAATCACCCTTCAACTTACTATTGAGCATCAAGTAGAAAAATGAACTACTATGCATCTTAATTATTTTTTATTTTTGTTATAAAGACTATTGATTAAGAAATAAACTATTATATCCAAAAAATAGACAAACCATCTATCCCTAAAAACATAACCTTAATTATCATAAAGTAATCTACTCTAACTTCTGTTTTGTTATTTTCTACTGTTTTTTAATGTTCTACTAACCTTTACCATTATTTATTGCATATACTATTTTTTTTTCAAACAAACAATGTATACGTAAATACTCTTTTCACCAATTGGTTTTCTTGTTAAAAAAAAGTTGAAATAAAAGGTGATATATGAAGGGCAAAATAGGCCATTCCAAAAAATATTTTATAAAATTTAGTCAATGTTTTAAAAATTTAAAAAATAATAATGATTCAAGTACATATACATGAGAGAACTTCATTATTCATAATTACACTTGATGATTATTTTCTCAATAAATAAAAACATTGGTCATATAAATCACTTAAGCAAAATAGCAATTTTTATAATTTTTCAAAGACATTTATATATCAAAACCAATAAGTAAAAATAGAAATTCGTCGTGATTAGTATTTTATGTCCAGTTTTAGAATTTCATAATTATTATTAGGTATAAAAATAAGGAAGAATCTCAAGTGGGGAATTCTCCGCCACATGGAACGAGTATGGATCGTCAGATTAACTTTTTCAATGGGTCCTATTGCTTAAAAAGGTAAATTTGACGATCCAGAACCGTTTTCTATAGTGGAGAATTCCCCACCTGAGAATTTTTTTTAAAAATAAATATAAGTTTTTTGAGTTTTTAAGAGGGGGGTTT
This sequence comes from Boehmeria nivea var. tenacissima, assembly GCA_018132145.1. NCBI lineage: Eukaryota > Viridiplantae > Streptophyta > Magnoliopsida > Rosales > Urticaceae > Boehmeria > Boehmeria nivea. The sequence goes on along the minus strand of CM030875.1, from coordinate 19,354,521 downwards.
TTTAAAAAAAAATGTGGGAAGAGAAAAAAAAAATGTGCACGTAGATGCCCCTAAAAAAAATAAAAATAATTAAAAAAAAAAAAGAAAAAGAAAGAAAAGCTATAGAGTTTAGAAAGGGCAAGAAGAATGGTCAGTACAGCTGCCTAATTTAAGGGTACAGAAGCGGACACGAATCCTGGCTGCTATAGCCTACGATCTCCCCATCAACAACTCCCACGTGCCACCCAACCCATCTTCATCAATTTCTCCATCGCACGGTCCAGATGAGTTGAGCTTGAGCATGTTTGGTGGAAAATTCAATGACCACGTGAAACTCACGCACCGATAAAAAATAAAATAAAATAAATAGAATTTAAAAAAAGAAAAAAGAAAACTTTATCGACTTATATTGTGTCCCTCCTCGGAGAAGATACTGAGTCAGTTTTGGGAAAAAGGTGGAGAAAAAAGAGGGAGACACGAACGACACACAGTTTGAAGCTATTATTATGGCGTTAAGAGTGGCTGCGACTCCATTGACGTTTGTGGTACACGCGCTTGGTGTTGTGGCTATTATTCTTGTTCTCGTTTGGAACATCCACTTCCGAGGCGGTTTGGCTTGGGACTCATCCAACAAAAGCCTCATCTTCAATGTAAAGTCTCTCTCTTCTTAATTACCTTACTAATCAAATCTCTTCTTATCTTCCTAGGGTTTGTGTATTATAATATATATATATATATAGCTTTGTTCTTTGTCTACCACTTAATTCTGGGTTTTTGCTATTGATCGAAGAAAAGGATTGGATCAATATAGATGGGCTTATATATTTGGCTTTCCAATATTATAATAATTATGGTTCTTTTTGGTTCAAAATCTTTTCGGAATCCAGTCTTGAGTTATTGATGATGTTTTTCCACATATTAATGGACTTTTTGACTGGTGATAAACTTCTGATCAGTCTGAAATCAATGATTAATTAATAATTATCCTAGTTTTTTTTTTTTGATAAAATAATAATTACCATAGTTAGTGGGTATTGATTCTGTTCTAGTAACATATATATTGACGTGAATGTCATATATATGCCATATATATTTTTGTATGAAATGGTAATTGGATGCCACACTCCAATTCACTAGGATAGTATATCGCACCGACGCACGACCAATCACTAAGTTGCCAGGCTGTTAAATGAGTTCATTGCCAAAATTAGAGAATCGAATAACTTACTTACCTGGCTATAAATATTTATATTCTTAATTCATAATTTCACTGCTGTTTATATGAATTCGATGAACAATTGACCATTTTAATTAACCCACGACCTTACCTTACCATCCATCTTCAACCATATAATTTAGGTGGAGCAAATTTTTTGTAGTACAAACTTTAAACGTGGATGAAATGATTAACCACTAAACAGTGGGGACCTAAGTACTTGTTGCCTTCTTTAAAAAAAAATAATTATTGCTTGATAAAAAATAAAATAAAAAAAGAAGAAGGAGAAGAAGAAGAATTATTATTGGTGAAGCAAATACCGGCCATTAATGTGGCTTTGAGAGCAAAAATTTAATATTAATCTAAACTTCAAAAAGAAGCACACAAGTTGAGGAAAAAACAACTTTTCTTCCCTTTTCCATTGTTTATATCAACTTGGACCGGTTTTTTTTTTTTTTTTTAATCACGCTTGTCGAACTCCAATTAATTAGCGGAATGAGAGATCATATATTTGTTTCAACCTCCTTTCAATTTATATCATCCCTTTATCAATATATAAATCACAAGAAAAATAGAAGTTGAGTTAATTCAATTACTAGTATAAGTATGTACTTATCACCTATTTAGTGAGAATTGCTTGGCACTCGGCAGTTGGCATTATATAAACGTTGTGTTTTCCTTTTTTTGTTTTTTTTTCCTTTTCAAACAGCTACTATTTTATCCTCATACGGTAGAGCCTTGATATATGAAATTATGAATCATGTGGTCTAGAAGTGGACACGTGCATAGAGACGTACAAAATTTTTGTAATTTTCGAATTTCGAGAATATTTTTTGTCATTTCCTTGGCTAGTATATATCAATTATTATATTTCCACCTACCAGTCCTGAATTTTGGATGCGACATAATAAATGCGAGATGGGATTTCTTCCACAAATAATATAGAGGCTTAGACAAACTTATCCATTTTGGTGTTTTATTTGATAATTGATATTTGATCGTTACTCAATTCACGTGGCATAGTTTTAATTTTGTGGTGCCAAATAAAATGAGATTATACTTATTTTCTTCCCGACTTGTCGTTTTGCTTATAGTCTTTTTTGTGAACTTGGATTTTCCGGGTGTTTCTCAATTGCCGTATCATGGATAGTGAAAATTTTGTTTTATTTTCTAACTTCATTTATGGTCTATACAAGGACTGCAATTACTGATATCTATTTTTAGTTTTATTCTTGATTAGGAGAGCGACACTCAAATCCTTGTCGTTTCTTAGAGATAAATCAAGAAACGAATCTTTTCTCCATTATGGAACATTTTGATTGATCATGCACCTCCTACTTTTGTTAAAAAGCATTTATTTTTTAATGGAAATAAAGCATCTTATTAAGTGTCGTTTTCCTCAATAGTAGAATACTAGAAAGTGACGCAATTAAATAAAGCACCACTCAAGCCACGCTCCTTTGTTTAGTTTAATTAGATTGAGAGAATCCGAATCTGATTAAATCCAAAAATTGTAGGATGTACATCAATGAATGTGTATGAAGTATAATATTCACTAACAAAAAAACAAAAGAAAAAAGCTAAAAAGAAACGTATATATTAGGTTTTCTTTGCTTGTCTAACATAATTTAATAATTCTTGAGTAAAATAGAATTGGAGCTATGAATCTCACATTACTTGAGTCTGATTTTTTCAGCTCCATCCTGTTTTCATGCTAATTGGCTTCATTATCTTAGGAGGTGAAGGTAAGTTTTGACATTTTCATAAATATACTCTCAATTAATGGCCTAGTACTATATGTATATGCTCTCTTCTTTTTCGAGAGAATAACATTAATTCTTAAGTAATAATTTTCAAATTACTTGTACTTATTCGTTTTCCAAATTTTGTGCAGCTATTATTAGTTATAAAACTCTACCTTGGAGGAAAGAGGTGAAGAAATTAGTACACTTGGTTCTACATGCCATTGCATTTGCACTAGGCATTATTGGGATTTACACAGCTTTCAAATTCCACAATGAGAGTGGCATTGCCAATCTCTACAGTTTGCACTCTTGGTTTGGGATTGGTGTCATCGTACTCTACGGTATTCAGGTAAATTATTGGCCTGAATTTTGTTATTAAATTTTTCTCTCTTGATTAACAATCAGTTTCGCCGCCCAAAATGTGCTACCAAATAACATTAGATTTTGAATGTTCTATCCTTTAAAAATATCACTAGCTAGCTAGTCTTAAACTCACTCACTTTATGTTTTTTAAGAGTCTGTTAAACGCATTTTAAGAGCGTGCAAATAATTTGGATTTATGGGTTGTTTGGGAAAACATCTCAACTATTTTATTTTGAAATGGTTTGACTTTGCGAATTTCGATATAGTATAAGTTGAGATTTAAAAATATTGCATTAGGATTAGAAAAATTGAAAAAAGAAAAAACGAATGAAATGAGGGGAATGATTGCCCCAAACAAGGCATTAGAATATCGCCCTATGTGCATTTTTGTCACTTATCAATAATTCTGACCTTTGTAACAATAAAATAAAAATTTAACATTATAATACTAATTCACATTGTATGTCTATTCTCGAAATAATACAACAATTGATATTCGTAACACTACTTCGTACTTCCCACAATATTTAAAAAATAAAAACACACTACTCTTCCACGGTATGTTGCGGATGTGTAGTCTTATAGGCATCTCAAAATGTAAAAGTCCTCTATAAATATAACTTGTCCAAAAAGAGAAATGACATTTTTGAACTTGGCAGTGGCTGTACGGATTCTTGACCTTCTTCTATCCGGGAGGGTCTAATGCCCTAAGGAGTGAGTCTGTCCCATGGCATGTGGTGTTTGGGACACTTGTCTACATCTTGGCTGTTGGCACAGCCGCTCTGGGCTTTCTAGAGAAGCTCACATTCCTCGAGAACTCAGGGCTCGCCAAATATGGCTCCGAGGCCTTTCTTGTCAATTTCACTGCCATTGTCACTGTGCTATTCGGAGCCTTTGTTATATTGTCCGTCATTTCTCAAGCTCCACCGCCGGTTGAAGATGACTATAGCTACTCAGCTATATGAATTATGAACTGAACTGAATTGAACTATTGCCATGCTTTGTATCTATGGACACTCTCAAACGTTCTACTATCTCTTAGACAAAGTGTGTTATGGACCTCTGTTGATTGTATTTCTAAAATGGACATCTTGTGATTATTTGTTTTATGTACTTGGAGGGTAAATAAAAGGGTTTCACTTAGTTGTATAAATGTATTTCTTATTGTGATATTCTAGGTTATTTAATAAAGGGCAGGGTGAGTTAGAGAACTAACCAAAATTGTAGTTTATTTTCGATAAATACCTAGTGATATTATTGTTGTATGAAAAATAGTATAATGCGTGATAATTCATGCAGATCAGTTTATGTGATTACTATTTAAGAAAAATTTTTATTTTTACCCCTTGTACTTAAGGTGTTATTTTACTGTGGTCCGTATACTTTAAAACGTCTCATTTTCAACCTTAAACTTTGAAATTGTGTCACTTTGCCCCCTTCGTCCCCTTTTCCACTTTTCCATCAGAAACAAGGTGTTAAGTGCATCTTACTATGTGAAATTATATTATTACCCCTAAATGCAAAAATTATATTAAAAATCGATTTCTTTCATTTTTTTTAGTTTTGTTTAGGGGTACTAAAAATCAAATGCTATTTTATATTTCTTTTATTTTGCAAAACAATAATTAAATAAATGAATTTATTTTGCAAAACAATAATTAAATAAATAAATAGGGTCTAATTGATTATTATGCATAATCATATGCTGATTTTTACTGCTGTAGATGTGAACGATGTGTATTTAGTGCCTAATGGTTAACTTTTAATATTTTGATTCTTTCAAACAAGAGTTTTAGGTTTATTCTCAGCAAAAAAAAAAAAAGAAAAAAAAAGAGTTTAGGTTTGTAGCTAAACAAAACTTTAAAAAAAATGAAAGAAATCGATTTTTAATATGGTTTTTTTATTTAGGGGTAATAATGTAATTTCATATCATAAGATGCACTTAACACCTTGTTTTTGACGGAAAAGTGGACGGATGGAGGGGGCAAAGTGACACAGTTTAAGGTCGAGAATGAGACGTTTTAAAGTTTAAGAATCACAGTGAAACAACACCTTAAGTACAAGGGGTAAAAATAAAACTTTTCCTACTATTTATTATGATGCAAATATTTCAACTATAAATTATTTTGTTAAAATTGATAAAATTAACAATACTTATTGAAATTTATAGTTAAAATATGTTTCTTACTGCAATTTTTAATGAATAAACAACCATTAGGGGAAATTGTAAAAAAAAAATATATATATATATTTTTAAAATACTATTTAATAATTTAGATTTAGTATGCTCTCTTAAAATCTATTTTATCTTATCGGAATATAAATTATTTATGCATCAAAAAGTGTTTTCTTTCTAATTAAATTATAAATTAAGCATTGATGCCAAATTTCACCCAAAAAAAATTCTAAATAAAAGGCCTACTTCCACTCGAAAGTGAGAGGAAAAGCGTCAATTTATAAAAGGCTACTGCGAAGAGATTGTTGGTGCAAAAACGATGCGGAACTTTTTCGTATGGCTTAAATTTGTTTTTTGATATGACCATTTTCAATAAATATAATAGCGTGCATAATTTTATACAAAAAAACATTAATAGCATGCATGTTTTTTTGTTAATAATTGGATAAATAATTATTTTTTAAAGGGTCAGTTAGGTAAATAGCCATTTTGAACTGTGTGTTTTCAAAAAATAGCCATAGGTTCAAAAAATTTAAAAACTAGCTATTACGCACTGTAAGAAATTTCTGACAATAACAAAATTACACATAAAATGTGCTGTAAGAAATTTCTGACACGTGTAAGAAATTTCTGAAAGGGCTAGTTTTTAAATTTTTTGAAACTGTGGCTATTTTTTAAAATCATTTTGTAAACAGTGGCTATTTTATTAAAATTCCCTTTTTTAAATAATATTAATTAATCATTTTCTTTAACATTATGCTTTTAATTTATTTATATACTAGTGTCTAATAACTTGATTTTTTAAAAAGTTAATTTTTTTTAAACATAAATAAAAAATAGTCAAATTAACAACAAATATTCTCTATCAATTAACATGCAAACACAGCGGTTGATATTCCACATTAAATGAAAAGAGGTGAAAGGTTAAGGTTCATGCGACACCAAAAAAATCCCTAAAAACCAAAACCGACTAGAGCTTCGTAGATTGAGTCGCAAATTGTTCAAAAATTTGAAAATATCACTCCTTGATAATATATTCTTAAAATTGTTATATTAAAAAAAAAAAAGTTGTAGCTTATGCTATTTTTAACAGCCCATTGACCAAATTGTTCATTTCTTTAATAAATGAAGAAGAAAAAAATAGTAATTTGATAAGGGAAAAAATATAATTTACAATATTGATATAAATTATAAATTTTAATTTGAAAGGAAGTAGTGTATCAATTTTTTTTTAACTTGTTCGAGCTATTGGGTCACTTGCGCAACTCTAATTTTTTTAAGACAATCTTCTTTTATACACCTCCAGTTTTAGTGTAGTTTCAGTATTATCTATATACATATAAATATATAAATATATACACTACATAAATTCTTTGACAAAATCTTTGTTCAATCTAATATACTTTTTTTTTCCTAAAAAAAAATCTAATATAACTTTTTTTTCAAAACAATCTAATATACTTTAAACTAGTCGAACTAAGGACTAAAAAAAAAAAGATAAAAGGACCAATAATCTAAGCACACCTAAGCAGCCAGATGTAGAAAGAAGCGACAATAAAGCCAATGACAGAGGAAAAAATCAGAATATTTTGATTTTTTCCTCCGGTAAAGCATTTGAAACGTGGTCCACGCTGATGCAGCCACGTGTATCGGAAACCACGTGGTAGCCGATGATCTGCTTTCTCCAACAACCGACATGACTTGCCTGTCCTGTTGCCCCCCGGTTGTAAGTAGATGTCTAGAATGAAGACCCAGACACGACCCATTTATTTTTTAACAGACCCAGACACGACCCATTAAGACACGGTTACTATTCGTGTCTAATCGTGTCTTAATGGGTCGTGCAGATCCACGAACCCATTTATTTAAATGGGTCCAAATGGGTCACAACCTATTTTTAAATAGGTTTAAACGGGTCTTGAACCCATTAAAACCCATTTATCCCAAAATGAATTAACTATAAAAAATAATTAAAAATTAAGTGATTAATACACCAAAACATAATTATAGTCTATCAATATTAAATATAGCCACAAGTTAATCCCTTAAACATAAATAAATAACAATCCATTAAGTAAAATCATAAAGTATAAAACAATCCATACAATCCATCAAACAAAACCATAATCAAACCAAAGTCACAACAATCCATCAAAGAAATCAATAATCAAACCTAAATCATAACAATCCATCAAACAAAAACATAATCAAACCTATGTCACAACAACAACAAGATAATTAGATAAATAAAATGCAAAAGAAAAGGGGGAAATACAAAAGAAAATGGGCGCTCGAAATTGAAATTAAAAAAATAAAAAAGAAAAAGAAAAAAATACAAAATAGTTAAAAAAATATGATAAAAAAATTAAAATATATATATATATATATAGGCATTAAACGTGTCGTAATCGTGTCTACTCATTAAGACCCGTTTAGTAAACGTGTCTTATCGGGTCTTATTGGGTCGTAATCGTGTCTACCCATTTAAGACCCAATTATTAATCGTGTCTAATTGGGTCTAATCGTGTTTGCGGGTTCGTGCCGTGTTCACCCGTTATTTAATCGTGTTAATCGTGTCCGACCCGGTTAGACCCAGACCCATTAAGGGAGGACCCAAACCCGTTTAAGTCGTGTCGTGTTCGTGTCGTGTCTCGTGTCTAGACCCAGATTGCCGGCCCTAGTTGTAACGGCCTATAAACGGCAAGACGTACAATCCTTCTTTATCACTTTCTGATTCTTATTGCCCTTGTCCCAGAAACATAAAGTAATGAACTTTAATTGTATTTTAGCCCCTGAAATATAATGGTAATTTTATTTTGACCACTAATTTTAAAATGGTACATTTCACTACTTGATGAATTCAATTGTTACTGCGATAGCCACTCTGTTTATTTTCCCTAAAATTACTTTGGATGGGAGTTATATTATCAAGGGCAAAAAAGGTAAAATAATCACATCTTATTTTATGTTTATTTATTTTAGTTTTGTCATAAATTTACTTCTTTATTTACTTCTTTGGGAGTTAATTTGAATCCTTTCTTCTTAAGTTTTTTTTTTCCTTTTTATATATTACTATTATTTTACTGAGAACATTTGAATTATTAAGATCGTGGCATTTCTCAATTTCAAATTTGTGGATGATAAAAAATGTGAATTGACCATGCATATGTATTCCAAAGTTCAAGATAAATTAAACTATCCGCCGAAATTATTACTTATCACCTAATTGCTTATCAAGGTGTTATTACTCATTATGATGTAGTAATATGAAATCATACAATTTTATAATAATACATAGAAATGAATTATCATTCCTTAAATTTCTTAACTTATGACATATGATCTAATTCTCTGTCGTGAGGTTTCTTTAATGGAATTTCTTGATGCTAGCCATTGACTGACGTCACCAATGGGTGGTGTCCTTTCTTTATCCGCCAATCAAGAATGTCGTTCGGACTTCGGATTCCAAACCCGGGAAGAGTTAGCAACGGGGAAAAATAAATTAAAACGACAATGTTGTATCGGAGTATCAAAATCGCCTAGACAAGTGTCATTAACTTAAAAAAAAAAAAAAAAAAACCAACCAAAAACAGATACACGTCCTGTGATAGTATGATTAATAATTTTAAATAATTCAATCAACTGTAAAATTTCCATCAATATATATTTATACCTCTAGAGTAGGAATGATTTTTTTTTTTTTGTTCGTGAGGTAAATAAAGTATATATATGTTACAAAATGATCATTTAATGATTAATTAGGAAAATAAAAGACCATATTAATAACCGAGGATTACGCATTGTCCACACGAATATTGAGCGCTTTATTTTTGTTGGGATGAATTTCATAATCATTCTATTCTATGATTTGAAATCGCATTAATGGTATAAAAGACTATGCAATGAAATATTTTTACAAGTTAAAGTCTAACTGAAGAAGTAAACAAATACATTAAGGAAAGTACAAATTTTCAGGTGGCAAGTCAATTTGAGGATGATATTTTGATGTGCGTTTTTATTGCCTCCATTTTCCTTTCAAAGGAAAATGAGTTGTTCTTATTGTACCACTAAGCGTAACTTTTGGTTTCCATTTTCAAAGAATGGACATGTTTGAAGAAGTTATTGCTTTACATATTTCCAATAAAAAAAGTTGTCCTAGATAAACAAGGCATTGGCAACACTGTAAGGCTCAAATGATCAAACTCTGATATGATCCGTCTCTATCCTTATTTTATGATCAAGGTTCATGCACATAAATACAACAACTGCAAAATAAAATTGAAGTTATAAAGAAAACAATATTTATATATATACACACACATATATATAAAATAAAAAAAAGTTTTTAAATGAGAGAAAAGAACAATTTTAAATCAACATATTTATTTTTTTAGTAGAACCAACACTTTAAAAAAAGATAATAAATTTGACAACATATAATCATTCTCCACCAATAAAAGTCTTATGCTTAAGAATATATATATATATATATATATATATACTGCGCACCATATGTAGTTTTTTTTTTTAATTTAATTTTATGCCATTGCTCTACTAAATGGCTCTATATATTCATACACATATGCATATATGTATTATAGAGTAATACTCTTAAGAATTAAAATGTAAAAATAAGGTGGTAGGTTTAGTGCAGGAGTTTGACAAAGATAGATGCATATAATCAACTACTTTATTATCCATTATCAAACTACTTTTATCTTCTAATATGGGGGACCTATAATTTTTTGGCCTTCTTATGAAAATGCCAATCTATATATAAAGCTATACTTAGAGACAGATTATTATTCTGTGGTTGCAAAGTGGTGTATAGTTGTACACATGTGGAAGCAGTCCAAATCTCCATTGATGGTTGATTGGGATTGAAGAGGCAAATAGTAATTGAGACAATTTAATGTTGAATAGCAAAAATTATATATATGGATCGTTATCTCTTAATACTTTGAACTTTTGGCACTTGCTCCGCCATGGAAATTATTAAGTGGAAATTAATACCCTTCTTTGACATTTGGTTTCTTCTCAATATTAATCAATGCTTATAATGGTAACTATTTTTAGATAAGAGAAATTTCCACATGTGATATCATCATTAATTTAGTTTTTCTTCCAAGCACGTCCCTCTTTATGGTCTAATTTGGTGAGCAAAATTGACAATTATTATTTTGTAAAGGCCTTTTGTATAATGTAGCTAAAAAAGGAAACTGAACTATCATAATACGTTCCACCTTAATTAAAAATCCTTAAGAATATGGTTGGTTATCTATCAATATGTTGTACATATCTGAGTGTTGGTTCCAATATATATGCACTAATTAGGAAGGTAAGGACAAGAGAAACCATTGATTTTGTTCAACTTGATATCAACCATAACATGAAGATTCTAGACCAAGGGGAAAAAAATCTAAAATACAAAGAATATTTATGAATTGAGCTTTTTTTTTTTAATTATTATTATTATTATTTGTCGTGTTTAGTCTCTCATTCACAAAATGCCACCAAATTTCATGTCATTTTCGGCGCTTTTATAATGTTAACTGATTTTGCGTATTGTACAAACACTATGATGTCACTTGTGGCCTTTATAGTGTTACAAAGAAAAACAATGATAAATGGAATTGGCAAATTAAGTAAATATTCTCTGAATACATATTAATTTGTATACTATAAGACTATAAGTTACAAAAGAATATGAATATAGTATGTGTTGGTGTGGAATTTAAACCAACGTCGTGATCCGCACCTCTAGGTTGTGGTGCGGTAATGAAACGGGAAGAATCAATCGGAAGAACTATTAACACGAAGAATTTAGAGTGGTTCGGCCCCCCACCAGAGTAATAGCCTACGTCAACTTTTTTCTGGTATTTCTAGTCTACTGTTTTTTAGAGAATTCCGAGTAAAAACTCTTCCAACTCTCTCTTTCTTCTCATTCCCTTCCTTTTATAGGCTATCCAAAGGAGAGAGGGTAAGGTTACATTAATGAGATCTGATAACCTATCCCTTAATTCTAGGGATTAGGTGACCTTAACACACATTCGACCATACCCTCCCTGAATTACGGGAGTGGGTTACCAACTAACTACCGTCGTACATTGGGAACGGAAAGTCTACAGTACCTGTCAGACATCCCTACAATCGGGGTTGATCAATCACCACAAGGATATACCTAGACTGAAGGTTACGCGGACTTCATCTAAGATCGGGGGTCTCTAGCTTCGCGGGTTGAGCCCTTAGTCTTGACCAGTCCTTTCCTTTTCTTCGCGGGCCTTATGATAAGACGGGCCCCACTTTCGGTGGAGCCCCCATCGACTATCCTCGCGAGTGCTGGAGTGAAGGCAATCTTCGATAACCCCAGTTCCCGTCTCCCCCGACGATTGCCTCCTCGATGACGTGGTGACGCTACGCAGACATCGGGCGCTCTTCCCGTTTCTGCTCTCCGGGGGTTTTGCAAAACCCCCGAAGTTACAACCTTTGACGAAAATTCACCTACAACAGTATGTACTTTATGTTATCATTACACCTTATATATATATAAAACCTTACTTTTAAAACATATAGAAAACTTTTTTGTATTTTTTTTTGCTGCATAAGTTTTTAAACTAAATGAGCTGTTTTTTTTTTCTTTGGAATATTATCTTAAATATGACTTCAATGTGAAATATTATTCAAAAAAAAAAAAGAAAAAAACAAACAAACAAACAAAATACACTTTTAAGGGTCTTAAAGACATTTCTCCAGCTTTGCATCGAAGGTAAGAAAATGAGGTAGAAACCAACTCCTATGACAAAAGACTTTTGCACATATTATTTGGTAAAGGTTTTAATATAAAGTATTTTGCATAATTAATAAGGAATAAAAATAATAAAATATTGAGAGTGAGTTTGCCAATTTGACAAGCATAGGCCATGTATTGTAGATGGACGTGGATTGAGTGGGAAAGGATTAAAGAGTCGCTTTAAACTCTGGTCCCACAAATATTCCGTCATCAACACGAAATTAAGAATCTTTAGGAGCTCCGTTGAGATTTGATTTTGGTTGAATCTTATGAGATATGATTTTTTTTTTTTTGATAAAATGAGATATGATTTTTATTCATTTTATAATATAACTCTTTTGCTGAACTTGTGAGATGTGATTTTTTGGGCTATTTTTCCCTTTAAAACTATGATTATATGATTGAATCTACATAATCTTGGTACAACTACAAATAATTGCCCCTCCAAGTAGCTTATTATTATTAAAAGGAAATGCGCCCATTTTAGCTGTAGTGATCAGTTAGGATATATATTTATTTTATTACGAAATAGAGAACTAAAATATCGGAATTTAAGAAATATTGAAAAATTTTAACAGACTATGTTTCAGGGAAAAAAAAATTAAAATCAGGTCATACCTCATTAAGAATATTTCAATACTTGCTACCCACAAAGCAGTCATTTAATAAAATGTTTTGTCTTGTTTTATATTAGAATATCCACAGCCGAATTATATACTTGTTTTAATTTGCCTTTCACTAAGACAAAATATGTTGTCCTTTATTAGAATTCACAACCTGTACTTTGAAGGTTTCTACAATAACATATTACTAATACAGCTAGAGCCAGCAAAGCTTTGTTCAAATACAATACAACACATATTACATATACATGTCTCACTGTTATGTTGCCTTATTAGTAATGGTTGAGATGTAAAGAGATGATCTTGAGCTCTTAATCATCATATCTAGCGGCAAAAGATAAATTTTAAATAAAAATAAAATCAGTAGGACTTAGTGGAGGGCTGGAGGCAATTGATTCAAGATTTATAAAACTATTTATGAGTTACCAGTTTCTTTTATTTTCTATATAAAATAGGAGACTTGAATTGATATTATGAGCTACCAGAAGTTGTAGACTGCAAATAGTATAATTGCACTAAATTAAACATTATTTTGTATTTAGACAGGTCAAGTTGGCTAATATCAATAATGGGGTTAGGAAAGAAGTAGGGTCATATTGGCAACAATGTGGAACAAGAAAGACCCAATGAAGCAACAATTCGAATGAGAATTTTACTAATTTAGAATTAATTAAATATTCAGCAATATATCCATTTTTGTACAATAACTGGATGTATCTTAGAATGGATGGCAATATGGATATGAGAATGTATTCATGTGCTCGAACATTCAATTAATTATGTAAAATACTGGAATAAACCTAAGTACAATTAATTATAATTGGATTAATTGACTGATATATTTTATAATTTAATCTCATTAATTAACCTCAAATTTTTCCCTTTCTTTATAAAAGTAAAGTTTTATAAATTACTCAAAACATTAAAAAAATAGCACTTGTCAAAAAATTTAGAACTAAAAATAGTAACATATTTGTTAGATATTTTATGAGAATTTTAACACAACAAAATTTACTTTAAAAATAAGTTATATATCAATATTATTTTGTTATAAGATGTCTGATAAGTGCTATTTTTTAATATTAAAAAAAACTTTATTTTGGTCTGTTTTTATAAATCACCCTTTAAATTATATCTTTAACTTTTATCATTTATGCGGACATCCTTAAATTAATTATGTAACTATTAACTGATTAGTAAAAGAAGTAAAAAAAAAAATGTAGTCGTAGTTAAAGCTAAATAAAGAAAGTCCGTTAGAAAGAGAGAAATAATAATAGTAATAATAATAATAATAATAAAATAAAAAAGAAAATAGTGATGATTGTATGTGTGTGAGAGCCCACAACAGCGTGGCAAAAGAGGGTAGGCTTTAGGAATACCAACCAAACTACACAGCTAAATCAGCGATAAGCCAATGCTTTCAAATACACACACACTCTCTTACTCTCTCTCTCTTCTCTTCCTTATAAACAAACTATACGAATACTAAATACCAAATCTCTCTCTCTCTCTCTCTGTTATCTTTTTCTCTTCTTTTCTTTTCCAATTGCTCGACACTTTCTTTTCCGGAGTTTATAGAAACAACTTATGGCCGAGGAAGAGACCAAAAAGGTGGAGCCCGAAACGACGTCGGAGCCTGCACCGGCCGATGCGAAACCCGATTCTGCCCCTGAAGACAAGAAGCCCAACGAGGAAGCTCCCAAGCCAGAGGCCGAGGACAAATCCGTAGATAAGCCTGATGACTCCAAAGCTCTCGCCCTTGTTGAGAGTAATTATTACTTTCTCTGTTTTGTTTTTTTTTGGCTATTTATTTCCATAATTATAGTAGAGTTTTTTTTTTTTTTTTTGGTTTTTGAATTCAAGCTTTGAGTTTGTTTGCTTTGATTGATCAAGAAACTTTTTTTTTTTTTCTGTTGTGAATTATATTTTTTGGGGTGGTTTAAGGAAAGTTTGAGGGTCAATAAGATAATAAGAGTATTGGTTTTTGTGGCGTGACTGGTTATGGTGTTTCTGTTTCGTAGTCTTGATATTTTTCTCAACTTATCTTTAATGGTTTTGTAGAAATATAAAGCTTATTTTTTTCAAGGAATTTTCCTTTTCATTTCTTTTTAGATGTTTGATATATTTTCTAAGATATTATAAAGGGAAAAGGATAGATAATTAGAAGGGTAAAATTACCAATTCCACTTTTTCCTGTCATTGCCATTAAAAAAGCATGAGAGAATCAGAATTAAGTAGCTTTTTTTTTTTCAATTTTTTTGTTGAGGGAATCATAATTAAGTAGTTGTATGCTATGTACTTTATTCAATAAAAATGATGATTTATATCCTTTTAAAAAAGAACACAATACATATATACATATATATACATACACACACACAATTTTTTCTTTTACCTCTAAATAATTCAATGTCTAATAGAGGTATCTGAATTCAGGTACAGAGAAAACCAGCAGCGAGGGTTCAATCAATCGAGGTAAATTCATATTTTACTACTTTTTATTTTAGGATTTGTTTTAATTTTCTTTCTTAATATAAAAATACCATTTGTTATTAAACATTTCTTTTTTCCTTATCTGTTGTGTTTCTTCAGATGCTGTACTTGCCAGAGTGGCAACAGAGAAACGGTTGTCTCTTATTAGGGCATGGGAAGAAAGTGAAAAGTCCAAGGCAGAGAACAAGTAACACCCTTTTTTCTTTTAATTTAAATTTAAAATAAACTCTTTTTAATTGGTATTACTATATTTGTTCAAAGAAAAAATATTTTTTTCAACTACATTAAACATTGATATATGTGCGGCGCATCAGAGTTGCTAAATTGACATAATCAATGATTAATTATTTTTCATCAACATTTCTCGCAGCCGGCGAGCTAAGCAACACAAAATTTATTTGAGTCATTGCCAAAAGAGCATGATTGCCTGAAATTTCAATACAGATATTTTTACTACAGTACCCTTTTTTTTTTGGGTCCACACTCTATCATACACGAAAAATGGGGGCTTAAATTACACCTGAACTAGCATTTTCTTTTTTAGTTTTGTTTTAATTTTACTCTATAAGTAATATCATATATTTCACTTTCTAAATCGTTGACTGAAAAATGTTGATGGTGTTGAGCCAGAGCTCAGAAGAAGGTCTCCGCCATTGCGTCATGGGAAAACAGCAAGAAAGCCTCTGTGGAGGCTCAGTTGAAGAAGATTGAGGTAAAAAAAAAAAATATTATATCTCAAAACATAAGCTGTTAGAATTTCCTTTTATCACATTGTCACATTAGACATAGAAAGTTGTTCCAATACAATGAACAATAACTAGTGTTAGTTTTTTCTCTACATTCTTAGATTAGATATAAACAAGAGCTCTAAATTTTTTGTGCTCATTGAATAATGGGCAATTGTATGAGCAGGAAGACTTGGAGAAGAAAAAAGCGGCTTATGTCGAGAAATTGAAAAACAAGATGGCTTTGATCCACAAGGATGCGGAGGAAAGGAGGGCATCGATCGAAGCTCAGCGCGGGGTTGATCTTCTCAAGGCTGAGGAGACGGCTGCAAAGTACCGTGCCACTGGAACCGCACCCAAGAAGCTCCTCGGATGCTTTTAAAGTCGGAAAATCGGATTGATAAGAGGATTTCTAGATGTTCTTTCGTTCGTTTGTTTGTTTGTTTGTTTTCTCTTTCGCCCCCTTCCGTGCTCTCTTAATTCAGTCTTGGTTGTGTTTTTATTTATAGTGGTGAGACATTGGTTCTGTTCTATGTTATTTTGTGTCCATAAGTGGTTTATTTAAAATTTGTGTGTATAGTACATTTGGGGAAGCAAATTGTAATTTATTTCTTAAAGGTCTAGTTTCTTAATGCTAGTATGGATTGACATTTACTATTTAAGATAATAAACTTTGTATTATGAGCAGCATATTTCAATTAAAATTATTCTTATAGCAAAACACTCCTTTTCTCTGCTTCTGAAGGGCAAATTAATTCTCTATCCATCTCGAGTAAAAAACTTTTCAAGTAAAGAGAAACACAGAGCAAGAAAATACAGTAGTCTGATATTGGATTCCTTATAAATAGAAAATTTTCTCCTACTTTGTTAAAACTCACACAACCTCTAGTCAAGCTAAGATAACATCTCAATCGGGTTTTCTGTTGGGGGGGGAATGGGAAAATCGACGTCTTTCCCCTCGAAGAAATCCAAATCGTAGCCACTCGGAAAATCTAGCAACAATTCTGAAACCGAATCAGCAGAATCACTCAACTCCTCGTGGCTAGGAAAATCCAAACAGCCTATCACGTCCTCTCCCTGAGGCCTAATAGAGCCATCTTCTAGCTCTCGAATCATGTCACTCGAGGCATTTCGCTTCACGTACCCTATCTTCTCCATCGAACATGTTTGAGAGGCGGGATTTTGGCCCAGAATTCCTTCTTTTACGTTGACCTCGCGAAAAGATCTTCCGACTTCAGAGCTCCACAAGAGAAGGAAGTGATCTACGATCGGATCAGGGGACGAAGTTAGCAGCGATGATTCCATTGACAGCCTAAATTCAGCCTCAAGCCTAGCCCTCTCCCATTGCACCATGTGCCGCGTAGTAGAGGATCGGAATTCAAACGTGTTTGGATGGTCTAAAGTTGATGAAAACTGGCTCTCTTGGAAATTCTCGGCCAGCGAAATCAGCCGCTTCTTCAGATGAGTGTTCCAGTAGTTTTTGATCTCGTTATCTGTTCTTCCTGGAATCTGCATCGCAATGGCGGCCCATCTTTTTGTTTTTTGTTTTTTGGTTAAATAATCGACAGGCCATGAAAAAGAAAAACAAGATTTCATAAGGTCTTGAATTGTCATTATTAGGCAATCAAAGATTTTACTCAAAAGACAAAAGCTCTTCAAATTATTAGTCACATAGGCTCAAAATTTTGAGAATGGACGTAGATTTTGTAGGAAGCATGATTATTAGTAATGCACTTATTTCATGTGCCCATCACTTGTCCGGGGACATAACACATGCAATAAGATTTAAATGGGAAAAATATCTTCTTGAAACTCTCTCTTTATTATAAAGCAAAATATACGAGTCCTTTCTCGGTTTGTCTCTCGCTTAAATAGTATTTTTCTCTCTTTTAGTGCTAAATTTGAGATATAAATTAGTGCTGTCAAAATAGAGAATTTGATGTGTTAAGGATTTCAAGCTATTATAAATTAATGCAGCAGGCTTAGTGCACTTGCTTGTCACGTCATTTGAGATGAAAATTTAGTAGACTACTTGGACATCTAAAAATTCCCCTGTTGCTCAAAATAGACACTTTCAGGGGAATAAAAAAGGAAAGAAAGAAAGAAAAAATGGAAGTTAAAGAAATATAAACAGAACACGAGCATACGAAAATGATTATATGTCAATAGTTTACCTATTACCAAGCATGCCATGAAGTCTGATTATGGCCTTCTCTTCCTCATGAGACAAAGGACCACGCTTTATTCCTGGTCTTAGATAATTAGTCCACCGAAGCCTACAGCTTTTCCCACACCTAAGCAGACCTGACCAACAATACCAACTTTGTTTCACTATCATTACTTTATCCAAAAGATCCAAAAAAAAAAAGAAAAAAAAAAGACTAACCAGCTTGTTTAGGAAGAGAATGCCAAGTGCCATGACCATGGTGCTTGATGTAATTGACCAAGATTTGGTCCTCTTCAGGTGACCAAGCTCCTTTTTTCACTTCACTCTCATCGCAACATGGTTTCTTTCCCATCGTTTTTTCCTTGGTTGAGCAGAGTTATTTTCTCACAAAAAATGAACACTCAAAACGCTTAGTGCATGTACATAAATAGTAGTCCTGTTTAAGTCCTTTGAACAAGATTTGTTCCATCATATTTATTGGTTTTGTCACTGCTACTACTACTGCACTGGTTTAAAAAACTCTGGCCGGCTTTAATTGCCTTTTCACATGTACTTTCATGTTTCATCCATCTACTCTCTCTACACCATCTTATGAACTTTTTTTTTATAATTAATGAAATCTACTTATAGAATTTACCTAAATGAAATAGGTGCATTAACAAGGAATCAGCAAGAAAATGTGTTGATGTTGCACAAAATATAGAGGTATGGTCTTTTTTTTTTTTTTTTGGTTCTACCTTAAACTATATTATTGCTAGAATTCTAAAATATGGAATTTTTGTGACATAATATCTAATAGCGTAGGGTTTTCAATGTAAAATTATGTTAGAATCGAACCATGCTGTGAATCTTGGTGCCAAATCTATATTCATATTCAATGTGAATCTTGGGGGGCAAATATTCCCCAATTCTAGAAAAGGGGAAGGATTCATCGACTACTGGAATACTGTATAAAAAAAAATTGTTAGGACAAAGATTAGATTTGTTACAAATTGTCAAAAGATACAATAGAAAATCAAGACACTAGAAGCAAAAAGAAAATCTAAAAATTACTTGCCAAAATTGCTTTTCCACAACATAACATAGGAAAATCATATCAAAATATATTTTACCAATACTAATTTTGACTATCATTCTTGAGGAATCTAAAAGCAGTAAAAAAAAAAAAAGAATTTTAACTAGAGATTACTTGGGGAGTGAAACCAGTCCACATGTCGTAGTTGTACTTTGAGTCCGCCGTCTGCCCATATGCATTCATTTACGGTTTTCTAATGCCAATCTTGTGTATTTATTGCCTTTGGTCAAAATTATGCAACACTCACACTCAATGTAGTTAAGACTTTGTTCCTTTTTCTCTTTAGTTTCTTTTTTTTTTTCTTTTGTTTTTTACGTTTCTTTAAGGAATGGTGAATTCCTCCAGGTAAATCAATTAAATTTGTAACGTCTATGTAGAAGGGACTGTACCTCTTCCTTGGTTTTATAATTTAGTTAGGTACGTGAATATTTAATAGTGCCTGACTCACCAATATAGACACACACACACACACACACACACACACACAAAATCCCTCTTCATACGTTGTGGGGCTAGGTAGTACGTACTAATGTCTCATGTCTTTTCTATTTAGAAATTTTATTCAAAATACTAGTTATAAATAACCAAGAATATGAGAAACATTTTGCTCCAAGTTTTGCTCAGATTTTGGATTTTTATTTTTGCCAGTATTTCCTTATAATTGCCATGTGAAAGATTAAACCAGACGATAATCTGAAAAGGAACAGGAAAGGAAACGAATATATGCTTTTGGTTCTCAAAACTAATTTTGTGGCTTTTTCCTAATTTTGGTTACCCAAGGAATAACTTTATCTCTAAGTTCCTTTCACTTCTCCTTAAAACTTTGCCTTATAGCATAACTTTCCTTCATATCTCAACTCATATAAATGTAGCAAATGATGTCCTTGAAGCTGCAATTTGCAACATCTCCTGAGAGTTCTTTCATTGAAAGAGATCTATTACTGAACATTTGATTTTATAATATAAATAAATATATATATAGATATACACACACTATATATACATGGTCAAGGTAACAATAGTTGGAAGAGTGAGTGACGGTTTGCCAATTGCACAAGGACCAAGGTATATTGTGAATGAAGAGAACGAAGGCTTCTCAATTTACAAGCAACAAGCAGAGATCATTCTCAATGAAATTTCTAGAGGGGCTTTGCAACATTCCAAGATGACCATTCGTGTTGATCACCATTGCTTCAAGTATCTTTTATTTATTATTTATTTATTTTAATGTTATTTATTTCTCCATAATGCCCTAAAAAAAAAAAGTTCTATATGAATCTTTAATTTGTTCCCACACTTCATGACACATAATTAAAAACAAATTATAATAAGGATCAAAGTTAAACCATACACAAATGAATAAGATCATTACGAATTATAATCCTTTCCTATATTTGTCGGTATTTATTTGGATACCCTTTTATTCTCATAATTACAAGAAGCTCTCTTGAAATTTAAAAGTTTCTCGCAAACCTCTCCTCGAGCGACTGTCGAAATTGGGAAAAGTTAATTCTGCGTGATCAATTGTTACATTCAACATGATATTTCGCGTGAAATAATCTTTTATACGAGTATTTCAGTTTAGAAAATTTTGAATAATAATAATAATAATAAATCAACTTCAAAATGGCTTTTGAAATTGTTGAAATTATATTACGAGGGTATCTTCAAAAGCATGTAGGGGAGGGTTTCATAGTTATCATGTACGTACGGCCATCAGGATATATATAATCCAAAGTACCTTGGATATTTATTATTTTCATCCAAATTTAAAGCAATGCAAAAATTTTCTATATATATTGGAAGAGCTGATGCTTGAAAGTGCATTTCTGTACGTTAATTAGAACTATCATGTGTTTTTTTTTTATTCCCTATTTTTTGTTTATCTTACCCTAAACATGTGAATTAAGCTACTTGGTCGAGAGTGGAATTGCTTTCATTACCTTGTCTGATTCTTCATATCCAAGAAAACTAGCCTTCCATTATCTTCAAGATCTGCAAAAGGAGTTTCAGAAGTTCGATTCTAGTCTCATAGACAAAATCACAAGACCTTATAGCTTTGTTAGATTTGGTAATTAATTTCTTTAACACGTACACACACACACACATACATATTATATATTGACAAACGAGACTTTTATATTTATGAAATCCATGAGTAATAAATATTTTGCAGATAGTATTATTGGGACCATTAGAAAGCAATATATTGACACAAGAACTCAAGCCAACCTATCAAAGCTCAATGCTAATAGAAAACAAGATTTAGATATTGTGACACAAAATTTGACAGAAATATTAGAAAGGAAGAGAAATTCAGGTAAAATAAAAAAACAAAAAAATACTAGTTTCCAAATCCACAATTTCAAGCTTCATTCAAAAGTTGTATGACCATGAAAAACGTGCATATATACGTCAAATTGTAATTTTATATCTAAATGCTCATAGAATTGCACCAAAAACCAACATCATCTCAATCATCGAGTTCTCGACCAGCTTCATCGATATGGGGTTCCCCGCGCCTTGAGGTTTTTGTTTTTGTTTTTTTTTTTAATACCTAGATCAATCAAATTATTTACTATTACCACGTCTACCAAAAAAATATTAACTTGGACTAATTATTTCTTGATTATCAATTAATACAGGTGATTGCAGTGAAATGGACGCCTATTACAATCACACTTGTTGTTCTAGTTGTTGTTTCATGGGCTAGCTTGATCATGACAGACAGCATTGTAATTTCAAATCTTGCTTAAGATTCACCAAAAAATTAATGCCACAACTCTTGATCATATATAGATCACCACTGAAACAAAACTAGAGGACCAAATACCTGTAATTTATGTGGTTAGTTTTATTATTATAACTGGTCTATAATATATATATATATAGACTACATATATGAATGTGTATATTAACTAGCTAGCTAGCTAGATAGATAAACTAATTAATGAATTGATTATACATGGAGAAGATGATGGATTTCTTATCTTCCCAACAACCTAGCTAGACCCCAAAATGAAACTTAGATTCCAACTCCTTAAGCAATTAATTATTGTATACAATTATTATACGTGTATCGATCCACAATCACATCCCAATAAATGTCATTTCTGTATAAATAAAACGGAAAATAATTGTCACCGAGCCTAGCAGAAAATCCTACATGCATGTAGATGACAAACATAATTCTTTGGTCTATAATGGTCATAAAAAAGAACCCTAAAAAGGTGGGTTTTATTCGTAAATTTAAAACATGCAACATATTATTATTTGTGGTTATATTATCGTCACAGTACTATCACTTTCAAATCAGTTGTGGATATTAAGATGACATGAATTAAGGACTCATGATCGAATAAGTCTCATTATATCACTGGATATATATAGAATTGTCTTGACTTTAAGAACGGAAAAGAAAATATAGGCTTGGAATTTAGAACTAATTATTCCAGATTAATTAAGCGCTTGACTTCTTATATATTGCTCAACTGTTCTAATTCCTCTTCAACTTTCACACCTTATAATTATTTTCAACTGAAGTTCTTACAACATGAAATCATTGATACACGCAAAGAGTTGATAAATTCCCCCGGAAACAAATAAACAAAGAGTACAATATTCAAAAGCAACACATGAAGAATAATCACTAACTAATATTCAAGAAAAAAACTTATTTTTCCTTTTGGAATATTGGCCATTTGAGAGTAAATTAAGGACCCTCTCCTAATTTAATACGAAATGACCTTATATATTCTTATTGCTCTTTATAATATATATATATGTTATAAACACAAGTATACAATTAGAGGTTATATTCTTCCTAAGTACTTGACCTTTGGGAATAATATATATACCCCTAACTATATGTACATTGCATCACTGTGAATATTGTTGAAATCAATATTGCACAAATCACTCCCGGATATAAAGTCAACAATATTCCCGCTTCCTGAAATTTGATCCACAAACTTAAAATCCGAATTAATCATCTCATGCTCGGAAATGGATCCATGGCTTAGCGGGGTTTGAAAATCGCCTCCGAATATCGAATCCTCATTCATTAAAAAGCCATGTCCAATAGAATCTTGGAAACTCAAAGCACCATGACCAAATCCTTCCCTAGGAACCACCAACTTAGTCCCCGGGACGACATCAATATTCGCCGCGCAAGGACCATGAATTTGTTGTTGTTGATCATGATCTAGCGAAAGCCACTCGGCGAAGAAGAGCCTCGGCAGCGAGCTCTTCGGAGCCTCATATAATTGGTCTCTAGGCATGTCACAGAATTGTGGCACATGAGATTGTATGTTGTTGTCGTTTGTCAACAACATTGATGGTGATATTTTTCCAATTTGTTCCGGTGAATATTCATAGCTTGAGATTTGGTTGTTGTTGTTCTTTTCTAAAGCGGTTGATGAAGAAGATTCTTTGGTGATGTCTGAGCATGAAGTGGAATAGTCAGTTTTGGATTGATCAATATTTGCCATATTTTCTTCGGCTTTAGCCACTTTTTTCTTCAGATATGAATGCCAATAGTTCTTTATTTCATTATCTGTCCTTCCGGGCAAGCGAGTTGCAATCTGAGACCACCTGTTAATTAAGCCCCCCAAAAAAAAAAATTTAATTCCATTAATTAATTTTGATCACGTTTTGATTTGATTGGTTAAAGTTATAGCTATGTGTGGTTGTAGAGTTGGCATTAATTTCTAAAAAAGCTCCTATGCCAATAGTCAGAGACTTTGGATTTCATGATCAAGCGGAGAAAAAAGAGCATATCTTTAATTGTCAACCATCCAATTAATTGGATAATTGAGATATAAATACTAATTGCAACATAAGTGGTTTGATAGTTATTTTGATCACCCACATATAGTCATGCAGAAGTGTGGGAAAAAGAGAGAGAAAAAGAACTTACTTGTTGCCCAACATGTGATGGAGGGTTAAAATTGTCTCTTCCTCATCTTTGCTAAATGTCCCTCGCTTTAACCCTGGCCTTAGGTAATTAATCCACCTTAATCTGCAGCTTTTTCCATTCCTTTGTAAACCTTCATGGAAAATAATATTTTTAACTTTAAGATAATATTATAAAGAAGCATAAAAAAAAAGGAAAAAAAAGGAAGAATTGAGAAGTTTATGTATTTTGTCGTATTTGAATGAAGGTCATTGTCAATATAGTTTACTTGAAACATAAGTAACCGAAAATTCTATTGGTACTACTGACTCAAAGGTGCCATCCACCAACTCTCAAAAATTAAAAATGAATTAAACGTTTAAATGATACAATAAAGAATTAGTAGATGCTGCATTATAGCTCTTTAATTGGACTTTAAAACAATTGAAACAATGGTTTTGGCTAAGATACTCCAAACACCCCTAAAAAATTAAGCAAATAACAAAAGATAAGATTAATGTATAGGACTGACAAAACATATGAAAATTAGCTATCCCTTTCTTGCAATAACCATGACACAATTATTTATCCAATAGGTACATAGACTAGGGAACGTAGTCTGTATTTTATCACTATCATTTTTGTACTATACGAATTGGTGACGAATGGAATAGTAAGCAATAATTGATCATCATCTTCATTATCCATTACCTTAATCAGTCCAAAACCTAAATTGCTTGTATATAGTGTTTCAATATTTACCATGGACCTCCATATTATCTCTTTATTTTCAATTATGCCATTACTTTTTGGTATATTTACCCATACTACCCTTTAAAGTCAACCCAAATATTGCAACTTCATAGAAGTGAAAACAACTCATCTGGTTCATAGTATACAACTAGCTAGAAAATAAGTCAAGAAAATTCAAAGCTTGCCTTTTTTTTTTTTTTTTAAACGCATGATCTTGTAAAATGCCAAATTGATCAAGTGAACAAGTTTCACAATCTTCGCAATGTGGCTATTATATAGTCGTACATATGCACATACACATACAAATACAATGCATATAATGTGGCTCATAGAAGAGGTGGAATTAAACAAAATTAAACTCACCGGCATTTAGAGGGACAGAGCTCCAACAGCTATGGCCATGCTTTTGTATGTAGGTTTTAAGCCTAAGGTCTTCTTCAGGTGACCAAAGTCCCTTCCTGTGCTTTGGCTTTGGCTTATCAGATGATCTGCAACCCATTTTTCCCACACAAAAGAGGATTATTTTGGAACTTGTTTTTCTTTTTGGAGTTTTTAATTTTATGAATGAAAGAGAGAGAGAGAGAGAGAGAGAGAGAGAGAGAGAGAAGGGTTGGATATGGGTTTATGTTTAGCCGACCACAGAAGGGTCAGGTACTTATTAAGACAATGATGAGCTGAACTCTGTTATTGGAATAATTTATTAAACCCAAAAGAAAAAAAAAATCAAAAGGAAAAGGAAAAGATGGAGAGAACTAATAAAATAAGTGAAGTTATTTTTGTCCTGTTCTTCAATTTTATTTTTTTTTTAAGGGGATTTCATTTGTTTATGCTTTTTGAGTGTGTCATACCTCATATGTCATGGAAGTAATAACAATATTGAGCATTAAAAAGGTACTCAAATGTCAATGTTACCCTATCATTGGCTGAGCAGAGCTGTGACCATGTATATTAATTGACTTTGAGAAAGATGAGACTATATTATTATGTTTTTTTTTTAACTCTCTGGTGATGGTGAAAAACTTGTGGTTTCTCTTATGGAAACAACAGCTGAGAATTGGTCCACACCTAGTGATATTATTTCTGTAATCAAGATAGATATATGTATCCACTTGTGATAATCTCTTTAATTATTTACATGGCTTGTAATATAGAGGGGTGATAAAATTCAGACAATAATATTACCTCAATTATGAGCGCATTGAGCAGTTAAGACTTAAGACAATCATATAAAAAAAAAAAAAAAAAAGACTAGTGCCATTATGTATACTGTGATCATTTTACCCCGTTTGTCCCACCCATTCTAACCATTCCATTTAATTCTATTTTTTCACTTTTTTCAATCCTCAAAACTATTTCATTCCATTCCAATTTTTTCAACCATTTTTTTCAATTTTCCAAATCCCTATACAATATCTTTAAATCTCAACCATTTATACCACATCAAAATTTGCAAAGTCAAACTATTTTTCAAATCATTTTCCAAACTATTTTCAAATCATTTGGAATAGTAAAAAATGACTAGAATGGTTTTTCCAAACACAAGCTACGTACATATGATGATAAGATGTTAGAGATAATCATATTAATATAATGCTTGAACAACAAGGTAGAAAAACCTAATTACTAGCCATCTGTAATTATGTAAACAGATTTATAGGCTTTAATAACGTTTCGCTAAATTATCCAAATAAAGGTCATGTGTATAATAATCAGGGAAGAAGACCCTGGCCTAATTGGTTGTGCCCCAATAAAAAGTTGTACGTGCAATCCCAATTTGAAAGAGAGAACTAACAAAATATCTAAACTAACTTTAACTTTGAGAGGATTCATTATATATAATCTGAGATATAAATTATTTATAGTAGCAATCAATTGATGAGAGTTTGCCTTTTATGATCTTATGAATTACTTCAGTTACTTAATACAAGCCAAAAGATCAAGAGCATGAAATCCTGTCATTTGATTGGACGTAATTTGATAGTTGACAAAAGTTAATTTAACTCAAGTCCTCCCAAATAGATTTTTAAATATATATATATATATATGTATATATATATAATAGGGACTGTAGTCAGTTCTCTTAATAATTAATATTAGTATATAACAGTATTATAACTGATAAATTTTAATTAGAGCCACTTACGATCTATTTCTGAAAAAAAAAAAAAGGAAAAAAATAGCTGAGGAATATCTCTTTCGTTTTATTGACGCTAATTTGACTGTCACTATTACCATAAATTATGAGGGTTAAAGAGATACTTTTGGGGCAATTAGGGGAAGATAAACCAAGCATAATATATAAATAGGGCAATGTGATTTATATAAATATATATATTAATGGCTTTGGCCTACCGACAAGTTGGTTTTGCAAGCAATTGATCAACTTTGATTAGAAGAAAATTCAACACTTTTGAGGTTGATTTTGTAATCTCGATAATCAAATTGGCTTGAGATACGTGGAATATTGTAGGACATCCAATAAAGTGTGACACATTTTATATGTATATTATAGTATATAATTAATCGACCGCTTTCTGTATTTTTCTCATCACTAAAATATTATTTCGAAAATATCTTTTTCTCTTTGATTGAGATCAATGAATCCCATGACTGGAGAAATTATTTATCAATCATTATATATCGAGAGAATTTGGCCAATTATATGTTCACAGAATTGTACACAATTGTAGCCCAAAATAATAAAGAAGGAACTAAATATTGAATATTCGAACACTGAATTTCTTTGACAGATTGTATTTTCAATTATAATACTGGTAAGACCTAATATTTTGGTCTTAATTAAAAGATATTGTCGCATGCTTTATTATAATTCCATCGCATATTATAAAGATAATGAGCATGCCTAGCTACTTCCATGGAATAAAATATCTGTCCATATAGTACATGTGTAACGTTAAATATATGTCGTTTTGTCAAACCCAAGATCTCATTTGCTGCGTGGAATTTAAAATGATTAATTACCCATCTTAAAAATTGGGATTTTTTTGGTATGTGACATCTACGGTCCCTGTATTTTCAGACATTATATATTTTGGTCCTTGAAAGATTTTTTTGGAACTTTACGGTCTTTAAATTTTTAAGTTTTGACAACATTAGTCCTTATTTGATAATTTAATTAAATTATTATCAAAATTATACTTATATCACTTGCATTAGTTTTTAATCACATAAAAATAAATCATACGAGTTAAAATTATATAATTATTCTTATTTAATTAAAGAATTCATTTAAAAAGTTTAGAAAATTTTCATTTAATTGTAAAAAAAAATTATTTAATGTTACTTTGATCTATCTAAATTTATTTTCATGCAATTAGACCCTAATGCAAGTGAGTGATCTAAGTAAACTTAATGGATTATAAAACTTGCCAAATATGAAAAAATTAGACTTTATTTGCCTACAAAAGTAGTTTAGGGACCAAAGTGTTTAAAACTCAAAGTATAAAAACTGTAGGTGTCAAATACTTTTTTTTTTTTTACCCAGTCCAACCGAAAAAATAAATAAATAAATCTTTCCCTTTTGAAAAATGTAGGGAAATATTACTTGTATATTCTCTCTCTTTGCCACCTAAACCCCATGACTCTCTTTAAAAACTAAGAACATACTAATTTACGATTGGCGATTTAATTAAGGATTTAATAATTGCGTCGTGAAAAAGGAGCAAGGTTTATTCTCAACTCCTTTCTTAACCAACTCATTTGTTTTTTGTTTTTGTTTTTTGTTTTACGATTGGCGATTTAATTAAGGATTTAATAATTGCGTCGTGAAAAAGGAGCAAGGTTTATTCTCAACTCCTTTCTTAACCAACTCATTTGTTTTTTGTTTTTGTTTTTTTTTTTTTTCTAGTCTTCTAGTACTTAATTACCTACTTAATTATTTGGTTTCATGGATGGTT
The DNA here is from genome assembly GCA_018132145.1 of Boehmeria nivea var. tenacissima. NCBI lineage: Eukaryota > Viridiplantae > Streptophyta > Magnoliopsida > Rosales > Urticaceae > Boehmeria > Boehmeria nivea. Next base: position 19,325,605 of record CM030875.1, on the reverse strand, counting down.
TCTAATTAAGGATTCGGAGAAGTGTTAAGATTAAGATTCTATAATTTCAACATATTGTTTTATTATTAGGTAATGTTTGTCATTATATATATGGAAGAGAACATAGTAATATATTTATGTATGAGGTCGTCATCACGCGATGTTGATGATCATACAAAGCCTGGCTAGTTGGTTATTTTTATTTTTTTATTTTTACTAATGGTTAGGTTTATTTTTTATGGGATTTATTCGATACGTTATTGACATCAATGTCTCTACAGTTGTGTGAACTTTTATAACATTTACATATAGGACAGAATTACCCACAAACCTTGTATCTTGAAATAGAGAGAAAAGATTCACACACAAATCTAGCTAACATATCTTTGTGTGTTATATTAAATTTAATCACGAGTTCAAGTGGATTAATTAAATAGTTAGTTCCTTTGCAAATAAATAAATAAATAGTTGATATTATATGCTTAAAAAGGTCCAATTTAATTTGGAAGTATATTGGATTAACAAAATACCATTCGACCGTTTCAAGTTGCAAATTCTAATTCATTATATATATATATATATATATATATATATATATATTCTTATGTATATTGTACATGGATACGTATACATGTTTCATATATTTATAACGAAAAAGATGTCTCTGTTTCCGTCTTGTAAATTACACATATGTTGCAATAACATTGATGGTTACAGTGGAAGGACGTGAATAAAATAGACAATTCACCATAGACTAAGAAGTCAATTGTACGGACGCGTTATCTCATATAAGAATAGCTAATGTGGAGATGGACTACAATAACTATGTCACTAGCTTGTCAAATATCTATAAATATTTACATGTTGTCTTTGCTTCATTAATTAGTAAAATAATTAGGAAACATTATATTTATACACACAATATATAGGCACACACGTCATCCCTTTTACCCTTTCACCAGATTTACGAGCATCCAAAAGACTATGAAGTGGCTAGGAAAACGATTGAAATATTTCAATTAAGATATAATTTTATAAGCTGTGATCAATTAAGCTTCAAATTTAAGTTTGTTTGTACGGTATGAGAATTGTGAAGCATGGTATCTACTAATCTACAAGTCAAGCTATTATACATGAAACTCAAACCTAATGTTCTCAGATTTTATATTTTAATTTACAACTTTTCTTCTTTAAGCTTCTTTCTTTTTTTTTTTTTTTTTGGCCTATTGTCGCTTTCTTAAAGTTGGTTGTCTGTCTTGAGAGGGAAAATTTTACACTTAAATTAATTTTTATATCACTTCTAGAATTACCATGTGGCTATATTAATAATTCAATTAAGCAATTAGATGATTACATGCACCTTGGACTTTTGTTTGCTAATTAAGTTGATTGTTAATGATTGAAGTAGGTAGAACTCTATTGAAGGTGGAATTTTCTTGTCTTGACCAGTAAAAGTAAATAAATAAACGAACGGAAGTAACCTGAAGATAAGAAACAAAGAATTTTTTTCTCTCTTTTCTTATTTTTAACGTACGCTATGAATTAACAAATTATTTACTAAATAGTACTTGGGATAAATAGTACATGACGGCAAATTAAAGTCAAACCCAAATAGAAAATGATTATCAAGAAAAACCCTCCTCAATATTGATCATAAAATAGCTCATCCCTTGCATTGACACTAATTATTTAAACAGTGTCTTGGTTGAATAATGCCTAGTTAATTACTTCAGAAATAATTGAATGTCAAATTTTAAATTCATAACCAAATAGGTGATTGCTTTTGGTTTTGGAGGAAATTCCTCTCTGTTAACTTTGGAGTAATTTCATAACCGTTTGGATTTCCAAAAAAAAAAAAAAAAAAAAAGTGATCCAAGCCTTAGGTTTTAGCATACGACTAAATTAGCAATCATCAAATACATTAATTAATTATAAGGGCTCAAAAACTTATTGCCTTGGATTTCCCTTATTCGAATAATGATCTATAGTGAAAATTTTGTCAATCATTGTGTATGTCATACCAATACATGTACACAAAGAAAAGAGACTCTTTATAATTACATTTGCTTCGCCGACCATACATTACTTCGTGTTTACGTAACCATATTTAGGGCCTATAGCATAAAGGGAGGAATAAAAACCAGAAAATTTCCAAGTGGGGAAACGAGGAGATAATATTATTTAATATTAATAATATATCTATATATATATATATGTGTGTTGTGGATTATGATAGGCATAAAACGACAGTACAAGTGAATATAAATGTATTTTTGTGATAATTAATCAAATAATACGTGGTGCCTCTTGCTTATATATATGTTACATTTGGTAGTGGTAATTGAAAATTAAATACGTGTAGAAACTAGCCTTGATTTTGGTCTAAGATTCAATGCGGTTGTTAAATTAATTTGTTTATGTTAATTGAAACTTAAAAGAGAGAAGCTTCGAATGTCAACAGTTCTTATAAAACTACACGTATTATTGTCTCCATATATAATTATAAACACTTAATGCCCTTGTCAAACAATATTATGTGTTGTATACACTAGGAGATTCTCCAGAAGATCCTGTATTATACATACATACATAAAATACAGTATCAAATCCTCTTAAGTATACGTCTAACGTATTTTGTAATATTTCTAATCTCGTCTCCTACCTATAAAATAAAAATATATATGATGAGTTTAGCATATAATTGATTGCCTACTATTTTCAATATCCCTTGTGTAGCAATAGCTCGCCATTAATTATAAGTTAATTAATCCATGTGGAAGTTTATTAAAATTAAACAACTTCTGAGATTAATATTTCAGTAGTCTATAACTATAAGAATGTTTTTCATGAGAGAATTACTATAATCTTGTCATCGCTTTCATCGATGGAATTCCGACAAAACAAAAGATGTTATCACCAATAAAATACCTCTTGAAAAACCTCTTGATCCCATCTTCCCCAAGTTGCATGGATTAAATTAAACTCAAATAGAACTATAAAATTAGGATCACAAAGAGACAAAGGATCAAGCACAAAACTATTACCAAAGGCTGGTTATGTTATAAACCCTAATTAAGATACGATAATAATTCGTTATCTAGTAGCATCACAAACCCAAAATTTAACTTCTATTGGTCTTTAAGCATTCAATTACTCACCTATTATTGACCTATTGTTGTTGTTGAAGACGATTGTAACGTACTTTGGTCTACAAAAATTATAAATGTTTATATTTTGCCCTGTATATCTACAGAGAAACTTGATTTTCTCTAAAGTTTTATTCTTAATAATAGAGCAAGTTTATATATCTTAAAAGCATAATTACAATATTCTAGTTGACATGCTAAATTGGGCTGCTAAAAACAATAGTTTATAGTCCAAATTGCCAACTCATAGTTATGAAATAATGCATGTGTATGTGCATGAATAGGCTGTTGAAGAAAATAAGGAAATTAAAAAATGACGACAAGAAACAGCTAAGAACATGCTAGTCTAATATGATTTAAGGTTTGTTTGTAATAACTAGTCTAGGAATCTTAATAATTAGTTGCAAATCGTAATTAACATTAAGAAATGCCAATTTTGAGCACATACGAAAAACTTGAAAAAAAAAAAGAAAAACTTGGATTATCTATAGAGCAACTTAAGATGCAATTATATATGAAGCTTCAATGAGAAATGTTCCCATAATGCACACTTAACAACCATATGCTAATTGAGATGAAAGAAGTCAATTAATTAAAATTTCAACGAAGAATCCTAGTGGTTGATTTTCTCAACACTTAGAATAAGTAATTGCATTACAAACCCAATACAAAGTGATATTTGTTGCCTCTGCTAGTATTTCATTTGTTTTCCCACTTAATGATTAATCATCAATGATTTTCTCAACGAGCTTTATATTAATGGAGTTCTAATAGAAGTTGAAGAACAACAAAATCCCAACAGAAGGATTTTAATTTTGTAACTTGGTTTGGATAATTTTGATCATTGAACTTGATTCTCCTATTTGATATTCGTTATATTATTTTTAAGGCGTTTTCTTAATTATTTTTAACTAGCTTTGCTTTAAACAGTTATACATATTAGCAGAGTCAGAAAAATGTCTCTTCTCATCAGCTTGTGATAATCGTCTTATTTCTTTTATTTGGGTATTACACTTTTTATAATATGGAAGCTTAGATTATGATTAGAATATGCTAAATGAAACTAAAAGTGGGTGTTCGCTTGTTTTATTTTATGCCTCCCTAATTTAATATATTATCCGATCTCTAGAAATCTCAATATATATATTTTCGTATATTAGGTTATATATTTGATCAATTCAAAGGCCAAAAGTACTCTGCATATGAATTCGTGACTAGTCTAATACATCTGCCTCTTTTGAATCTTTTGGCCTTCAATGTAAATGATTTTTTAAGTAAAGACTTGCTTAAAGTATGCATAAGATGTTCATATATCTATATATTATTTCTAGTTTTCTACATTGTCTTCATAAATCTGCATTTCTTCTTCTTTTCCCCACTAAGATATTAAAACCTTGCCTTAAGAGTGCCTAAGTTGTTATTGTTGTTTTATATATATATATATACCGCTCATGATTTGTGTTTTTATAATTTTTTTTTCCCTCTAGAAAAATTATGGTTGCTTTCACACTGCAAATCCCTTCTACTAAAAACCGACATCCCAAAAGATTTCCCGTGTTTATGTTTATACTTTACAAGGAGATCAAGGTATTTTTTCCCGTTACAAGGAAATGAGATTTAGAGCATTGACCAAGTAGTAAAATATCATATGTTAAGCTGTCAATGGTTATTGCTCTTCTTGTTATCAACTAATGATGATGATGAGCACGTAATTTGCACAAATAAATTCTCTGTAGTTTTCACAAACTGGCGTTTTTTTCACAACACCCTCCCCCCCCCCCCCCCCCCCCCCCCCCCCCCCCCCCCCCCCCCAAATAAATTATTTGAGGTTGTTAAACTATTACATTTCCCGTTACTATAACGAATAATCTTGCAAAACATTCCTCAAAACTAATATTTCTGTTTATTATCGTAATAACGAATGTAATATTTTAAATAGACTTCAAATTAAACTATCGTTAGTCATCTCGTCAATGCTCTTTTATCATCATTTCACAGCGCATGACTTCACCAGAATGATGATAATGAAAGCATCATACATTAATCGTCAAGCGCTGTCTGTATGTGCATGGAAGCATTAGGTAACATCTATCAAAACTAAACTAAGATCAACTTGGATTTTGATAGTGAAAGCTAAGCACCAAACCTAGTATTCTTTACATTTTCTCTAATCCAGCACAAATCACGTAAGAACAAATAAATAATCTTCGTTTGACTGAAATGAATTATTAGTTGTCATAGCAGCCATAGGAAAAACTATAAGGAAAAGCTGCCTTCTAAAGGTTAGATTAATCTTCTCTGTTAAAACACGATTCAAATTACACTATCATTACAATGAAGCATAATGAGCTCCGCTATGAAATTTCCCGAAGATATTAAAAAAACAGAACTTAAGAGAATATTCCCTACTCCTTATAAAAAGCAGAAATCTAAATGGCAAAATATCTGAGTCTTAGCATTAAGAACTCCAAAAACATCAACATAACTTGTATTAGAAGAAAAAAGTTCTAAATCTAACAGCCTAACACAAGACATTAACCAACATACTCTTAATTATCAAGGATAGACGAATGATCCATATCAGAGGATGAGCTTCAGTCATCTGCTAATTGACATATCCCCACACAGTCTTATCTAAAGTTACGAGAAAAGTCCAGGTATGAGTTTTAGCCATCCGTAAAACTTATAACGAGGTCATACCTCGGAATAAACTCTCTGTCAAGTGACTCTTGTAGACATGCCAGTTCATGTAGTAATCATGTTGAATTGGAATCTGGAAAGCTGCTGAGGAATGGTGGAAATAACCGGTCCATATCTCTGGAAAGATTACACATGTTACTAACAATATTCATGACAAAAAAGAGATCCTAAATAAAGGACCAAAAAGAAGACATTTCTCCATCCTAAAGAGTTATAAGTAAGATAAAAAGATAACAAATCCAGACCATCTGATCTGTCATGGTTTTTTAAGTCATAACTATTTTAATACAGAAATACATTATGAATGTTGAGAGTCTTGAGACTAGAGTATCCAATGCTCAATGGGACCATGGGACTTAGAAGGTTATTCACGGCTAGAGAGAAAGGAATCACAAGCAAATTTACAAAATAAAAAATGAAAGCAGAAGAAATCCACAGAATCTTCATACCTGAACATTATCATAGAGCTCAAACAATGGAACAGCAAGAAGTTTCAAATTTTTGGGTACTGCAAAGTACTCTCTCTCAGATAAGTGAACAAGGAAAAGCTTCTTACACTCCTACATCAACAAATTTAGGGGCAAATAATTTAAGAAGCCACAACAAAAATATTAGCACACATGAAACAAAGAGCAAGGAAAGCACAAAGTATACCAAGAGTAGGTTTACAAAGACCGCTTACCTTAGGTTTTGTTATGTGGGGTGGGCAGTAAGGATACATTATGGTTTCGAAGTTCGGCCTCCACCAAATAGCTACACATTCACCTATCTGTAACATGATGCCAAGAAGAACAAGTATTAACAAAATTACACTCACATCAGAATATATTGGAACTCCTAACATGGTCGAATGCACTACTGCTCATCAATTTGGCACAAGTGATATAGAGACAGGACAACGATACCTGCCAGTCTGGCACAAGGGCAGGTGAATTAGCACCAAGCTTGCTGGTCAGCTTCCTTTTCAAGCCCTCAATTTCTGCAACATAAACAGAACCCAAAACAAAGAAAAGAATAAGGAAAACAATTATTATTCCTCAAAGAATAAACCAAACAACATTGTAATAATCAAAGGCTAAGACAATACCATTCTCTCCTGGCTTTAGACGCCCACCAGGTAGCTTGCAAAATGTGTTTCCAATTTGCAGCAGAAGAATGTGGGGATGATTATGTTCTTGAACCTACAAGATCAAAACACTTGTTTCAGCCTAGGGGAAGGAAGGACATTCTCTAGACATATACCATAAACTAGTTTTGTTCATGAATAGAGCACAGTATAGCAAGTCAACTAGTGAAAACAAACAATGTCCATCAAAAATTCTACTCAGCAAACAACATCAAGCATTACAAAAGCATTGATACGTTTAACTCATACGCTAGACCACACGGTTTTTCATTTACCGTAGCATGCAAATTTTCACTTGTATTAGGCCGTAGAATGGTTCATATATTGAAAATCATAATTTTAAACTAGATGTTTCTAAGGTATACTGGTATTTGTAAAATAACCAACAGTGAGCCAATTAACCAGTATTGAACTTGTAAAACTAATCAATCGAGTAAATTCATTCCTACAGTCTAAAGAACATGACCAATCAATCAATTACACTAACCAACACATCGAAATACAGAGATCACAAACCAGATCATGATAATCAAGCCACAATAACAAAACTGCATAAAGTAAGGGAAAAAAAATAAAATTGACATACCAGTAAAATAGCCTCTACGCTCGTCCTCATTCCCTCTTTCATATAACTATCAATCAACAACCAAAAAATAATAATCAATTACCAAAAACCAGCGCTCTAGGTTTAGCAAAAACCCTCCTAGGGCTTTAGTAACTACCTTAAGGCGTCGAATTTCGTCAACAAGAAATTATCTTTCTAGGGTATTGTACAACTACACAGCCATTAGAACTCAAACTCAGAGCGAAAAGAAAACGAAAAACATACTTGACTTTCATGCGAGCGAGGCGATCGGCGACAGAGGTGTCTTTCTCCATTTTGGGCTCTTTGGTGCCGAAAGTGTAGCTCGAGAGTGGGTACGTGTTCACCACCGGCGATGTCACCATTCTTTCTCTCTCCAAAAGCTCGATTCTCTCTCTAGACTTGGAGCTTTGCGTCGAGTGTTTCAGAGGGAATGTGGAGCGAGGCGAGAGAAGACCAAACGTTTCTGCGAAAGATTCAAAAAAAAAAGACAGAGAGTTTTAGGGGCTGTTTTGCAATTTAAAGAAGATTAAAGGATGAACTTGCAAGTGTTGCCACGAGTAGGCCGGCAGGCCGAGGCTATCTCCACATGGGCCGAATGAGGCCCATCCCAGGCCCATCATTTGAATTCAGTCTTGGAGATTTTGAGGAATGACCTTTTTTAGGATAATATAATTTATGTTCCATATGTGCTGCACTTTTAATTTAGAGAGAATTGTAAAACAATATTATTTTTAGTATCACTTAATGATTTATATCTGAAGTTGTATGTTTGATTTATTGTTATTCTACGTTTGTAGTATAAGATTTGTGATATAAATTAAAAGTGTAACACACATAGGTATAGATTATCATTGTGACAAAATACGAAAATTTCTCAAAATCCCTCTATGTCCCAAAATTCACACTACAAACAAAGTGAAGACAAAGAGAGTATACCACTTAGGACATTGATTATTAAGTCTTATTTTGCAATTCTCCCAATATTGTTGGATTTACATGAGAGGAGAATTGTAAAAAAATAAAAATAAAAAAAATTAGGGGGATTTTGATCGATTTTTTTTACACATTAATACTTTATACTCACATTATTAATTTGCATTTGTAATTTTACACTGTAATCACAGCACTGAATAGAAATTAAGGGGCACATTATCCTGACATAAATTAATGAGTGACACTTGGATTTTATTTTTTTGCAATTTTCTTAAGAAAATTTTAATAAGAAGTTCAAATTTTTTCTTTTGAAAAAAATATTCTAATTCTAGATCATTAAATTTATTTTTCTAATGAGTTTCACTTCTTAAATATGTTAAATCTGATGGTGTACAATTACTTTTCATCGCAGAGTGACCTACCAAAACATTTTCCTACATTTTTATCATGAGTGTTGACCAGTTGTGTTTTTCTTTTTATTTCTCATATGCATATTATATTATAAAATATAGGATAAGAACATAAATAACACACAACGCAAGTTAGAGTTCTTTAACACTGTTACTCAAAAAATAGTTGTTTAATAGTGTGTATGTTAAGTATGTTTTGAAATCATCTCGTGTTATGAAAGTAAATTTGTGTAGTATATATGTTTTGAATAAACAGCTCGTTAATAAATGACAAATTATCTCTTTTTTATTTTGGATTTTTTAGGTATTTAATCAAAATTTTGGGTAATTTTTTAGATTTAGCCTTAAAATGTCGAAATTAAGGTTTTAGTCATAACATGTAACATATATAAGTGTAAAAGTGTAACATTACATGTAATGTTATATGTGTTACATTTTATATTACATGTAACGTTACATTTAATATTACACTTTTTACACGAATATATGTTAAGGTGAGTTGCAAAAATAGAACAAAATTAAATGCGTCTTTTAAATGATAGCCTATGTTTCGAAAAATTAAAAGAATAGCCACTGTAAATAAATTTGTAATAAAAACTGTCAAATAAATATTTATACATCTGTAAATATTTGTAAGATATTATTTAACACTTCAAAAAATAATAAGTAAAACTTTAAGTGTTATAAAATATCTTACAAATATTTACAGATGTGTAATATTTTGTGTGACACTTTTCTGTTATACAATTCGTAACATGGCTAATTTTTAAATTTTTTGGAACATGGGCTGAATTTTAAAAATGATTTTTTTTTTTTTGCTATTTCCTACTATTTCTCTATATGTATATATGTTACATGTTATAACTAAATCTTAATTTCGTAAAACTATGGCTAAATCCTTCAAACTTAACCTTTAAAATTGCCAATTGCTTAATAAAAGAAAATTTTTGTGAAAATAGGCTAGTAGCTATAATTTTAGTGATTCATATTATACTTCGGTTTTTTAAATAAATAGCTATATTTTTATATATATTTTTAACAATTAGCCTATGTTTGCTTTTATTAGCAAAATAGCCATACATTCGTGTTTAGATTTTTGAGACTGCAGTCATTAATTTTTTGAATTCTATTTTTGTTATTTGTTGCAGACAATATTGTCTAAAATTTTGTGTCTCTAGTCATGAAATTAGTGACTTATCTGGTTGCATATTTTTTTGCTATATATAAGATATTTTTTATTTAGTAATAAGTTTTATGAAATTGGTTGTATAGGCAATCATTTATTTGTGAGTTAGTTATTTTGTTAATGGATGTTTAAATTTTTTATTGTGTTTATTTCAAATTTTCTAAATTTTTGTGACTATAGTCACAAATTTTATGACTGTGTATTTTATTTATTTAGTCACAAATTTTATTTCTTTAGTCATAGATTTTTAGATGTTGACCTGATGACTATTTGGCTAATATTTTAAAACGTAGGCTATATCTTTAAAACATATATTGCAAAATGGCTAAATCCTTAACTGACCCATTATACTTTAGGCTTTGCTTGCCGTACATTGGCCCTTTTTCTTTTTCTTTTTTTCAAAATAAAATATAAAACAGTAACTAATATTATGCTTTTTTCATGTTCTTAATCAACTTCTACTATTTTCCGTTTAGATCAAAAGCGCACCAAGAAAAAAAAAAAAAAAAAAAGGTATCACCAAGCAAGATATACAATATCTCTTTGCGTAATTTGCACGAGTTAATTGTTTCCGAACTTACACATTAGACATTAGTCATTACACGGTACAGATGGATGGTAACACATACCAGAAAACTGATCACTCGCTCACTCATACCTTTATCAGCGAAAAAAGAGAAAACGCAAAAAAGCCAAAGAATGAAAGACTCACTGTTTGTTGCTTTCATGGGATTGGAATCGTGTAATGTCAATTTTATGAAAAACAAGTAAATAAATTACATAATAGTTCCGATATATATATACTTAACTAGTTAACTAATCTACCCTATATACTAGGAAAGAAGTACTTAATAATAATAAGAAACAAGTAAATAAATGATTAATTAGTAAGTAATATAGTATAACAAATTTCTCAGTATATATATACCACGCCTACGTGCATGACTCGATCGGTGAAGTGAATCCCAACTCTGCTCAACGTCATGCTGTTTTACTGCGAGAAAAGTACTCTTTAGCTCTTCAGAATTTAGCATTCATGTAAGTCTACGTAGCATACATATATCATCACTATTCTACTTGTATAAAAAATCCCAACAATAATGGAAGATAGATAATTCTTTAAATACGTTTCTGTATATAATAGCCATAAAATATTTCCAGATAACCTCAAGACAAGTACAAATGTACCTGTACCATGAGATAAACTTTACTGCAATTTTATATCACCTTACTACTATTACTATAAACAACTGTCAGCAGTAAAATTATTAATTCCGAAATAAATAAAAAATAAAATAAAAAAGATCATTACAAAATGGCCTCTATAACAGTCGTCTTCAGTCTCGTACCCCTTGAAACCTTATCCTTTTGTGTAAAATTGCTCAAGCGCATTTTATTGGTTTGGTGTAGAAAAACGGTATTAAAAATCAAAGATTGGTCACATAGAAGACGAGGACGAGGCTTTTCTTTTGCCCACAAAAACCTGCAAAGCCCCGTCCGACCCGCCCGCCAAGAGCGTGCACTCGTCCTCGCCCACCTGCCTCCAACACACGCTGCTCACGAACCCAGGCCCAATCCCAGGCCCATCACTCGGCCCAAACCCGTGGGCCCAAATGGGCTCGCCCCATCTCTTGTCGTACACGAACACCTGGTTGCTCTCCGACCCGCACCCGAGCAACCCGCCGCCCCGCCAGACCGATAACCCGACGAAGCTCCGGGTGTTCACGTGACCCCTATACGTGCGGAGCGCGCGCGCACGTGGGTCCTCCACATCCCACATCTTCAGGCACCCGTCTATCCCCGCGGACACCACCGTACGGCAGTCCAGGAACCGAACGTACGACACCGTTTTCTGGTGGCCGTCGAGGACCAGCACGGGCTCGGAGAGCTTCCTCACGTCGTAGCCGTACGCCCTGCGGTCAGCGCATCCGACGGCCAGCAGAGGCCCGCCGAAGGGGTTGAACTCCACGCAGCAGACCGAGCTCATGCGCGCGCCGCTGGGCCTGGCCGCGGCCACGCACGCCCCGGCCTCGCTCCGCGGGTCCCACATTTGCACCGTCCCGTCGTCCGACCCCGACGCCGCCAGCCCCTCCCAGCGCGCGTAGTCCACGCTCCACACGCGCCGCCCGCCGTGCTCGTCGCGCTCGAACACCGGCACGCGCCGCTCCAGGTCGTACTCCGTCACCACGCCGTCGTAGTCGCCCGCGCACAGGACCCGGTCGCCGGCGCCGGGCCGCCACCGGAGGCTGCTCAGCTTCGCCGGAGTGCAGATGTAGTACTCGTGCGACGTGGCGTGCTCCAGGACCGCCACGCCATCGTCCTCGGCCCGGCCGGCGATCTTGCTCAGCCTGTAGAGCCTTATCTTCCTGGCGATGCCGCCTGTGGCGACGAGGTCGTCCGACGGGTTGAGCTCGACGGCGCCGAGCGCGTCCGACGCTGCGGTGGTGGCGGAGGCGCGCGAGCGGACGATGCTTCGGAGCCTGAAATCCCAGTCGCAGCGAGGCCGGTCGTTTGGGGTTTTATCGTCTTCTGTTGTTTGTTTTGGAAAATTGGAGGAGAGGTTTTTCATTGCCCATTCATGTGAAGCCGTAGGTGTGTGTTGGAGGTTTTGGGTTTCGAGTGGACCACTGAATAAAGACTCCCATAAAAGAAAATGGAGCGATGAGAAGAGGAGGAATTATGAAAAAGAGCAATCGAAGTGGAAACAATAAGGATAAAAAAACTGCTCTTTTCGGCTTCGGTTTCTCTATCTGATGTTTTCATAAATAGACAGTTAATGGATTTTATTGCCCGTTATTTTAAATGCAGGATAAGATTCTTTTGCTATTTGCCCATTCTCGCTCGAATTATTCGTCTTCTTTGCATTGAATTACTATATTGCCATCCATGCACGAGTAGTACTAGTTGCAAGTTGCAACTGTAAAACCTTTTACTACAACATTAACATGCTCCTGTATTGGATTTTTTAAAAGAAATTAAGGTGACTATGTCTCAACTCTGATGTAGTCGAACTCATTTTATTATTATTATTTTTTCAAAAGTCACGCGTGGTAGTAAATGCTTAATAAAATGACGTATTGACTCAAAAGGAAAATAAATAAGTAAATAATAACCACAAAACGCTTGAACGTACGTTTTGACGAATATCTAATCTGTTTAAGTACATTGATATCCTTAAAGTAACTCTTCTAAGATTATTCAATATATTTCAAGCGAGAGGGCATTAGTGGTAGTTCACTAATATTTTAATCACACCGATCGAATATATATAAATATATATCGAAAGAGAGGGGAGATATTAATATACATATATGTACATGGTATCTTTTTATGGTATTAAATGTGTGTAAATATTCAAGTGGTGAAGGATGAAGAGAGAATTGCTGGTTGCTTTTGTGCCTCACTTTTGTTGAATGGAATGGCGTGTGGAGACAGGCTGTTGTCTCCTTTCTTTGCATTACGTGGTTTAAGCAAAGCCTTTTGTCACACACACACACACACTCTCTCTCTCTTCCCACCTAATACTATCAATCTTATTATTTATCACCCTAACTTTGACCATTTATGACTCATGAGGTAATCGGTATAAGAATTAAGACACCCCCTAATTAGTAGCACATGAAAACTATATATATATATATATATATATATATTTGATTATTTATTAGCTGCAACTTGAAGCCACAAAGTAAATTGCTAGTTAATTATGAATATGATTAATACAGTTTGCCATTTGAATTGAGAATAGAATATTCTATAAATATATTAGATAGTAATGTAAACCAAAATTAAATCTGGATTGTTTTTATATGTATGTGGAAAGGTAGAGTGTTCTATATATCTATAAGAAGTGTGGATATATATTGGAACAAATTTATGAGTATGATTTGGATTGGGAAAGAAAATAAGTCCAATTGGTTCTCAATTTGTAAGAAGCGATTACAATAGTCCACGATTTATAATAGCTTAAAAAATATATAAAAATAAATTTATTTTCTATAAATCAGTACATTACATCGTCTATTTTTATGTTATCGATTTATTTTTCAAATTTTAAACAAAAATTATGTTCAATCGGAGATTAAAATGAAGAAAGAAAAAAAATAAAAATGATAACTTTTATTTTTCATATTTCTCATCTTTGATTAAATATAATTTTGTGTTAAATTGAAAAATAAATCGATAACATGAAAATAGAATATGCAATGAACTTAATTATAACTTATAAGTAGGAAATAAATTTATTTTTATATATTTTTTAAGCTATTATAAGTCGTGCACTATCGATAGTGAAAAAATCGTGCATTATTGTAGCGGCTTCTCAATTTATAACTTCAGTTGCCAAATGCCTATTGAGATTGAGACTGTCATGGTCCTAATGAGTTTGAATTCATGAATCTTATTGTCAGGCTATGATTAATTAATTAAATAAATAAAAAATACATGAATGTGTGGTTTATGTTGCTTGGCTATGACTTATGAACCTCAAGTCCTATTATGGAAAATCTTCAATTTCTATATTTGCGTCGGTATTATTTAATTTTAATTAATATTTAATAACAAGTAGACATAAAAAGATCAGTTGGACAAGTGCATGCAAGTTGAAGGTGGGTGGTTTTCACTTTTCTCTAGTAATTAATAAGATTCCACAAAATATACTAAAAGGGAATCGATATTACTTTACTACTTTTGACAAGAAAGGCCAACAGATTATTGTAACTCTTGCAAAGCAGTTTTTGTGGATACTTTGGTTGCAAAATCAATAATCGAAATGACAAACTGTCTGTCTGTCTGTCAGGAGAAAGGGCCGGCTGAGAACTGAAAAGCAAGCACTGCTCAATAATTTGTTTCCCTTTGGCAAAAGAAAAATACTTCTCTCAAACCATATTATTATTATTTGCTCGCTGGGAATAATCTCAACCAGGAAAAAGAAAGCCTTGAAAATTAATATCAATGCAATGATCTGTAACATATTGGGACTTTCGTGTATTGAAATGGAAGTGGAAATAGTTACATATGGGACCCTCTGATTACAGGAAAAATATTCCAACTAAAAAACAAGAGCAAAGGAGAAAGAGTAACAGTACTATATTAATGGTTTGTGAAATAATTCGCCATGATCACAAACCCCACTTGTGTAATATATTTTGTGCTTCTTCTTGTAACTCTCCGACATGAATTTTGAGTAAAACATGTGTTTAAAGAGAGGTCATGATGTCACAGAGAGGTCAATATGGATAAGGCTTTTTAATCTGTGTAAAGGAATAGGATGACTTGGTTTGGTTCTTATCAGGAACTGGCATTTCACAATAAGGTCCCCAGTCCCATGAGTAAATGAAAATCGAATCTCTCATTTCCTATGTGTGTGTGTGTGTGAACATGCACATATGCCTTGGCAAAATAAAAAGTGGTTTATTATCTCTTCTCAAAGTTTTATCAGATCTAGAAATTAAATGATATAAATATATATATATATATATATATATAAGTATTGAAGAATATCGAGATCAGTTTGTACTGCATGGTCCCCTAGGCTCGTATACTATTACTTTCTAATTAAATTTCGATATTTGTATTCTTTGGTGATGGGGTTAGAAACATTGAATGTTGTAACAAAGACACTCAATATATGGAATGCGAGTTTCGAACACTAATGTGACAGGATAATAGAAGGGAAAAAATTAGCAAAATAAGGTATTATAAGTGCCGCTTAATAATCTATACATCCAATGTTATGCTTTTTTTATTTATACTATGCGATTCTTGGGGGTTTTTTTTTTTTTTTTTTTGTTTTGCTGGAAACGATTCTTGGGTTTAGTTCTGCTCTAAGCGAGAATGTTTATAGGGTCAATGGAGTATGGATATACGTCATTGTTGCGTGGATGAGAAGAACGTAGCGGAGGCATCGATTTTATTTCTACTCCAATATAAAATTTGGAATACAAATTAAGAGCGTAACACAAAATGATAATAGATTATTAATGTGTCTGGCATTTATCAAAATCCCAAAAAAAAAAAAAACACTTGGGTTATGGTATGATCATTATCGGTTGAGATTATCACTTTAAAAGAGGGGAAAAAACTCATTGGGAGATTTTAAGGAATACCCCATTCTTGACACAATGATAATCTATACCCCATGTGTGTTGCACTTTTAATTTATACCCCAAAATTTACACTACAAACATAGAGTGAAAATGAAGGGAGCACACCACATGGGGCATAGATTATTAAGTGCCATCAAGAATGACTTTATTTTGAAATTCTCCCAAACTTTGATTTCTTGTACATGTTGGGCTTTATGTCTAGATCCATTATCAAAATTTGATCACCATAACAAGCCTAGCCCATCATTTTTTATTACACATAATAATCTATACCCGAAGTGATGTGCTCACTTTATGTTTACTCTATGTTTATAGTGTGAATTTTGGAGTAAAAATTAAAAATATAACACACATGAGGCATAAATTATCATTGTATTAAGAATTGGGTATTCTTCAAAATCCCCATCTCTTGATTAGTTTTAGGGAGCCATCACCGCGCTGGGCTATTTGCAACAGCCCGTATGAGCGTTTTAGTTGATAATACATAAATGTATTATGATTTATTTTTCAAATTTAACACTAAAATTATTTATGTTCAATATAAAACATAGCGTGCTAATATGTATGATAAAAATATATATTTTATGAAATTTTAAGTTATTATACATTGTGTACTATGCTTGATGCATAAAATGTATACACCACAGAATAATCTTTCAAATTCCTAATTTTCTTTTTGTTTTATTTTTAAATCAAAATCCCCTATCTCATTCTCTATCCCTTTATAGTATCACGATAACTTATCAATTTACCTTTAATTCTATATTTATATTTAACACTTTAATATTTTCTTCTAAAAAATTTAATAAATCTATCATTGAGAAAGATTGAAAAGCATATAGAAAATGAATTAGAAGATCTAAGTTAGAAAAAAAAAAAAAAAGGATATCTCATCTTTGCCATTAGAAAAAAGAGTTTTTTAGGCATTTAACTAAACTTTTTGGGTAATTTTTTAGGATTTAGCCCTAAAATGTCGAAATTAAGGATTTAGCCATAACATGTAACATAAAATGTTACGTGTAAAAGTGTAACATTACATGCAATATTATATGTGTTACATTTTATGTTATATGTTATGGCTAAATCCTTAATTTCGTAAAACTATGGCTAAATCCTTCAAACTTTATCTTTAAAATGGCTAATTGTTTAACTGGCCATAGGAAAAAAAAATGGTAAATTACATAAATCTCCTGTGATCTAGCACTCATTTTATTGTGCCCCCTGAAGTTTAAAAAATAGTATTCATCCCTCTCAACGTTACACATTTTTATAATTATCTCTCATCCGTTAAGTTTTTCTATCAAAACATGCCACATGTAAATAAAATTAGTTTTTCTATCAAAACATGCCACATGTAAATAAAATTATGTGCATGATGGTTCTTATGATAGAGAAATTCTATTTTATTTTTGAGTAATATTGAAAAACAATCTTAGAAGTCTAAAAAAATAAATTAACAATAGACCTTCTAACATTATCTAGGGATAAAATTAACAAATTAACACCTTGTTTTTCATCATTACACAGAAGTAAATTAATATATATATATTTTTCATAAGAACCATCAAACTTTATTCTATTGGCATGTGGTGAATTCCCATTAAAAAAATTAACAGAGAAGAGATAATCACAATAAATGTATAATGTAAGGGGGATAATTACGAAAATATGTAAGATGATACAATAACGAGTGCTATAAAGTAAAAAATTTAGGTAATTTACCCTAAAAAAGGATGACTAATCCCAACTTTTTACCTTAGGCATTAGTTGAGTGGAGACGAGTGGAGACTATAAAAGCGCGCCAAATTGGCACCTCTCGGGTCTCTGCGACGCCATGGGCAAGCAGAAGCAACAAGTCATTTCTCGCTTCTTCGCTCCCAAACCCAAAACCCCAACTCCCCAAAACCCACCTTCCTCTCAGTCTCCGACGCCCAAAGTCTCCGCCACCGTCACTTTCTCGCCCTCCAAACGCCTCCTCTCGACCCCATCCCCTTCATCTTCCTCCTCCAAACCCCCCAAACTCCCAAAACTCTCCGACCCTTCTCTGCACCAGAAGTTCCTCGACAAGCTCCTCGAGCCCACCACACCGACAACCTCGGCGACCCAACAAGAACCCTCGAACCCCTCCAAGTACACGCCTCTGGAGCGACAGGTGTCGGAGCTGAAAGAGAAATACCCGGACGTGCTTCTGATGGTGGAGGTGGGCTACAAGTACCGCTTCTTCGGCGAGGACGCGGAGACTGCGGCGAGAGTGCTGGGGATCTACGCGCACGTGGACCGGAGCTTCCTGACGGCGAGCGTGCCCACGTTCCGGCTGGGCGTGCACGTGCGGAGGCTCGTGGCGGCGGGGCACAAGGTCGGCGTGGTGCGGCAGACGGAGACGGCGGCGATCAAGGCGCGGGGGCCGAGCCGGGGCGGCCCGTTCGGGCGGGGGCTATCGGCATTGTACACGCGGGCCACGGTGGAGGCGGCGGCGGAGTTGGGGGGCGGAGAGGGAGGGGAAGGGTGGGGTGGGGATAGCAATTACTTGGTGTGCGTGGTGGAGGAGGAGGAGGAGGAGGGAGAGGAATGTGGGGTGAGAGTTGGGGTTGTGGGGGTGGAGATATCAACTGGGGATGTGGTTTATGGGGAGTTTGGAGATGGGTTTTTGAGGACTTGTGTTGAGGCTTTTGTTCTCAGCTTGGCTCCTTCTGAGCTGCTTCTGGGATTGCCTCTCTCTAAGCAGACTGAGAAGGTAACTTTTTGGTTGGCATTAAGTGCAAATAAGGATTTGTTTGATTGTGTTTCTGTAGTTTGTTGCTTAGATGAGAATTATAGTAAGAACAAAGTTGTGCCTTTTTCTCTTTCTATCAATAAGAAACTCAGCATTGTTTTGAATTTAGTTCGGCCAGTTGACTTGGGTATTGATGTATTTTAAGGATATTTTAAATGAAAAGGCAGAGGTTGAAGGTTATTTGGTTGCCTCTCTCTAAGCAGACTCAGAAGGTAACTTGTATTATTGGTATTACGTATACAGAGATTTGTTTTTTATCTGAAAAAATAAGAGAGCAAACATATGATTGTCTTTGTGTATAGTTTGTTGCCTAGGTGAAAATGTTTCTTATCTGTAATTTTTGGTAACTTATAATGGTAAGAACAAAGTTTTTACCTTTTTTTCTTTCTAAAATAGGAAATACAGTATTGTGCTGAATTTAGTTAGCCCAGTTGGGTGTTGATGTGTGTTAGTCTTGGTTACATGAAAATAGATATTAAGTACGTTTTATATGAGAAAGCAGAAGTGGGTTATAAGTAATTTGGTTGAAATCAGGTTTTGCCTTGCTAGAATCTTGCCCCAAAGTTATGTGTAAGGTAAAAGCAACAGGTCATTTATTTTGAGTTTGAGTGAAATTGCGCTCTTTATCATGTGTGTAGTTGTTGATTGGTTATGCGGGACCTGCCTCACACGTCCGAGTCGAGCGTGACTCGCGACTATGTTTCGATGGCGGTGGTGCACTAGCCGAAGTTATGACGTTGTATGAAAATGTGGATGGAAATAAGCAGGGGAATCATCATTTGGCAATTGAGGTACGGAATTTTGGACATAAGAACCTTCAACGTGTGATGTATAGCTGTGTAATGTCTTCTTGCCAGTAACATTTAATTTGTTGTCTTTTTTAACTCGACCTGATTTTCATTTAATTTTCCATTTTTTCTATGATGTTGAAAGGTAATCATGAACATGCCAGATTTGGTTGTCCAAGCTTTGGCCCTAACCATTCGTTATCTGAAGCAATTTGGTCTTGAAAGGGTTCTTTGCCTAGGAGCTTCTTTCAGGCCCTTCTCAAGCAACTTTGAGATGACTCTATCAGCCAATGCACTTCAACAGCTAGAGGTATTTCTGCCTTTTAATTGGTCATTCCGCAAAGTCTTTTGCTCAGCCAGCCTCTTGAAATCCAAGCTTTATTCTTGGATCTAGAATATTTTCTTTTAAATACTTCTGGTCCGTTAATGTTTCATTCTTGTATCTTATTCTCATACTATAGTACCATTTCCTATTTAGGTTTTGCGGAACAACAGTGATGGATCCGAGACTGGCTCCTTGCTTCACTCCATGAATCACACTTGTACTGTATATGGTTCAAGGCTTCTTAGGCACTGGGTATGGCTTATCTACTATATAATTATATTGCATGTTGGTTTTGTTATCCGTGTCCACGTGCGTGATATTAGCATTGAATGATACAGGTAACTCACCCTTTATGTGACAGAAATATGATCACTGCTCGCCTTGATGCTGTCTCTGAGATTGGAGAATCCATGGGATCTTCTCAAGCTTCTCAAGATATAGAAGATCTCGAGGAGGAAGATATAAGAATCGTAACCCCGTATATTAGTCATGTACTTTCTTCGGTTTTGACAACTTTAGGAAGGGCACCAGATATCCAACGGGGAATAACTAGAAGTTTCCATCGGACTGCTTCCCCAATGGAGGTAATCAACTGGCCCACTACCCATCCTCTAGCCTCCTAGTGTGTAATAGTGACGATCTATGTAGTTCTTGTTTGTTGGTCTCAATTTGCCATGCATGCTGTACTAGTGACAATTTATGAACAATTGGACCGTACAGTTCATTGCAGTTATTCAAGCTATTTTATGTGCTTCGAAGCAACTTCGGCAACTCCATGCCGAAGACGGCGAAGAAGAAACAAGTGGAAATTTCAGAGTGAGAACCGTGCGCTCTGAGCTTTTAAGGAAGTTGATACTGACTGCTTCTTCGCCCAGTATCATCGGAAATGCTGCAAAATTGTTGTCTTCTCTAAACAAAGAAGCAGCTGACCAACGAGAACTACAAAACTTAATAATCTCAAATGACCAATTTCAGGAGGTTTGTACACGTTTACATAGTAGTTAAAATTTCTTTGCTTTCAATTCCTTCATTCCTGATAAACCTGTACTACTTTTATTTGTAAAGGTTGCTACAGCCCGAAAAGAGGTCCAATTGGCAAAGGAGAAATTGGATTCTCTTATTAATTTGTATCGCAAGCAACTTAGGATGAGCAAGCTGGAATTCATTAGCGTGTCTGGTACGACACATTTGATCGAGGTAGTCATACTGGATGATATTCCAAGAAACCAAAAAATTGATTTCACACGTTCGATTATATTGTTTGACCCAAAGGAGAAAAAAATTGCAAGCGGCCTCTCTCTGTTCTTATTCTGTTGATGGTATTTTTTACTAATTTTCTTGTAAAATCTATCATGTCGTGAATTGTTTTGTTTTCTTAATAAATTATTTATTGCTTGCAGTTGTCCATTGATGCAAAGGTTCCATCAAATTGGATTAAGGTCAATAGTACTAAAAAAACAATCCGTTATCACCCACCTGAAGTGTTGACCGCTCTAGACCAGTTGTCATTGGCAAATGAAGAGCTCAATGTCATCTGTCAATCTGCTTGGAATAGCTTCCTGGGGGAATTCGGTAAATATTATGCTGAATTCCAAGCTGCAGTTCAAGCACTAGCCACTTTAGATTGTCTTAATTCGCTTGCCGTTCTTTCAAGAAATAAGGTATGCTCTTAGTGATTTCATGGATTCATCTTTTTTTAATTGTTCCTACATCGATTCTGTCATCGTATCTGTTGCAGAATTATGTTCGTCCAGTGCTTGTATATGATGATGAACCTGTTCAGATACACATCTCTGCTGGCCGCCATCCGGTATGGCTTTGATTTCTTTTTTGGTTTAGCTTTATTTTTCATGGCCCTGTTAACTTGGATATTCTTTATAGGTTCTTGTTATGGGCAATCTGTTAACTTGGATATTCTTTATAGGTTCTTGTTATGGCAATCTGTTAACTTGGATATCTTTATAGGTTTTGGAGAGTGTGTTGCAGGACAATTTTGTCCCAAACGACACCGACCTACATGCAGAAAGAGAGTATTGTCAAATTGTTACGGGACCCAACATGGGCGGAAAGAGTTGCTACATTCGCCAAGTTGCTCTGATTGCCATTATGGCCCAGGTAAAACCAGGACTTATTTCGTCAAATAAATAGTTAGTTTGTGTAGCAAGGTCTTTATTGGACACATCGTTATTTTTCTTCTGTTTTTTTTGGGCAAAAACCCTCAAATTATAAATTTGATTTAGTTTTTCAATTATGAATCCTCCTAACTGACTTGCCATCAGCTAGAATGAAGTTAAATATTCTGTTAATAACTGATTCTCTTATAGTTGTTTTACGCTATGCGCTTCTTATTTCTATAGGTTGGTTCCTTCGTACCAGCATCATTAGCAAAGTTACATGTTCTTGACGGCATCTACACTCGAATGGGTGCTTCCGACAGTATTCAACAAGGCAGAAGCACCTTCCTAGAGGAACTCAGTGAGGCTTCCAATATACTCCGGAACTGCACCAACCGCTCTCTGGTCATTATCGACGAGCTTGGACGAGGCACAAGCACACATGATGGCGTGGCAATTGCATATGCCACATTGCATCATCTTCTTGAGCAAAAAAGATGCATGGTCCTCTTTGTCACCCACTACCCCAAAATCATTGACATCATAACCGAATTCCCCAACTCCGTTGGGGCCTACCATGTCTCGTATCTCACATCACATAAATCAGACAGCACCGATACTAAGAACTCTGAATCTAATCGCGATGTCACATACCTCTATAAGCTCGTACCTGGTGTTTCGGAGAAGAGTTTTGGGTTTAAGGTTGCTGAACTTGCACAGGTCTCTCTCACTCTCTCTCTCTCTCTGATCTCTCAGGCTGTCTCAATGCTTTATGTTTTTTGCTCAAAATATCTAGTTGAGTGTGTTTTTTTACATTTTTCGCCATTTTTTTCAGTTGCCTCCTTCATGCATCAGCCGAGCATGTATTATGGCTGCTAAGTTAGAGATTTTGGTAAGCAACAGAGCAGGAAAGAAGAGTGAAAAAGTGCAGTTGGCACAAACATCTTTGATAGATCAAAAGGAAGAAAACATGTTGGAAATGGAAACTAACGAGCGCTTTGGTCCTTACAAAGAATTCTTCTCAAACTTAGAAGCCGCTCTATCGACGTGCGACCATGAAAAGAGCTTCCAATTGTTGAACCAAGCTAGGGACATTGCAAAGGAATTGATAGGGAACGAAATTGACAGTCACGGAATCAAAATGACTTTTGTGTAAATAGACCATCTTGAGAGATCTCCTTTGTGCATATTTTTTTTTGTTTTCTTTGTAAAGAAATTAATCAATGGAATGAGCAGTAGATTATTTCAATGTGCTCAAAAAAGTGTGGAAATTTTATAGTCGTTCAAACGTTACATGCCTTTTTCAGTGAAGTGCTGTCGTTTTTCCCTAGTCTTTTTTGTCGAACTTCTGTGATATTGAATGTTGTCATCATTGTCTTCGTTTTCATGTTGTTGCCCATTTTAAGATATTGCCGTTCCAAGACGATGTTCTTCAGTGTCCTCGTTGTTTTTATTTTAACGTGTCGTTTTTTGGTCAATCCCACATATTGGTTTGTCGTTTTTAGGAAATAATCATTTTCGAGATCATTTTGTATGTCATTGTTCTCTCATTATTCTTCGTTTTCACGTTGTTGCCCATTTTAAGATATTGCCGTTCCAAGAAGATGTTCCTCAGTGTCCTTCTTGTTTTATTTTAACGTGTCGTTTTTGAGTCAATCCTATCTATAGTTTTGTCGTTTTTAGGAAATAATCATTTTCGAGATCATTTTATATGTCATTGTTCTCTCTTGTTTGGGTGGTTTACGAGGTAATATATTATGGTAATATTTTCAGTTTCTTTGTAGATGTTCTTTTAATATGTAGTTTTATAGGATGTTGTCGTTTTCGGATATATTTTTTCGGGTATGGTCTTTTCATGCTATATTGTCTTTTTTAGGGTAATACTTTGTGTCCTTGTCAATTACTCATTACTTAATGGACCTCCTATCCTTTATGGGAGAATTTCAAAATAAAGCCATTCTTGATGCCACTTAATAATCTATACCCCATGTGGTGTGCTCCCTTCATTTCTACTCTATGTTTGTAGTGTAAATTTTGGGGTATAAATTAAAAGTGCAACACATATAGGGTATAGATTATCATTGTGTCAAGAATGGGGTCAAAATCCCTTTTTTTTTAGTGGACTCCTATCGGTTTTGACTTTGACGTTTTAGTGGATATTGCCGTTTTTTACTTTTATGCTTTATTCCATAATCATGTCGTTTCGAAGGATATTGTCGTTTTTTATGTTAATTTAGCTTCCTACTAAGCAGCCGTTTTCGTGACGACATCACCTCTTTTATATCGTCTTTGTTAGACATTGTTGTCGTTTTATTATTTCTTTGGATATTAATATTTTTCATATTGATGTCGTTTCTTAGTATATTGTCGTTTTCTTGATGACATCGTCCTTATCATATTATTTTTGTTTAGGGGCCTTTTCGTATTGTCGTCGTTTTAAAGATGTGTTTCCATGAATACATTTTCAGTATCCCTGTCGTTTCCCATACAATAGATTTATCATCATTCTTAGGATGTTGCCGTTTTCTTGGATATTGTAGTGTTTTAATGTCGTTTTTCGAAATCACTTGTCGTTTTTTTTAAATGTCTTTCGTTTTCAGTTTTACACTCTTAAAAGCTAAAATTCATCACTTTTAACTCTTTTTTTTTTTTTTTTTTCCTGAATTCTCTCTTTGCTTTGTAGTCAAATTCCGATTATTTCCTCAAATCACCAAGTCTCCATTTCCTTCAAGGCTTCAAATCCCACTAACTGTGCAAGTCTTCAATGCAGAATGAAAGAGAGGTCAAAACCCAGAAAAATAATTAAACATATTAAAAGACGTTATAAAAGTTATACACTTGACTACAAATCCATAATTGGTGTTCATGTAATGTCAATCCTTAATGCCAGCTAAGAACAACCTCAACTCTCTAGCCTTCCTAGCATGTTCGGGCGAAATTTCAGTTTCCGAATCACTCGGTACATCAATGACGTCTTGATCACTTGCATTTCCTCGTTGCTTAGCAACTAATCTGCATTGTAGTCTCGGCGGGGAAGGGCTCAGCAGATCAATTATATCATTCTCGTAGTTACCGCCATTTTTGCTCTGTCCTTCATTGCAACTGTCCCACTCTTTATCAATAAAAGTGAGTGTTTCTGTGTGACTATCTTCCGTGGCAGTCTCACTGCTCTCTGATACCACTGTTGTTGACGAAGAAAGAGAAGGACTAGCAATGGTGTTGCTTTCAGATTCAATGGCAAGCATCAGCTTTTGGAGCCTCCGCTCAATATCGCTCAGAGAAGATTCATCTACTGGTCTCTCAGTTCTTGCTTTGCGGCGATTCTGTTTCTTTTTTTGAGCCTTTTCCTCTTCGAACTCCACAATCTTCTCCGGACAGGCACTGGAGAGAAACAGTGAAAGATTTAGGTTGTTTCTTTTCAATGTGCAATGGCTGGCTTGATATACAGGCACTCAAGGAAAGACGTGTAGAAAAAGGTAAAACTTAAGTTTGATAGTTGTGACAATGAAATTCTATGACGGAATTTATACCTTTGTATAAGATCTGCTGGAACTACAGAGCTTTTAAGTCCATGCATATCATCCCACGATACCTCATAGCATTCTTTTCCATGAACTTTTCTCTCTTTGATGATTCTAGACACTGGGCACTTGACTGGCATCTATAAATGGAAAAGATTCATGAAGAGAAATTATATTAATATGCCTTAACAAATAGAGTTTGTTAAAAAAAAAAAAAGAGATATAAAATCAAGTTTCAGTAGTACTATTCGTCTGAGAAATGGGTAATGTCTGCATTATCTAATTTTGCCGTATATTTTAGCAAGGTCAGCTGAAAGAAACAAAGCAAAATTAGCAGCAGAGTTCAGTAGCACCTTGTCCAAAGGGAGCTTCACTCCGAATTCTGACGAAGTTGAGCGCAGATTCGCAAATTGCCGTAATTCTCTTTCAGCAATTTTTGGTAGCATATACTCATCTGAGACATTTCATGAATAAGCTAAAAGAGGCTTTCTTTATGTGTGTGTGTGTGTGTATAAAAACAACTGCTCTTCAAGCCTTAGAAATGCCATTATGTACTTTACAATGTTGTTGAACTCCCACTTAAGGGTTTCAAAGTTTGAATACTGTAAATGGTTTTGAACAATAAAAAAGTATAATTGTTGGATCACAGAAATTCTCTGAGCAATTAAACTTCAGTTAGAAATGTTTATCTGCTATCCAAAAATAGAGTAGCCAAAGCCAACCTTAAAACGAAGGATGATAACAAAAATAAAGCATGAACTAAACTATTATAAATTATTAACGACATAAATGAAGATACATGGCAAACACACAAAGGTGAAGGAGAACTGGAGAAGATAGAAAACCTGTTTTCTCCGAAGGCCACTCAAAAAAGCGACCACACACCTGCTGAACTTTGACATGCTGATATGGCTGCTGCACAAGAACCCTTCAAAAGACAACATAAGGAAAGTTAATGTCCTCACTTTGATAGGCTTAACCTATTGTGTATAGTGCTATTATGCCTCAATTTGGTAGACCTAACAACTAAATCAGCCAACTTAAAGCTGAGTGCCCAAGTCTTTAGTGAACTTTGCACAAGGAAAAGGCCGAACTAGCTTGCTTGTGATCATTATGGACGCTCAATAGACATGAATATTCATGGTGTTGCAATCGAAAAATAACTGGTTGATTATCTCATAAGAAAAATTAAAATATCGAAGCAGAAATAAATTGTGCTATATTTTTCTTAACAACTATTAACTCCAACAACAGAAGCACAATGTTCACCTATACACAGCTTCGGAATCCGCAGAATGACACTTCGGCTTTAAATATGCGTCGATCACTTCCATACATGAATATTCCTTTGCTGAACAAGTATTGCTTCCTACACAACCCAATTCAAAAGTTAACAGTGAGTGCAACTTGCAATATAATAAAGCTACATATATAAGCTAATTGGGTTATAAACAGGAACATGTATCGAATGTAGAGGTATACATTTATCTAGAGTACAACCTAGGACAGAAAAAAAAACTCCACTATGTGAATATTAGCACATACTCTAGATTATACCATTTATATTCGTTACGAGATACAACAAATTCTCCTTGTTGTCAGTCAAATTTTGCACCAATTTCTTTGAAACTTTTTTTTTCTTCTTGGCAAAGGAGAGCCCTTCTGATGCCACTTTTTGGAGGACAACATCGTCTCCTATCGATTTCACAATTTGACAAGCTGATCCCTAAATCCAAGGGGTAAAGAGACAGCATCAGTTAGTTTACCTCATCAGCTAGACTGGCGCGTATTTGATTAGAAGCTAGAAAGTGACTGAGTTGTAGACAGGTTTAAGGACTTACACGACGCAGACCTTGAACTCCATTACTGTAATCACTTCCAAGAAGTAGGCCAAGAGTAATCTACAAAACACTAGTAACAAAGTCAAGGACTTCAAAATATATGAAAACGCAATGCCCCGGGAAAAACTATATTTTAAATCATTTTGGGTAAAATAAGATGGAGGACGTCGTAAAGAAAAGTGACACGCAATAAATATCATTCAACATAGACCACGGAAAAAAAAAACAAAAAAACAAAAAAAAAGACATGTCTTATCAAACTATTGAATCAGCTTAGAAGCAAGTTTCAAGTAGAATATTACTTTTATCATGTTGACTATTCATGTATAGTTTCAGTTTCCAAAAGGGAATAGCTGACCAGATTTCTACAATCAGTTACAAAATAGTATGAGGTTGGATATATATCTCTAGCTTATAAGTTGCAACCAAAACAAAATCTGAAAAAAGAAAATTAGGAAAGATCAACAGAAGGAAGAGATTTATCAGTTAATTCGCAAGGCCAACTAGATTATTACCAGTGAGTTCCTTCCGAATCCAAGCTGTCTTTCTATGTCCGACATTTCATAGCAGACAACATAACCACCATCTCCTAATTCATTTTTGCAAATGACTGGCAAAATTAGTTTGCACAAATAGAATATGTAACAAAGATATGCTACAACAAGTCGAGGTTATAAAATGCCAGTTACTTTATCTTTCCACTTTGGGTGGAAAGAACTACTCACCAAGACATATATCTCTGTACACTGTCCTAGCACCAAAAAGGAAGATATCGGAATCTAAACTAAAACATCCATCCTGTTCATCATAATTATCATGTTTGTGACAATTTTTCAAGATGGCATTGATAAAAGGTAAAAATAACATGAAGGTGATACAGATAATCAGAAAAAGTAATGAACTTACACAAAGAGACTCAGAGTTTAGTAATGCACATTGTGCTTCAGCTTCCTCAATCCTAAATGTAATAAAAAGAAATATATTTGATAAGTTTCTGTTAGCAAAGGGACTCTCCAAAATCAAATAGGGCAATGATTTAGAGGAAGAGAACAAAATGTACAAATTCGTACTACAGAGTTCCACTGGTCTCCTACTAAAATCCAACTAATTTAGAAACAAACTCAATTGCCAAGAAGAAAAAACTTAAGTTCTCTTCTTTTCTCCTGAAAATTGTGCCACTAACATGAAACAAGTATATAAAAGTATTACCCATCTAAGCAGGGAATTCCGAGTGCCATGCCCAAGATTTTTGCCTCCTTTATCATGCGTGAAAACTCAGAACCCTTATTTCTTTGTAGCGAGACCTTTTCCGAGTTCGTTTCATCCTGCTGATTGACCTGCCTTCCATAACCAACTTTAGTACACACGACCGACAGAGAAATAAATGTATATAAAATGTATATTGAACTCCTCACCACAGTCGTTAAATTTAAGCGTCGCCGGTATGTCGATAACTTGATTGCAGGAATCGCTCCATCTATAAAAACAAAGATCATTCAACTCCTAGATAAACTATACAGCCCATTAAAAGAGACTACGAACACCCTAGCTAAACAAAGATTTCTCGAAAATCCTATTCCCAGCTAAGAAGATAACATGTTCACCGAAACAATTGACTCTTAAAACTAGAACAGAACTTCAAAATATTACCAATCATAACTTATGATGTGCTGATATTATACAAAACCAAAAAAAAAAAAAATGTTATAAGGTTGATTAAGCTAAATTGTATCCTAATTCACTTTAGTGAACAATCAAGATCTGAAACAAAGCTCACACTTTTCACAAACTCAAAATGACATTGGAATGAATGTGTCCAAGTACAACAAGCAAACATCTAATGTGCATAAGAGAAGCATAATATCGAACCCGTAGCTCGAACCCGAAACAAGACCATTAACAACAAATGAAGAATGAGAGTTCGAAAGTGACGTACCAGCAACGAAGATAAGACTGCAATTCAAAGCGATAAGAGCTCGGAGACGGTGAAACAGTCCTCTCAGATAAACCTTGTCTTTCAAACAAGTGTTTGACTTGCTCGCTGTTTGGAGTTGAACTATCCAACAAGAGAGATCTACGCATATTCTTTTGTTCCTAAATACCCACGAACCCCAAACCAATTCAAGAACTCTCAAACAACAACGAAACCCAACAAAAAATCAAACGAAAAAAAAAAAAAAGCCTGGAAAGAGAACGAGAACTCACTGAAGATGGTGTAATGGGAGAGTTTTCTTGCAAGATTCGAAAACATCCCACAAGTTCTTGACGCCCATTTCTCTGTCTCTCTCACTGGATCAGAAAAATGTGACGTTTTAATTTGAAAAAGAAGCCATTTGAGGGACCGAAATGAAAAGATCTTTCGAACTTTTAATTTTATGAATAATTGTTCAAAATTGCGAGGGAAGAAGAAGATGAGATGGACATAAAAGGTTTTTTTTTTTTTTTTTTAAATGTTCTTTGAGTAGATTGGGCCTTTAAAAAATGATAAAAGCGCAATCCAGATCTCTTGCTACGCCCAGCCCAGTAACTGCCAAATAAACATGAGCAGATGAGCTTGACAAAAGCAGACGAGCCCAACTTCAAGTGGAGAATTGCAAAACAAAGTCATTTTTGGTTTCATTTAATAATTTATACCGAAAGTAATATGCTCTTTTGTTTCTACGTTATATTTATAGTATAAATTATAGTATAAATTAAAAGTATAATACACAAAAATATAGATTATTAATGTATCATGCCTTATTATTTCCCCTAGGAAAATTTTGAAAAATGACCCTTTTTTTGACACAATGATAATCTATGTCCTATATGTATTATATTTTTAATTTTACTCTAAATTTTAGAGTGAAAACAAAATAAATACATTATTTGAGTTATAGACTATTAAATAACAATATTGTTTTGCAATTAATCTTTTATTTTATTATTGAAATCTTATAATGGCGTTGGAGTGGTAATAATGTGTCAGAGGAGATGTTTTCTCTGTTTTTGGAAACATTGTCATTGGATTACAAATTCAATCAAGATTTTGTAATTGCCTTAACACAAAATACAAAATATGTCATTATATAACAAGAATCGAATTGGGCTCAAGAAAAGTAATCGCATAGGGTAAAACCACATAGAATGATAGTACCAGTACCACAGATAGAATACAAAATCCAGAGCAGTAAACAAATCAAATCAAATCTGAGCTGTAAACATATATATATATATATATATATATATATATAAATATGTTAAAAATTTATTAAATTCCACACAACCACGAGGTTTTTTGAGTAGTTCACTTCTCCGTCCTTTAATGGCCTTTTGTTTTGTTTTTTTTTCTTTGTTTTTTATTTTTTATTTTTTGGTTTTAAGAGAAACTTTGATAGTTTGATTGATACCAATCATATTTGACATTTAAATTTATAACTTATGCTATTATTATATGTCATATTATTTTTTTATTATCAAATTATTATATATTTTTTTCGCCTCTCTTTGCTTTCTTATTTATATATAAAAAATAATAATTTAGTCAAATTTACTATTAACAAGTGACATTGATATTAAACTTTTTGGTTTTTAGGCATTTAACTAAATTTTTGGATACTTTTTAAGATTTAGCCCTAAAATGTCAAAATTAAATATTTAGCCATAATATGTAATATTTTATGTTACATACTATGGCTGAATCCATAATTTTGTAAAATTATTGATAAATTATTTAAACTTTACTTTTAAAATAGCTAATGGCTTAACTGACCCTTTTTAAAATTATATTTTTAAAAATAAGTTATCTAAAAATAATATTTTTTTCAAAATTTTCCGCATTTATAAGAGTCAAATCCCTCGTATCAAATCTGGAAAATTTTATTTTATTATTATAATTTGTTTTTTTTTTGGCTAGAAATTATAAATTTTTTTCTTGTTACTTGTTTATTATTTTTGGAAAGAAATTAATTATTGACACCACTCTATTTTTGACGAAATACCAAGTACACTTTTTAAAATAAATATAATGCCACTGATATCCGTTTTATAATTTATGTTAGTTAAATGAATAAAATGTCTAAAATAACCACAGAACTCAGCCACAGTATATTATCCATTTCATCTTAACCGTTCATTTTCTAAGGCAAATATGAGATAAGTAAACAAAAAATTAAAAAATGATATTTATCATTTTTCTCTTTTTTTTTTTTTTTTTTTAACGACTGAAAGCTATTTCAGGCATTTTAGGAAGATATAACAGTTGCTTTTTAACGATTGTAGACAGAATTTACTTATGAGATGAGGGATATCAGTGGTATTTTTTTAAAAATAAAAGAGTGTCTCACTGCCATTACATTTGATTTAGGAGGTGGCTTGATATTTCGCAAAAAAAATAAGAGGTGTTAATGACTTTTTCCTTTTTCGGAGATTAAACTGGTTGTAGTTTGTTTGTTTGTTTGTTTGTTTTTTTTTTTGGCTACTGAAACTGGTTGTAGTTCGGAGAGCACGTGTGCGTAGATTTTAGGTGGGCTTTCTCTGTATCTGCTGGTCTTAGTCTTATATTTCATTTCGCATGGACTATTGTCGGACCCAACCAAGTTACTAACTAACCACTGTGGCACTGTGTTTGTGTTTATACTTTTGTTTTTTTAATTTGAAAAAAAAGAGAGAAAATTTGATGTCATGCATATATATATATTTTTGAAATATGTCATGCATATTTGGCGTTTGATAAATTATTATATTATTTTTCTTTTCCTTCTTGTATTTTTTTTAATTTATAAAAAAAATAATTCTATCAAATTCATTATTAAATATAGCATTAATTGCAAATATTTTTTAAAATAGTATTTTTCTAAATATACCGTACAAAAATTATATATTTTTTTTTAAATTTCGAAAAAATAAAATTATTATTTTCAGATGGGATTAGCCTTTGGAAAAAGCTGAGGACCTTTTGGTAATTTCAGTGGCTAGGGAATCTGGTTCTCTCTTCTTCCTCAGTCACTTGTTTAGAAAGAGGGATTAAAAAAAATAAAATGATATGAAACGAATGCTTTTGCTCAATCTGTTTCGCCGAACAATCAGCTTATGACCCGATTTGAAGATTTGGAATTTTCGAGGTATTTCTTAATATCTATATCTCGATTCTTATTGTTCTTTTTTCAAAATTTTTTTTGCCTGAACTCGAGTGAAAATTAGATGGAAGTGGACAGATCTGGTTGGAATCGGCAAAACCCAGTAAAAAAATGTTAGTTATTTTGCTTCCGGGATTTCTCTGTATCGGGTATTTTCCTCTGGTTAAATTGAATCATTCGACAGAGGGGTTTTTTTTTTTTTTAATTTTTAGATCTTGTAGAATTGTGAACAGAGGGGATCTATTTACTCTGGTTGCGAATTAAACTCTTGAGAAATGGAATATGGATTGGAGTTTTTAGAAATTTATGATTGATATTTTTCCAAGTTATTATTTTTCGTGTTTTTTTAGATATTATTTTTCCTTTAAAATTATTTTGAAACTGTTGTCAGGTTCTCTTCTAGGGTTTTAGTCAAAGATTTAATTTTTCCAACAAGACGTTTTTTTGTTCAAATTGGAGTGAGTGGTATTTGCGCTTTATCTTCTTATTTATTTATTTATTATTATCATGTCATGTTCATTGTTGGGGATAAACCATTGATCATAGCTCTTGGTGGTTTCTTTGGTTTTAATATTGAATGAGGTACATTACTTGGTTTTTTTTTCACCTGGCACATTTGTTCCCGGGCTAAGCGTTTGGTTTGATTCGTTTTTTCTTCTTTGTAGTGATTAAAGTTTTCTCAGAGATTCGGAGGTGTTTAGAAAGCCGGGGGACATGGAAGAAAATTGCAATTTCACAAAAAGATGGGAGGACTTGGACACTGACATATTAGTGAAGATTTTCCAGTCTTTCGATATCTTCGAGTTAATTTCAGGAATCGCACATGTTTGTAGTGCATGGCGAATGGCGTGCTGTGATCCGTTGCTATGGAAAACACTTGACTTATCGATGATGAAATCAAATTTTATAAAGATCCCATTAGAGCCCTATGTTTATGTCGATGGTCGATCTGATAGGACATTGACTCGCATTTTGAGGCTATCGTTGAGTCTCAGCCGGGGAAACATCAGGACACTGATATTCCATTTCAACTTATATGTGAGCGACGATCAATTGACTTACACTGCTGAGAGGTAACTCACATTTATGTGTTTCTGCAAAGATTGAAATCTTAATTCAATTTGGAATTTTCGTTTTCGTGTGTTTATTTGATGTCTTGGTCCCACCTAGGTTGGCCTAGCAATTTTCTTTTAACTTGTCCGACAATTTCTTGTGTATTTGCAAGGCTTTTTAGAGTTTGCTAAAAAGCTAAAACGTCTAGAGACATACATGGTCAATAAACTTGCTATCAGAAAACTAAAAGAAGCAAACTATTATATCCTCAATCCAAAAAACCTGCATTGAACCGAGAAATAGAATTCTATAGGATAGACTTGAGAAATAAATCCTGGGACTGGTCACCTAGAATTATTAGTTTGACCTCTCAATTTCTTGTACACAAGCATTCGATAACCTTGTACATTTACCTTCCATATTTTTGGTCAATCTAACTTGTCTCTGTCACAGGTGTCCGCGGCTTAGGCGACTTGTTCTTCCAGCTTGGAACAGAATAAAAAAGACAGGAATATGCAAAGCCATTCAATCCTGGAAGGATCTGGAATCCCTAACAATGCCGAGCATAGCAAGCCCCCCGTACTTCATGGAAGAAATATCAAAGAACTGCAAAAATTTTAGTGAACTCAAGATCATGGGTCCATGTGACATGTTATGTGCCACAACACTAGTTGCATATCTTCCGAAACTAAAGGTGTTGAGTCTCCGGTGCACAATGCTCAATAAAGATGCGCTCATCCTGATCTTAGAGGGCTTACAACACCTAGAGGTTTTAAACATATCACATTGCCTTTTGGTCGAAGTCCTACCGCACCCCGCGCAGAAAAAAGTTCTAAAAGAACTTGACCATTCAATTATTGAGCGGGCATCTAGGCTACGCGTATTTCTAACGTGCATGGAAGACACATGCATTATGTGCCAACGAACAAGGAATGACGAAGGGCTCATGAGGTGGTACAAATACGAGGAAGATCTTTGGAAAGCTGACGAGGTTAGCTCACTTGCCGTTTGAAGCGTTGCGAGTCCGTATTCTAGTTCTAGGTAGAAGTTGTAACTTGTGTACCTTTTTTATTTTTATTTGTTTGGTAAAAGTAGTTTATGTTGTGCGCTAAACAGAATAAAACATTTTCAAATGGTTAAAAACGAGGCTCTCCTTACGGAATCAATGTAAAAGCTTCTGTTTTATTACAGCTTTTCTCTTCATTGGCTAAGTGGATGTGCTTTGATGGTAGATTTACTAAGGTTTTGATTCAGATGGATGTTTGTTTGACAAGAGGCAAAATTGAAGTCTGTATTCTCTGATGTACATAGAAAATGTTTGTTTTGACTATTTTGGTTGATAGTTACATGCACAAATATGTTTTTGTCTCTCCTAAAACGCTTGCAAGTACTGTTATTTATAAATGACCTGCAAAATTCCATTCACGACTGGCATTTGAATCCAGGGTGTTTTTGGCCCTTATATATTGCCAACGACGTTGGAGAGTTTGAACAAGCTACTAAACTTGACCAGTTTTTGCGGACTTATTTATTTTGTGGACCAAATTTTGAGCATTGACTTTTGGCGGATCCCGAAGCTCGACAAACTTGAAAGTTATTATGTGTGCTTTTTTTTTTTTTTTTTCATGCACGAAACTTGAATAATATTATGTGAATAAGCTAGTACTGTACCATACCTGTGAATGTGAGTATGTGACTACCATTTATAAATCCAGATGGTCTGCTCTTTTTATGTCTTTCTAATTAGATTCTGAGTTATTTTAAAATATAATAAAACACAAAAGTGGCTGAGGGCATGGACTACCAACCGATTATTCTTCGAATCTTTAGGTCATGACTAGCATGGCTGCCATAGGAGCGAAAGTGTTGTCCATGTTGATGTGGCCCTGCACAAATGTGTCTGCCGGGGCGGCATGCTAGCATCATGGCGCATTCTATGTTCACGAGCTAACTGAGCACGAACTTGCTTGATTTCAAACCCTAGGCGACGATCTTCATGTCAAAGCTTTCGCCTCCGTCGGATGTGGGTGCGATGTGCTTGATTTCTCTCATTTTGACAATGATTCTAGATTTGTGGCCATGGTTCGTTGTGTTTGATTTCAAAGGCTCTGCCATTGCATGGATCATCAACTCGTATAGATGACAGCGAATGCGTTGCTATTCTTTGTCGCATTTGAATTCGCCATATTTGAGCAAGAAAAATGATGAAGAAGAAGAAAAATAATTGAATAGAATTAGAAACACGTTAATTATTAGAGTAATGTTAGACATACTAACTTTTCTTATCAACTTTTTAATACAAACTCATGTGTCATATTATCATTGGTGAGTGTTTATCATCTAATTAGAAAGATGTCAATCAAAACATGACACTTCAATTGTCACATAGATTGGTATTAAAAAGTTAGTAAAAGAGTTGGTATGTCTAGCATTATTCTAATTATTATACACTTCAATCAAAGAGTCGATGATAATTTGTTTTCCACCATTGTGTTTTTTTTTTTTTTTTTGGCCTCTCCAAATAAGAATTTTTGAGATATTTTATAGTGCTTTTTTTTAATGAAAAAAATTATAAACCATCAAATTTACTTTAGTTTCTAACGTTCTCGATTTTATAATTATTTTCTTTTTTTTTTTTCGATCAGAAAAGAGAAAATCAGTCGGGATAAAGGCCCAAACTTTTAGACTAAAAGTTTAAACTTTCTATTTTCTTTTTTCTTTTTTTCTTTCCCTAAAGTCGTAATATAAAAGAGAAAAATATCGTCTAATCTCTGTCACTCACTCTCCGTCTCCGACTCTCTCTACTTTCTCCCCAAACCATACCAAACCAAACCATCAAAGTAGCTATGGCCCTTCAGCTATGGGAGACCCTCCAAGAGGCCATCGTGGCCTACACCGGCCTTTCTCCGGCGACCTTCTTCACTGTCCTCGCTCTCGTTCTGGCCATATACTACGTCGTTTCGGGGCTGTTCGGATCGTCCTCCGACCGCTACCATGAGCGGCCCAGATCCTTCGAGGAGGTTCCGCCTCTGCCGCCGCCGGTCCAGGTCGGCGAGATCTCCGACGAGGAGCTCAAGGAGTACGACGGCTCCGATCCCAAGAAGCCCTTGCTCATGGCGATCAAAGGCCAGATCTACGACGTCTCTCAGAGCAGGTATTTCCATGGAAGTTTGTCTCTTTTCTCTTTCTGATAGGGTTTTTGGTTTTTGTTTTTTATTGGCTTTGTGATTTTGGTTATTGAACGTGTGACAAAATTTGGGGTTATTCAAGGTTTTAGTTTTTGTTAGGATTTGGTCAACTCTGTTGATTGGGTTTAGAGATTCGTGAAATTGTAAATGTTCTGTGATTCTATTGAGTTTTTTGTTGCCAAGGAATATGATTTTTGCTTGTTTGTGTCTATTGAATTTTTATCAGTACGAACTAATTTAATAGGTGAAGATAAGCATCTCTTGTTTACTAATATGAAGAAAGTTCTCTGCTTTCCCAAAATTTATTGATTTTTATGACAAAATCCCTATCACGCAAGAATATGTATCAAGTAGGTTTCTTTATGGAAATCTAGTGCATTTCCATGAGATGTTTTGAACGACAAATCATTCTAATCAAGATGCTGATTTATTTTTAAGATAATATTTTTATTTTCTTGTATGTGTGTGTACGGACGAGTGCAGGGTTTTCTAGCTTTAGATATTATTCAGTTTACCCGAATCCAGTGAATCCAGATCTGTTGTTATTATTTTGTTTCTGTATTTCAGTTTTTTAGATACTTTATTGGTTTGTTTTATGAATTAGGATTAAGCTACAGATTCTAATTGCGGGCATGATAACGGGAACACCATAATGGAAACAGAAGATCCTAAATAAATAGTTTTATGACAGCATTAAGTATTGACTCGGAAGAGAAAAAGGAAAAGAAGTGAAAAGTCTTGTTATTGAATATTCCCTTCTTGCTTGAGAATAATTGCCTTTATAATTTACTGCTTTTGCGGATTTTTCGGGGCCGTTGATATTTTGTTCTTATGTAGTCCTTGCTTAAGCTTTTGAGTTGTCTGTATCGGAATATGCAGGATGTTCTATGGCCCCGGTGGTCCTTACGCTTTGTTTGCTGGGAAAGATGCCAGCAGAGCTCTTGCAAAGATGTCTTTCGAAGACAAGGACCTCACAGGTGACATCTCCGGTCTTGGTCCTTTTGAACTCGAGGCCTTGCAGGATTGGGAATACAAGTTCATGAGCAAGTATGCCAAGGTTGGAACCTTGAAGAAGAATGTTTCCGAAAATGAGGGAGCGCCCTCTGGGGAAGCGGAATCTAAGCCTGTTGAGGATGGGCCATCGGAAAACCCGGAGCCTAAATCCGAAGAAATCCCTTCTGGATCTAATGCTGCGAACGAATGATGCTTCAAGTATGAGCAGTTTATGGTTATGGAAAGTGTTTGTAATGAATATATCAAAAACATGGATGTTGTTTATATTCATAGTTAAGGAACACTTTCGCCATCATCAGATT
This sequence comes from Boehmeria nivea var. tenacissima, assembly GCA_018132145.1. Lineage (NCBI taxonomy): Eukaryota > Viridiplantae > Streptophyta > Magnoliopsida > Rosales > Urticaceae > Boehmeria > Boehmeria nivea. The sequence continues at coordinate 19,287,396 of CM030875.1, read as the reverse complement.
TCCTAGAATGTCTGCTTAGATAATAAATACCATGATGGTAAAATTGAGTTTTCGAGAGCTGTAACTTTCTGTTTATTATGGTGTTTGATGTAGTTAAGCATACAGTTAAATCGGAATTTGTAATTGCCTTCAAGCTCCATAACAATGTCTTTTCTCGTCCCAATTTGCAACTCTGTTATTCAATGGACATAAATGTATGGAGCGAAATCTATATCTCATAAGTGGGGAAGTGAATTTGGGAAACAGACCATGTTGAGCCAGGTTTTGTGAGGGTGATTTAAGAGCTCTGAAGTCACCAACTTGTCGTTGAAGCATGATTATCTTTTATTCATCTAGCTTTTCTTTGCAGGATTCAAACTGCCAGTCTTGAGAGGCTCTTAATTCTTTTTTTTATTCTAATTAATCGTAGCGTGTTTTTCTACACAAGTGCTATTATTATTATTAGGATTGCAAACGAGCAAATGCTATTATTTTTCATTCTAATTTCTAAGGGTGTGTTTGATAATACTTTTATTTTCTGTTTTTTTAAATAAAAAAATGCATTTTTATTTTCAAAAACGCGTTTGGTAAACCTGCTTTCGTTTTCTTTTTTTTTTAAATTGAAATATATTTTCAAAAATAGAGGAAACAATAAATTCTTGTTTTCAGATTTTTTTTAAACAAACATCAAATCTTAAGAATTTTTTTGTGTGTTTTCTCAAATCTACACTCTCACCATACTTCATCTTTATGTTTTTTATCTTTTCACTCCCTCTTTTATCAGTTACAAACTATTATTTCGTGTTTTTTGTTTTTAAAAACAATTAACAAATAGTAATTACCAAACATGTTTTGTGTTTTTAAAAATTTTGAATATAAAATAGCGAAAACTCTTCCAAATTTTTGTTTTTAAAAACAAAAAATAAAGATGTTATCAAACATAGCCTAAATTCGTCAAAATTTTGTTTTTTAGTTCTCGCGGCTAAAGAATCAGTTTTGTTTTGGGTTGCTTTTGGAACAAGCATGCAATATTTTCTCACTTCTAATGCGACAAGATGCGATTGAATCGGTTAAATATGGTTGGATTGCTTAATTAGAGACCCGAACAATTAATTGTTTTGAATTATTGCAATCTTTGACCATTCCCATTTATTTAGCTTGGTGTGTGGGCTTACAGAAGTGTACTTGCGAGTTATAGGCAGATTTTTTCCATGATGCTTTTTTTTTTTTAGAACTATTTTTTGGTTAACAGTATGGCTGATGGGAAACACATTATTCACCTGATTTCTCTTTTTGTGCCTTCAAATTCATTTGCTATATCTCTAATCTAAGCTCAAGGAATATTAGCCGGGATATCTAAAAGATTGACCATCAGAATTTGGAAATCATAATAAGAGCTTACAAGTCTTTTTGTCCCAGCTGATATAATTAAATGACTCTTTCAAAACTCTAAATTGTGCCCTTGTCAAATATTTGCCTAGTTTTAACCATATTGGTTGTAGAAAACAGAGTTGTCGATGGGAATACGAAACAAGCAGGCTAATTTTGAAGCTTGAACTAATTAGTTGAATCAAAACTAGAGTAGCATAAAGTTTTCTAAGTTCGTTTTAGGTTGTTAATGGTGTTGTGAAATTAAAAAAAAAAAAGAAAAAATGTCGTGTACAAAGGGATCAGAGGCAAGAAACAGGTGTTACCACCAAAACCTATAATTATTTTCTTGCTCGTTCAAAATTCCATGCCCGAGAGTCTAAAATCGTCACTCTATGACCAGTGTATAATGTAATTGTTTTCATTGAATATTCCATGGCTAATAACTCTTGATTAAAGAAAGCAAGCTATTAAAAGGAAAACAGATGACAAAAAGGCCAAATGGTTTCTAATAGACTAGAAAATGACATGAAGTTTTCTTGTTGACGTGGTTTCTATTATATTTTATCAGACTGCAGAAGAAAGAAAAATTATTAGTCTATTAGAGCAGCCTGCTTGATGAGATCACGAGTTTGGCATTAATATTGATAATAATTAGGAAACTCTGTGTATTTAAAGACTTTTTGAGTAATGCATTTTCAAAGTATCAGTTTCGTGAAGCAATGAATCATGTCACTTTGCCTATTGTCTTCACACTATTACATGTTTTCCAATTCCTCAACATAAACAAATGCCTTTCAAATGGTACATGAAAAGCTTTAACGCATACATAATTGGACAAAAATTCCTATTTGTTTATGATATTAATTCACAACAAGAGATTTAACTCTAGGAGGTTAATTGAGTCAACACGTTAATATATCCATCTCAAGCTTATTATTCAGAAAGCGATTTCGTCAAAAGTCAAACTTTTGCATTTGGGACACACGGAAAAAATTGAATGATATTTTCAATTGATAGGTTACATTTTTTAATTGCAAAAGCAATATGGTCCCTCTTATTAATATAGACTTCCTAACCTTTCTAACAAATGCAACAACAAACAAATTTATAAGATCATATTTTTCCTCTTCCTTTTAGGCTCTTATTTTCTCCACAATCAAACCATGATGAGAGTTCAAAAACAGTTGGTCTTTTTGCTAGTAGTTGCTGTTTTTTTCGCTCTAGTTCAGTCTCTCTCATGTCGTTACATTGGTAGAGATTTGAGTGCTAAAGAGAAAGAGCACTCTTCAATGTTTTCAAAGAGCTATATGGCAATCCTTGATTCTCTCCAGACCAGGAAGGCTGCTCAGATCAGCTCGGTTCATGCCTTTTCGCATCGGGTTGTCCCGACCGGACCGAACCGTCTCCACAATTAGTTGTATGTGAAAATTGAAATCTTGTTTTGTCATCTGCTATTTTGCACAATTAGTTGTATGCCTTGTTTTTTTTTTTTTTGGTAGAGTGACTTATTTCTGTCCCATGAGCTTTGTTTATGAGTTTTGAAAACAATATTGTATATGGCCTTATTCTATATTTCCTGAAATAATTCTTTTTTTTTTTTTGTTGTGTTGATTAAACTTAAGTGGCATATTACCATAGTCAGTCTACAATTGACACCCGAGAAACGTCGACACAGAGCACATATTGTTTGCAAAAAAAGGGGGTGTTATATGCCGTAACGACATGCTAACACCACTACTCAATCGTTATAATAGGCTGTTATTCGACATTGACTATTATCCGATAAAATTCTTCACAGTTGAGTAAGCACTCGATGTCGAGTACGTACAATTCTATATTTAGAATTTTCTTGTAAATAGATTTATAATAACAGAAATGATAATAATAATAATTGAAAAATCTAATCCGCACAGTAGTGTCCTGAACAGTGTTCTAATACATGTTCAACGACAATAAGGAATATAATACAAGTAGAATACCAAAATAAGATGAAAGTAATAATAAAAAATAAATGAGAAAAATAAAAGACAGAGAATTGGTAATGTCAGAATAATATTTCTTTTAAGGACTCTTTTCTTATACAGTCGTCGTTCTCTACCCTCCTTGCGTGCCTTCGGACTCCCGTCCAGACCTCCCTTACCCGACACGGCCTCAGCTGGTTTGTGACCCGTCGGGTCTCGGCTCACTCCATTGACTAAGTTGCCGAGTCGATCGAGTTCAAAATCTAGGCAAATATTGACAACTAGACCGTCGAGGCCTAAGCCAGAGCTCTCAGAGAGTCAGAGGAAGAAGCAAAGACGATCCACCACGAGGATGCAAACTCGCAAATATGCTCTTTTTTTTTTTTTTTTTTTTGGCGTTCTTTCGACATCAGGGAAGAAGTAGAAAACAAATTAATGTACATTAAAGACTATTTTAATTTTCATGCACATTGTCTAATGAAAACTCTTAAAATTATTTCCACGGGTCTCTATTTTTTATTTATTATTTTTTTGTTCCCATGAGAGACGCGCCGTTAATTTCTCATGGCAAATGTGCCGTTAATCAAAGTATTACAGCATCGTTTAAAAAAAATATCAAGTATAAAAGCTTTCATTTATTCCTGAATTTTTATCTCTTTTATATAATATGCACCGTTGGGGCTAATTACTTAATATAAATTATTAAGTGGCACTAAAAATAACTTTATTTTTTTGAGATATTTTAAAGAATGTTTATTTTTTAGTATAATAATAGTCTATATCGTATGTGTGTTGAATATTACTATCTAATATAAGTAAATATAACTTGTTTTTGGTTTTTTTTAGCGATTTTTTTTATTTTCTCTCAAATCAAAGATTAATGTGACCGAGATACAATCATTCAAGTCCCCGCATACCATATTCTCAACATTTTTGTCCATAATTAATTATAAAAATGAGCACATCATCACAGTAAAATGTAGAGAATTTGTAAGAAAAAAGTCTGATGATATTAATGACACCTTCGCACTCGCACCTACTCAAACCAATATTTTATTTAACCAAGTCTTCTTCAACTCAATTATTTTAGTAATAGCTAATTAATTTTCTTTAAACATTCACACATCAGTACAAATACAATTAATTATAGCATCCAATAGAAGAAAAAAAATCCAGTGGTCCCGCCACATAAATAAGATCACCATAGCCACGTGTCCACATCAAGTGGCTCGATCACTGCAAGTGACCATACAATTGCTCCTATGTTAGTGGAAATGTGGAATCTACCGTCACAGCTCACGAGAAAGAAAGAAAGAAAGAAAGAGTTAATTAAGCGCTTAATTAGAATGTTAGCTTAATCTCAAATTTAATTATAAAGAAAATGGCAAGTGCGTTTGGAATTCCAAAGAACCGAGCTTGGCACGTTCAGATATCAGAGCCTCAGGCAAAGGAAATTGGGCAACACGTGGGTCTCTCAGAAGACAAATTTTTTTTTTTTTGGTCCCAAACAAACACTAATAATTACTCATTAACGGACTTTTGACTCAGAGCTGAGATAGAGATTGAGACACAGACACAAGATTGTGCTTTTGTGTGAAAGAGAAAGACAGAGAGAGAGAGAAAAAAGAGATTCAGAGGGAATTTTTTGTCACCGGAAAAAAAAAAGCAGGTGGACGGAGAAAAAATGGCGGAGTCAAACTCCGTTGACTCTCTCCCGCCAGGTTGGACCATGAGAGAGAGAATTAGAGAGAGTGGTAAAAGAGACAAGGTAAAACAAACTAACTACCAAAATGTGATTTTTTTTTTTAATTTCTTTTTGGAGATTTTGAGGCAATAAAAGTTCACTGCTTCAAGTTTGAGCTCTGGGTTTTGGCTTATTCTTGTTCATTATCTTAGTGTGGGATATTTTTTATGTTTATGTTTTACTTATTTTACTGTTGACTTGCAAATTAGATGATTCAGTACTATTTTGTTTTGTGCTTTGCAGAGGTTGTCTGATTGAGAGGTTTTTAAGTTAATGCCTAGTAAGTACTAAAGTAGTTCTTCTTCATTAGATGTTGAAGTGCATGCTATTGCATGGAACATTTTAAATGCACCAAAAAAAAATTTTGAATTATTTTTCCTTAATTTTGAAAGTTACATTTTGTGTAGTTGGATTTGCTAATATGATTGAGATTTGTGACAATGTTGAAGATGATTTTTTGACATGCATGTTGAAAATTTTCAAATCTTTGGTTGTGTGGGATTAAGCTTAGCTGAGTGTAAATGCAACGTATAAACAGAAATTTTATGTATAGAGAAAGAGCTTTCTACTTATTTTGTGAAAAGGACGATATAGATATTAATGCCTTTAAGATCTAACGAGGATTCAAAAGCTAAAAACTACTGTTTCTAAGGCTTGTTTGGTTGAGATATTGATTTTGATCAACCATGCTTGTTGCAGTACTATTATGCTCCTTCAAATGGACCTATATTTAATTCCAGGGTTGAAGTATCCCGCTATCTCGCTGCGAAAGGAATCAACCGTCACAAATCGAAACGGAAGAAGAAACGGGCTGTGAAGAAACCATGGAAAATTGTTAGTTAACACAACTTTTCCCTTTCAATTTTTTCTTTTTCCAGATAATATTTATCTGATGCATTTGTTTATGCAATATAGATCGCAGTCGAGAATATTAGTGCTGAAGATTTACCATCGGGTTGGATCGGAGAAATCCTAGTGAAAGAAAGGGATCATGTAATCAGAAGAGATCCGGTACTCGATCCTCTGATTCCTTTTTTTGTACTTTAATTTTGTGTCCTTTGTAACGGATTGTCTCAGAACAAGACATCTGTAGTTCCATCTAAAAATGTTCTGAAACGTTTTGAATTGCTAATCCCGTAGTCTTTGCTTATTGTTTAAGTTGTGTTTGAGATCTGCAGTACTACATTGAACCCGTAAGCAAAACAGTTCTCCGCTCTCTCAAGGCAGTATCCCGGTATCTTGAAACTCAGGAGTTGGCCACGCCTTCACAGCATTCTCATGGCATCGATGATGAGAAATTGGAAGAAGACTCTACCTTTGTAAGTGTCTTAATACGAAAATTTCCAAATTTAGATAATTGTCTGCAACTGGAACCAGACTACATTGTATTGGCAGAACTGAAAGTAGGTTACAAATAGATCTAAATATCACGTAGAAGCAACAAGAACATAATATGGTTGAGTTTATAGTAGACATATATAAGATTTTTATGAATTTCATAAAAAGAGCATGTACGAGGAACATCTTACTCGGGAAAAAAGACTAAGGTTGTTCAAAAAAGACTTCTTGGTGATAAATCTCCAGTCTTTATATGTTTTGTTGTTTCATGGACTTCTTGTCTTATTTTATTGGATACACTAAAAAGGAGAAGTAAAAAAATAGTTTCTTCTTTTCCTATTATTTGCATGTTCTGTCTGGTTCCATTGTTTAGCGACGCGAATATGTGATTTTAATCAGCTGCCATTATCTTGAGCAACGTTTCTATCCATTATGAGCACCCGGACTCTCCAATCTGCCGTTTATACGTGATTAGTGATTACGCACTATGATCTGAAGTAAGGTGGAATTTCTGACCATCTGTTGGGGAAAACAAAAAGGTCGCAATGGATCTTAATGAATCCATATGTCTAATCCTTAAATCTTTTAATGTACTAAATTCTGCCAAAAAAGATTGAGCAAATAAATCAAAAGTAACATTGTTCTCATGCAAGCTTTTTAGGCTGGAACTGATAGCTACAAATGTGATTAATCAACAAATTTTTATGTCTGTTTCAGTCAACTGCGGTAATCAAGAAAGGGCAATTACTAGTCAGCAGGGCAAGGAAGCAGATAAATTTTGATAAGGTCTCAGACATGAATGAGGCGGTGCGGGACCGTCAAAGAGGTAACATGTCACCTCAAATGTGCCTCTCTCCGATTATTCTTCTGAGCATAAAGTTGTTACTTACCCCTACACGCTTTTCCTTTTGCTCAATTGCCGTGGATTTAACAAACTCGACACACTTTTAGTTCCTGCAGCTGATATAGACCTTTCAGCTAAGAAAACTCTTGAAGATGGATTGACGAAAGATGAAAGTGGAAAGTCCCAGCCTCGCCTGCGCAAGTCAAATAAAACCAAAGTGCCTGATTTGCCGCGGCGTTCAAAAAGATTAGCTGGAATTGAACTGGACCAGATAGTAGAGCTAAAGCCAAGGACTCGAGCACGCCGAGTTGCAGCTGAACAGTCCGGTGATCGAGTTGCGTGTACAGACAAGGCTCCCAATCCCAATCAGCTTAACACTGAGCCGGAAACAAAACGCAACGTTGAACCCTCAAAGCATTTTTCTGATAACTCAGTCTCATCAGAAGGGCAGATTGCAAGCGTTGAAACAGTAATTAAACGTGATGAAAAGCAAAGGCGTCCTGGTTTTCCCTTGGAGAGTAAAATTTCTCCTTTTGAGCATAAGGCGGACAAGAAACTAGAAGTCCCTCTTGACTTGCCTCTCGGAGAACTGTTGACGGACCCGTGCATTGCATTTGCCATTAAAACTCTCACTGGACTAAACTTTGATGGTTTAGAGAACTTGGAGGTTCTGCTTGGGAGCAATAGTGATCATTCCTCGGTGAACTTGACCTCAGACCTTTTTGGAGCGGAAGATCATATGATTGACGGTAAACAAGTTGGACAAACTGCTGCTTCACTGGAAGAACATGCCCGGAATGTTGAAAGCAAAACCAACTCAACTGAATTGCCTTTTGAAGCTTCGTGGAAAGACCCGTGCATCGATTTTGCAATTAGAACTCTGACCGACGGGATTCCACTCGTCTACAGTCCAAATATGCAGCAGCACTCTCAACAGCAACTACGCTCACCAAAAACCCAAGTGAGTGATGAAACGAGCTTGACAAGTGTTAATGGTTTAGATAACTCCGGCCAGGCTAATCTTTTGCGCCACCAATTTCATGACAGCAAGAAGCCTGCGCTTGAACTTCTCGGCAGTAGCAGTGTCGGCTCACGAAGCTCCTGCCAATCTGTTCTAAACCAGCATGGAAAAGAAGGACAATGAGCCACGATACAACGAAGTCCGTCTCAGCTGACCTAAAATTTTGTACAAAGAAAGTAACTCCCAGGCTTTCAGCTTTCTGACCTTTTCGTTTGTTGTGTTCTTATTTGGCTGTGCCGAAGGAAAGGTCTCTTATCTGAGCTAGTTATGTATCTATCAGAAAGTTTTTTTTTTTTTTTTGGTCAATCTCTCCTAACTTGTGTAGAACAATATGCATTGGATTCAGTTTTGGTAAGATGATGCGAATCTTCTGCATTTGAATGGCTGTCCATTGTTGCTGTGGACTTTGTCGTTTTCTGTTGGAGAAACTACATTCTGCTCAATAGTTGAAAAAACTTGACAAATTATTGTCGTTTGGGATTGGAATACAAAACTCTTGTCTTCTTTACTCCGAGTCCCAGACGAAAAAGCAAAGCAATACCATATCACATGTCCAAAGATATATACAAAACGACAAGCCTTATCCTTTCTCCACTCGCAGTGTCGTTTCAACTTTCAAGTTCATGAAATGACCTTTGTACTGTACCACGATACAATAGGCAGGGCAAAAAAGTAATTGGACACACATTGGCGGGAAAAATACAATTCTATCTAGGTCTACACTAATCCTAATTTCATTGTCGAGTTGTGTATATATGTATATATATCTAGTTCGAAGACTCTTGAAATTTGCTCTGACACCGATACACACCCAAATTTGGGGGCTAAAAAAGGAAACAAAAAAAAAATGCAGATTCAAATAAAGTGCAATTGCGGAGAGAATTGCAGAGAATGGGCAATAGTGGAGCTACAAGGCATGGTCGAAGTACAGCCAGACTTCCAAGATCGCATCCACAACCTTCACATCGGCCAGCTCTGCCGACCTTCGTCTCAGGTTCGATTTCAAAACCACTCATTTCTTCAACCTTTTCTTTTCAATTATATTGATTGACTGTTTTGTGTTATTAGGAAATTTACACATTCACTGTTGGGTATCATGAACTGACGGGATCGAAAGTGGCGCTGAAGAAGCCGACGGTGGTTCTGAAGAAAGTGAAGCCATCGGATTCAGATCCGATCGGCAAAGAGAATGAGAATTCCTCAAGAGTCGATTTGGAGGTCATTGGAGTTATTCGTCACCGGATTTTGTTCAAGACCAGACCTAAAGCCCTAATTTCCAGTGAGTTTTTTCTTTCTTAAAAAAAATTGTTTTAGCCTTCATTTTTCTAGTTCTTATTTCACTTTTATAATTCGTTACTTTTTTTTTTTGGGGTCAGAACCACAACCTTCTGTGAAGGGAAGAGCAAAGGCGGCAGATTCTATATTGCCAAATCAAATGGCTTGAAATGACTGTAAATTGTAATAGCCAAAGATTTTGGGCTTTTTTTTTTTTTTTTTTTTAATTCCTTTTTCATTGTGGTTGAATTTAACTCTTTTAAATGAGCTTGTTAATGGATTTTTATTGTTGTAAAAATACGCTTGTCTGTCTTTTTATGGAAGGCAAATTTCTTTGGAATCTCGCTTAACTTAGATTTTTATGTTTTTGTTCTTTGACATACAAGTCCAATTGTTGTTTGACAATTGAATATGGCAGCTCTATTCCAAATGAAGCAAATGTCTCATGTAAAGGGCAAAAAAAAAAAAAAAAAAGAGTAATTGTTAATTTCACTATAGTTAAGCAGCACAAGGCTGAGATATAAAAAATAAATTAAAAAAAAAAAAGAAAATTTATCATTTTTTACAAAAAATTCTGCATATTGTGTCTCTTTTTATGCAGTGGCAGTGCCGGTGCCGGTGCCGGTGCCGGCTCGAGCTCTCAACATTTCGGTTCTCTTGCTCCTCTCCATCACCTCCACCAACCATTCTACGCTCTCTTTAATTCCCAGCCTGCAATTGAATTCCGTAATTTGAGCGAATTCATCTAATATATCCGGATTCGGTTCACAATAATAAGAACATTAGTGTAACATAATAACGGAAGTCGACAGTATCTCACACGTACCCATCATATGCTGAAACAGCTTCAAACATGTAAACCCTTTCATCCAACTTTTTAAGGTCTAAATACCGAGCAAGTTCATCAGCGGATACAGATTCAGCTCGATCCTGCATCATAAGGATTCAATAAAGTGACGACTTTTGCGTAAAACACAAAATGGAAGCTTTTATTTATGAGAACATTGCCAACAAATGGAAACAAGATTTCAGAGGTAATTAAAAGATGAATTTAGATAAGTAAAGAGACGGTATTCACAACATTGTGATAATATAATCTCACCTGCTTGTTCGCCAATATTAAAAGAGGAGCTCCATGCAAATCCTCATGCCGTAAAATCTTCTCTGGCTCGACAAATCAAAGGAAAAATATATTGTTATGTTTATCTCTTCACTTCTGCTATAAGCAAAGACTACGAAGTCACTAAGCCACATCTGTAATTTATGAAACCTATTACACCAAGGTAACCTACCCAATGCAGATTTTGAATCTTCAAAGCGAGATGGGCATGCGGCGTCAATTACATAGATAATGGCGTGTGCCTCTTCATAATATTTCTCCCAGATTGAGCGAAGACCGGGCTGCAAGAAAAAAAAAAGATAACCAAATATATAAATAGGGAGAAAAATACTACATCATTCACTATGCCTTTTCATTCGAATTGCCAATTTTACAGTATGTGAAAACTTCCTAGCTATGGACTATAGGAACATGATCTGCTATAAGCTTCTGACCGAAATCAGTTCAGTATGTTTTTTCCCCACACTTTTCCCATCTTTTGGGAGTTTCCTGAAAAAAAATCTACCGCAGACGATCTCCCCGCTTGTACATGAGGAATCTTGGGTTAAAGGTTCAATTTGACACTAACAAAAAGTTCGTAGTAGTAAAGAGACACTCAAACTCCATGTAAGAACAATTTCATAGTTTTAGCCACTATGAGCCTGAAGAGAAGCTACATGCAATTATAATGCAGTGAGAGATGGACAGAAAGTGAAGCTGACAAGGTTCCATAGAAGATAGTTTCAGACAAAAGCTACTTATATTCATAGAAAATCCCAAATCAGAAGAGTAAACAGTCTAATAATGTTGTTGAGTTGTGGTCTTATATCCTAAACAAACACGCGAGTGAAAATACATCAAAAGGCATAACATCTCAGTTTATTACATACCGCTAGAAGAGGCAAATCATAGTAGACAGCTCCAATATTTAAAAGACTAGTTAGAATAACAATATGTATGAACAAAATAAACATTTGATAAATACAATTTCCATACCTGGCCTCCCAGATCCCAGAAAACAAGTTTTGAATTTGAGACTTCAATTCGACCAATGTTGAGTCCCACAGTAGGAACAATCCGATCCGGAGGCAGGCCTTCCAGGTTCGAGTACACTGATTTTAACTTCTCGAGGAGAGTCTACATATTAATCAACAAAAACTAGATAAGGCAAAAAGCCGATCAATTAAAAGAGAAAAGGATTTCATAACCAGAAAATTTTACGTAGTATAGTAAATCGTAAGATTAGAAAACGCATTACAGTCTTTCCAGCCTTGTCGATTCCAAGAATGAGTACGTGAAACTCCGTCTTGCTAAACATGTACTTCCAGAGCCCATAAAACAAAGAAAACATCTCTTTCTTGTTTAATTTTCTTTTCTACTTGTTCCTTTTCAACATTCAAGTCGAAAAGGAGAAAGGCTTCATAACATCAATCAACTCAAATCTCTATCAAAGCTCATGGCTCTGATACCTGAAAACCAAGATTAGTGCTCATCATCAGTGGCAATGAAGAGTTGGGTTAAAAAAGATCATAGGTAACGATTAAGTCAAAGTTATATATATATATATATATATATATATATATATCCATCATGTTGAGTCAGATCCAGATTTCAGGTAGCTGAATCTGCATTTCCAATTGTGTTTATAACTTGGGTTTTGTAGGTCTAATTTAACATCTCCACAATTGCAAACCCTTTTTATTTTGTATGTTCGTCAAAATTTAGTGAATATACTCTGCTTCACCAAAGCCTTTTCTCTTTCCTTCCCCAGAAAATTAAATAAAACCCTATAGTAGAAATCACAATCTGTTAATCAACATACAAAAAAACCAAACAGACATAAATCTAATCCTAACCCATTCATTAGTAAAATAAAACATCCGACAGATCTGAATCTAGAGAATCAATTCCATACGAGCTAACCGAGGAAAACAATACGGTTTTTTTTTTTTTCTCGTTATTTTCCTTGCCTTTCCCGGGAAAACGGAAGGAAAATCCTAAGCATATAAATGACATTAACAAGATTATGAAATCAAAAATCAAGAAGAAAAGAAAGGGCAAAATTATACCTGTAGAGGGAACAAAAATTTCCGAGTGCTATTCGAAAAGCCAAAGTCTCAAAATGCCCCAATACTTTTCTTTCTTTTCTTATTTATTTTTATTTTATTTATGAAGAATGCTCAGAAAAATCAAGAAAGAAAAACGACATGTAATCATATGGATAAATTAAAGACCATATTTGCAAAGAATGCTGTTTCAAGTTAAGCAAACTACAATTAGCAAAAAAAAACAAAGTTAAGCAAACTACACGTTAGATTTCTGGATTTCATTGTCGTAATTTGTCTCAAATTTTGCTGTCGTTTGACTGTTTAAACGACTGATCGTTTGTATTGCAGAATACACCGTCATTTTCGCCACTTCAGTTTTTTTCTTTCTTCCTAGGGTAAATTCTATCAATACCTTCTCTACTAAAGGTGTTGTTTCACATTGCCCCCTAATATTTAATTTGTTAGATCCGTTCCCCCTCGCACTTTAAAAATGACTCAACACTTAATTCCGTTAATTTTTTCTGTTAAAACTTCCACAGTGTCAATTCGTTTATTGATTATCTATCTATTTAAAAATAAAATTACTATTTTGCCCTTCTATTATTAGATTTATATTTTTTTTCTCCTCCCTCCCTAGTGCTGCGACCATTTCTTCTAAATTCTTATCCTTTATTCAATTTTGTCTATTAGGTCAGTTAAGTAAATAGTCATTTTAGACTGTGTGTTTTTAAAAAATTGTCACATTTTCAAAAAAAAATTTAAAACTAACCATAACACGTGTAATAAATTTCTCACAATAATAAATTAAACATAAAATTACTTTCAAAAATTTATGATACGTGTCAAAAATTTTGTCCACCCAAAAATCCGTTCATTCAAAAACTAATTAAGTTTATACATTTAATAATCATAAACAAATAAAAATAAGAATTCTATTATTAAATTAAAAAGGTAGAATTGTCCCTAAATAAAAACACTTGTACATAAGTGGGTTGAAAGTAATATTCTTTATCCGTGTTCGTAGGACGTAATATTCTCTATAATGGCGTGTATAACTGTATATAGGTAATTTTTTCGCCTTTAATAGTAGGTCCCACCTAAATGACAATTGAAAATCGCTCCCTCATCCTGAGTTGCCAAACTTGTTTTTGCTACTGTCCAAACCCAAACTTGCCCATTCCCAATCTAGAGCTCTCTCGCTCATTCACCAACCCAAAAAATGTCTTCCAACTCCACTTCCCCAACTTCCTCATCAATGGCTTCTATGGCCTCCCAAATCTGCAACCAACTAGCCACAATCTTCACAAAACCCACCGACCCGCACCCACCGGTCCTGGACCTCACGGTCGCCGAGCTCTCCGCCGCAGCCGCCCGGCGCGCCCGGGTGTTCCTCTACGGGGTGGGGCGGGAGGGCCTGATGCTGCGGGCCCTGGCCATGCGCCTGGCCCACCTCGGCCTCCAAACCCACGTCGTCTTCGACGTCACCGCCCCGCCCATCGCTGCCCGGGACCTCCTGGTGGCCTCGGCGGGCCCGGGCGGGTTCGCCACCGTCGACGCCATATGCTCCGTGGCGCGCGCGCAGGGTGCGAGGGTGCTGCTGCTGACGGCGCAGCCCGAGGCGGGCTCCTGCGCGGGGCTCGCCAGCGCCATCGGTTACGTGCCGGCGCAGACCATGGCGGATGACGGTGCCGCCGCAGAGGGGGCGGCATCTCGGCCGCTGATGCTGATGGGCAGTGCGTACGAGGGGGCTTTGTTTGTGCTGTTTGAGATGGTTGTTTATAGGTTGGGTGAGGAGTTGGGGCAGAGCGTTGAGGCCATTCGGAGTCGACATACCAATCTTGAGTGACGATAATGGATGAGAATCTAGAGTTGTGGAGGGTTTTTTTTTTTTTTTTTCCTTCTTCGAGTTTTATCTTCTTGTAATCGATATAAGGAGATTGTCAGTCATTGAGCTCTGAAGTGTTTGACTTGAAGAAAATAATGTTAATGTCTTTGTTATTTGGCTATAGAATTTGCTGGAATTTTATTGAAGCGCTTTTTCGAAAGTAAGCATGACAGTATCGGGAGATAAGCATTGAAAGTAATAATGTAATATTATGAAAAAATGCACTTCTCGGAAACTAATAGTAAAAGAAGAACATTGATTAATTAAGCTTCTCAAAATAAAGTCCTCGAAATATATATTAGTAAAAAGAGAGCATTTCATGGCCAATCCTGCGCGTTCAGAAACTTCTTAGGCCAGTCTATGAAATTGACTGTGCTTGTAATGTATCCAAATCCACCCCTGCTAGGGACAAAATTTTCTGCGGAAATTGAATCCAATGTCTACTCCAAAGTCCCAAGTTTACAATCTACTATTAAATAGGCCAACGGTATATTATCTAACTTTTTTATTAGCAAATTATCATTTTGCCAATTCTCTTATGTTTTTCATTTGTATAAAAGGCAACTTAGTAAACTTCAATGTTAAAAGGTACATTTATTATAATATTTTTCTCTTGAGGTGGTAATATTCAATCACGTTCAGATTGTGACATTTTACAAATTCTTGAATTTAAATTTTGAGAGATTTTGAAAAATCCTTTTTTAGACACAATGTTAATTTCTACTCTTTTTGCTTTAAATTTCTACTCTTTTTGCTTTACACTTTTCATTTCTACCCACTGAAATTGTATCAAGTGATTCGTTTTCTGTTTTCGTTTTGTTTAAAATTTGATTCTTATTTTATTTTTTCAGTTAATATTTTTATTATTGGATAATTATCATAAATTTATAATGTTTTCATTGAAATTCTAGTTTGTCCATTGATTTTTTGGTAATACAAAATTTTTCCTCTACTGTTTAATATTTTAGTGACTCTTAGACTATCAAAACAAATGAACATGGAAATACAATTATACTCTTTTTTTTTACACGTTTCTTGACTAGAAGTCAAAATAAAGTATAGTTTTTATTTAATTTAATTAATAAACTTGAAGATAAAATTTGTATTATCACAAATTCATAGTAAGACGGGATTTCAATAAAACACAGAAGAAGATACTTATGATATTTTTCCTTTTATATTTTGGAAAACTAATTAGTTTGCTTGGTTGTAATTTTACTTAAATAATAAACTAACCCGATTCAATTACACCACCAATGGTCTTAGATAACTTTGGTAATGGAACTTTGCATTTCTATTTCCATATATTTGGTCACAAAAGTAATTGACAAATAACAAAGAATGTAGCATATTAAACAAGGAAAAATTCCTAAATAATCCTCTTTGCAATAATTCTTGTTTTGTACTTGTATTTTTTAAAATCTCAAAATAGTCTTTGTATTTATTACATTTGACACCAAAATATACATTGAGGTATATTTTAGTGTCAAATGTAATAAGCACAATGACTATTTCGGGATTTTCAAAAGCATAAGGACGAAACGAGAATTCTTGCAAAATTCAAGGATTATTTGGAGATTTTTCCTATAAACAAATATATATTTGATATATATACATACATACAGTCTCGATAAATAATTGTGTAAGTTTAAGAAGGGAGAATATTATAACTAGTCCCCTTAAATTAGATATTTACAAATCTAATTTTCATATTAGGGTTTTTACATTAATATTTTATAAGGTGTGTAATTACTAAAGAGGACTCTAGACCCAATTTCTAAAAAAAACTCAATTTTAGAAATGGATATTACCCAAAAAAACTCAAAACAAAATTCCTATTATTGTGGGATTTAAAAATAAAAAGGTATGCTGATTAATAAATAATAGAAATTGATTAATATTCTCAGAATTGATTAATAATAGGAATTGATTAATATTATCACGGAAAAATATTATAGTTACGGTATATGTAATATTTATTGGTTAATATAATATTTACAGTATTGCTGATATGATATTGCATTTCAAATAACTACTGAATTTGTTGTTTGGAAGTATGATATATACCAGTCAATATATTATTTATTGAATATCTCGTTTGCATTAGGATGGAAACTTCACCTAACAAATATTTTTTATTAAATTTGTTGAGTTTAATATGTGATCTATAGTAGTTTTGGTTTATATAATATTACATGGATAATATAATATTTACTATATTGATATTGTTCATATGTGAAACATGTTTTTTATATTTACAGTATTGACAACATGTACATTATAAAATTGACAATATTATATTTACAGCATAATATGTTATTATTTCCTGGTAAATATAAGATTGACTGTAGATTCCTATGTGACAGATGCTTCATAATTAATTGAGAAAGTTTTCCTCGGTAAATGTTATAGTTACAGTATGTAATATTTATTGGTTAATATATTATAGGTGAATATGATATTTACACTTAGCATATGAATACAAACGGCAAGGAATAACAAACCAAAATCAGAGATGGGTAATGAGTATTCCTTTTAAGGGTAATGGGTATTCCTTTTAAGGGTATAACTAAAGTGAACCGAGTAATGAGTATTCCTTTTAAGGGTACAATTGTAATTAAAAAAAATCTGAAATCTAATTAAGGAATGTTATAATATTTTTGTAAATTTCTAATTTTATCAAACATTTTTGTAAATATCATGTCTAAAGAATATAGATGTGTAATTTTCCAGTTTAAGAATTCAAATGATAAATGTAAATTCGATCCACAAAAAAGTCAAACATACAATGTCAAGACAAAAAAATTTAAAAAAAAAAAATTACAAACCCCACACTTTGGATAACCTGAAACTGAAAGAGTCATAAAAACAAGATTTTTTGTTTGCTTTTTTGTATGATTGTACGTTGCTTTACAAAACATGAGATTGAGAGGATTCTTCACTCCAATTCACAAAAATATCTTCCCATGGCTATTATCATAATTTTCCCTTCAAAATTTTATAAATTAAAGTCATAAAATATCCCAAGATATTTTCACTCCCTAGGGCCCACCTCCCATACCCACGCGCCAATCGCCATGACATAATCTTTTAGTACTCGCGGCATTTTTTTCGGTTTTTTTTCTATTTTCCCGTGCTTTTATCATTTTCCTCTCCTCTTTTAATGTTGTTTTTCCAAATTCAGAAACCCAAAAACAAGGACTAAAAAGCCAACACGTTCTGTTCCAACATACAACAATAATGAGAATTACAACTGCATTTGCTATTTTAAAAAACATTAGAAAAAACTAAGTCCTGTTCTATTCCAACGGCCTTTTCTTAACAAAGGAATATCGCATCTAATCTGCAAACAATTAGTGGTCGAAGTACAAACGTGTGACCGTGAATGAAACAAACAAAAATACCGCAGTTTCTAATAGTAATTCTTAAGAGAAAATATCCATGCAATTTAAAAACAAAATATCCGTCAAAAAAAGAATTAATTTGGTGCACGTATAAATATTTGACTTTATTCCAATAAAGTTAGATACTTTTCGACCTTAGGCAGCGAGTTTATGGCTTCTAATACTCTCTAAATTCATCCCCCAAAAAAAAAATATATCACCTCTCTCTCTCTCTCTCTCTAACCAACCAACCTCACAAAACTCCTTAAATAAAAAGCCAAACCAAACTTCTCATAAACAACATCTATTAAATCCCTCTATAAAAACCATGAGAAACCCCCCAAAACCCTTGTTTGGAAACTCCCAAACATCAACACCAACCCACTAACACCAACCGGCGATACCCGGTGACCGATCAGGCAACGAGATGAACGGCAAAACGACGTCGTCGGAGTGTTGGACCGATGAGAAACATTCTCAGTACTTGAGCAGCATGGAAGCTTCGTTCGTCCGTACAATGCTCGAGAACAAAGCTCGTCCGCTTCGTCTCGACCGTTACCTTCCTGACACGTCGGACTCAACCCTAGACTCCATGACTCGCTCGACGACTCAGAGAGCCAAATCGCTCAAGAGTGGCATTTCAGGTAAATATCCGAAACTTAGAGCCTCTTGATTGGTCGGTGGTGCAATATTGGAGTTATTCATGTAATACATGTATGTATAAAGTCTAAAGATTTTTTTTAAAAAAATTCTTAATTAATTTTTATAAAAAAATTAAGTCAATTTAGAAGAGTTATGGACTTTGAAGAAACGCATATTTAATTTGACTCGCCAGCCAAACAGCATCTAAATCCAGTGAATGTGCTGATATTGAAAAGTAATATCAATTACGTGAATTTGACGAATATGCCTTGGGAGATATTTTTGTTGCCAACTTGAATATGACGTAATTCACTAATATACTAATATTCTTATTATTGTTAATGTCATTATAATATGCGTTCTTGTTTTCTTAATCTTGTACTAGATTATAACAGTACGGGTCCAAGAGGAAGAATAGACGGTGGATCTGATAAGAGATCTAGGAGAAGAACAACATCTCTGCCGTTTAATTCATCTGAAGATCAGGTTGGTGTTGGGTGTTGGTATCACCATCAAGTGATTAGAATATTGAATTAATTTGTTAGCTATATATAACCATTCCGGGTGAGAATTCTGGATCATTCAAATTTACTTTTTTAAGTTAATATAATGGTTCTCAAAAATGTTCCCACTAAAAAATTTTATATTTTAAAATTTTCATATATATATATATATATATATATATCAACGTCACACATTGAAACAATGAACAAGATCTTTTCTGATTGGGTTTTAACCATCGTTTGATATCATCATTAAACTGTGGTTAATAAAGACTTATCAACTGCCGAATAACTTCAAACAATTAAATACACTTTCTCTATGGTGCTAGTCAGTGTAATTGAATGACATTGATTAGTCATATATATTAGTAATTTAGTATAGTACAAGCCACTATGTATACAGATATTGATTTTTTTGGGGGGTTTTTA
Organism: Boehmeria nivea var. tenacissima; assembly: GCA_018132145.1. Lineage (NCBI taxonomy): Eukaryota > Viridiplantae > Streptophyta > Magnoliopsida > Rosales > Urticaceae > Boehmeria > Boehmeria nivea. Next base: position 19,267,874 of record CM030875.1, on the reverse strand, counting down.
TCGTTTTATGATTTATCTTTTTTAACTAAAGCACGTGGGGTGATCCTTGAGGGAGAGAAAAAAGTGTACATTTTTGGGCCGATCTTTTTCTCTCTTTCTTATTTTGGATGATTAATGTCCCCACAGGTGGTCCCACACTTGAAAAACAGAAATATTGGTGATAAAGATGAAAAAGAGCACCAAAATGTACCCTGAGGTTAAGATTCTTTGTTGTCTCTTTTTCTTTTTTTCTTTTTTTCTCCCCCAGATATTATTAGTACCATTATCATTATTGTTATTATTATTATCTCTCATTTAGATAAATATTGCGTGTAATAATGCAGCATCAAAAAGTTTGGCTTCGTGGGTCTTCATGAGGATTAAGGAAGTTGATATTTAGCAGGAAAAGTACTTTGCATGTAGAGATGATCAAGTGCGTGTCTTCAAAGACCAGAAAACTATATTATAGTAGTTAGACTTTTTTTTTTTTTGGGGTATATTTTGTTTAAATTAGATGGTGATTTGTTAGATTTTGATCAACTAAATATGGGTTATCTTTTTTCTTTTCCCTTTTATTTTATTAAAAGTGGATGTTGTTAACTCGTGGATGACATTTTGTTAGCCTGCAAGGTTGATAGATCTTTATTGCATATTATTTCTTTACAACTTTTATTTTATTTTACAATATTTAACATAGAGTGACTTTTTTACAATGCATTGAGAGGATAGTGACAAGAATATATAAAGAGATTGTGTTCAATCGTGATCAGCTGGGCAATCTTATCTCTATGACAGAATTGGTTGCTATAACTCAATCAAGAAAATAGATTTTTATGACTTTGTGACATATTATAATCAGTTGGGAAATGGACGTATTAATGGAAAACAAAATAGTGCGTAAATGCCTCAAATTATTTTTAATTAATATAGTTTTTAAGTATATGTGATTATGAAGTGGCCAAGTTTCACTATCTTTCTTTGCCATAAAATTCCAACAACAAAAGTTTCAGTGTACGTATGAATAATGATCGTTCATTATTACTTGATTTTCCTGGAAAATATAGGGTGTTACACTGTTATAGTACTACAGTACACTTTATCTAAAGGAAAAACATCATAATCAAGATCTTCTAAAAATCTCATCAAAATCTTTCTCTTAGAAAAAGGAACCGAAATCTCGTTTGATCATCACAAACTACTTTTAATTAAGTCGCCATTTATAAAACTATTATTTTATTATATTTTCCGAATTATTATGTTCGTAAAATAATTGTTGCTAATCGTGTTTATGAAAAAACTTACTGTGACTGGATTTTTTAAAGATTTATTAAAATATCGTAGGACAATTATAATGAGAGGGTCAATTAATCAAGTTTTTTAAGTAATCTAACCAGTTATAAAAGCATAAATGTAAAAGTAACTTTTACCCTAATTCTCAAATCGTTCCGTGTATAGGCAGAAACAAATTTTTTTTTTTAAATCTTGAAATTACTCCACAAGGTCAAAATTATAGTACTAGCTTGACTATATATATATATATATATATATAGCTAAAAACTATACTATTATAATTTATAGCGACCACATGAAATATCCCCCTTCATTTATGTGTAGCGTTGTAGATAAGTCTAAACTCTAAAGCAGCTCACATGCATAGAAGCATTAATTGGTGCTTTTCTCATGCGCATTGCATAATTAATTAGTCATTACGTAATTGAGCCATTATCCAATAGTTGCGTCTTCAAATTGGTGGGCTATCTACCCCACTAATACCATCACTTCCTTATGGTTTAATTAGTGGCATTGATTTACAAATATATAACTATCCATATATAGATATATTATAATCAGTACCTTTGTTGACCAATAAATTAATATAGGCATGCTAGGAATTTGATTATCATATGTCCGACGCAAAACTTTGTGAAAGGATGTTTTCAACTATTTTGTTATATAGAATAAATTGACCGTTTATATACAAATTTGTTAGATTAGATGTTGTGATTTGATTTTATGGGGAAAGTGATGCCAGTGATGAAAGTTGTTATGAGTAACTATTTTTGGTTTTGCCAATATCTACCTTGGTGGATTAAAAACTAATATCGTATTGGTGGTTTGAAATTCGGGTATTTATCCATATGTAAGAAGAAGAAAAATAAATAAAACATATAACAAGAATTCTACCAAACTACCACAATGACGTTAGCAATTAATATTGGTGATTGTTGATATGGCCAAACACACGCAAGATATTCCATGTTTCAAATTCATGTTTTAAATATAAGAAAAACCTCAATTTCCAACTAAATTCAAGATTTTTCCCCTAGTTATTTTCTTACATTGACGTTATTGCATTCTAAAATCCAAACAGCCTTTTCTTTGACACCGTTTGTAGGTCTTTATCTATAACACACACACATACATATATATATATATATATATGTTTATTATTAATCTTAATTGGCAATTACAGTTTGAACGTGTGAAACATTCTCTTAGTGGAAGAATGCATATTCTCAACCACTTTAATAAATAAAAAGTCTATTTTATCATCCATTTCAATCAATAACAAATAATATAAATAGACTATATTAGTAATTGCACAAATTATTCTCCATCATTTTCACTCTCAATCTTTCCTACTAAACAACTTGAAAGATTACAAAATTCATTTCCATCTTTTACATTCTCCATCCTTTTAAGTCTCTCCATTATTCATATTCTTCAACCATTCAACCAAACATATCCATAATCTTAATTCACAATTACAATTTGCACCTGTGATTGTGAATATATGTATATATTACAAATGTTGGTTTCTCCGAGAACAAATACACGGGTAATTTTTCTTCTTTTGCCAAAAGCACCTTGTTTAGTCTTGAACGTTTAAAAACTGGTAAAAGAAGGGAAAAAAAAATGTACGAGGAAGAAGGATATTTTGCTCGGGCCAAGTGAAATTATAAAAAGTCCAATGAATAATAAGTGAATTATTGGATCCGTGTGCCATTTTTTGAAAAGATGGATCTCTAAAAATGAAATATTATCAAATTTTAATATCATGTCACATTTGACATTTAAGTTTACAAATTATGTTACTATTGATGTCATGTCGCTTTTTTCATTATCAAATTACTATGTCGCTCACATTTTTCTTTTGTCTTTTTCATTTATATAAAAAAAAAATAGACAATTCGATCAAATTCACTACTAAAAAATAACCTGGATCGTAATTTTTTTTAAAGTGACATTTTTCAAAATTTTCCTTCATAATAAACAATAATATAATAAAAATAATGGTTCATTGTTCGCTATTAATAAAAGAGCATACTATAAGTATCATGTGTGGTTTATTGGAACGTTTGTCTCTGAGCTTTTGGTAATATAAAATTTTGCGCTTAAGTTTTTTAATTGAATAAAAGAGTTGGTATGTTTAGCATTATTCTTCCTTAAATTATTTAAAAAAAAACATAAAAATAAAATTATAGTATAAAATTGTTTTACGCGTCTTTTTAATTAAAAACTTAGAGTTAAAATTTGTTCTAATATAAAATTAATAAAATATAAAACTTGATCATGATAGCGAAAAAAGCGTGTACTAAAATAGAATATATTCTTCCTTATCTAACTCAGTAAAAAAAAAAAAAAAAGTATTTCTCCGAGAGAAATTATAGTGAATACCTAATTTTAAAACTTAATGTTAGTTATTACGTAATTTTTTTTAAAAATATAACAAATTACCTAAGTAATTCAATTACTTGCATAGTGATAACTGATAAGTGGTGGTAATTCACTTAGTTATCAAAAGCATGTGCAAATAATTCACGAATTGACTAGAAATTTAATTACTTCAAAAGTTTGGCTATTTATTTTTATTGTTATATAAATTATGATTTTTTAAATAAACAGCCATATTTTTATATATGTTTTTAGCAATTAGCCTATGTTTGCTTTTATTAGCAAAATAGCCATACATTTGCGTCTAGATTTTTGAGACTGCAGTCATTAGTTTTTTGAATTCTGTTTTTATTATTTGTTGCAGATAATATTGTCTAAAATTTTGTATCTCTAGTCATGAAATTTGTGACTTCTTTGGCTGTATATTTTTTTGCTATTTATAAGATATTTTTTATTTAGTAATAAGTTTTATGAAATTAATTGTATAGGCAATCATTTATTTGTGAGTTGGTTATTTTGTTAATGGATGTTTAAATTTTTTATTGTGTTTATTTCAAATTTTTTGAAATTTTATGACTATTGACTGTGTATTTTATTTATTTAGTCACAAATTTTATTTCTTTAATCATAAATTTTTAGATGTTGACCTAATGACTATTTTGCTAATATTTTAAAACGTGAGCTATATTTTTAAAATATATATTATAAAATGGCTAAATTCTTAACTGATTCTATAAACTATGCGTATTTTCATGCTTCACTCTTTCTCCATTCTCCAATCTCTAATTTCCTAAAATGCAGAGAAAAAAAAAATGAAAAAAACCAAAAACCCAAAAAAAAAAAACACAAAAACAAAAAACATATCGAAACCTGAAAACGGTGATCTCAAAACCTCAGCCAAACTCAAAACTCAATACTGTTCGTGTTCTTTTTCTGTCTCTCTCTCTCTCACTTAAAAAAAAAAAAAAAAAAACCACACACACACAATGCTCGAGTTCTTCGAACGCTACAAGAACCTGTTCTTACAATCCTCGCTCTCGATATCGCTCTCTCTCGCCATCGTCTTCCTCAGAATCCCCGTCTTCTTCCTCTACGGCCTCCACACTTACATCCACCCGGACAATCTCAGCAATGGCGTCCGCGCCGCCATTCGGAGGCCCGAGACCTCCGATTCGGGTCATGGGTCGGCGCCCAAACCCGGCGCCGAGCTCCGGAAGAGGACCAAGGCCAGGGACAAGTTCGAGTTCGACGAAAGCAACGCCCAGATCTTCAGGCTCAAGCTCGACGACGCTCACCTTCAGTCTCGCCTCTACTCCGATGAATATCGCAGCGCTTTTACCGTCTCTCTTGTAGCAATCGCCTCTCTGGTTCTTCACGTGTATTTGGATCGTGGGTCGGAGAAAAAACCCGGGGTTTTGGAGAGTGGGGTCTTTGTTCCGGTTCTGTTAGGTTTAGTCGGTATTTCCAAGCTAATTTTATCGATGGCCAAGATTGCGTTTGAGAAATCCGCCTCGAGGCGTTCGGAGAAGCAATTGAGTGTTTGCTTTGCGGTTATGGGAGTGATATTAGGGGTTTTGGCTGGTCTTAGGCTCGGATCTTCGGTCTTGGATTTCGATTTCGATTTCGGTTCCATTGATGGGTTCGGGAGATTTTCCATGGCGGTTCTGATGGGCAGCTTGGGAGGGCTTTTGCTCGTCCCAGCGACGAAGATTGCGCGGTCGTTTTGGCTCGGCACGGATCAGATGAGGTCTAATATGTCAATGATTACTTGTGGATGGTTTGCTAGGGTGATCTTGTATGCTAATTATTTAGTGATCACATTGACAGCTCTGCTTTGGATTAAGCCCTTGTCCGAAATGCTCGTTAACAAAGGGACACATTCCGATAATGAAATCGGGAACGCGGTTAGGTTGCTAGGAAATGTGGGGTTTTCGACGTCGGATTTTGCGAAACTTAGGATTTGGGGCTTGCTAGTGTCGGGCGTAGTGCAACTCGTTGCTTTGCGGCCGAATGTGCAAATTTACTTGAACGAGGCGCTTCTATCTTGGTACCAAAGATTGCACGCTAGTAAGGTTCCGGATTTGGAATTCAGTAGGGCAAAGGTTTTTCTGCACAATCACTACTTGTGCTTGGTAGTTATGCAGTTTCTTGCGCCGCCAATGTTGGTGCTTATCTTTCTTGGATTGTCGCAAGTCGATGCGAACAATCTCGGGGATTACCAATTCGTGTGCGGGCCGTTGCCTTGCTCTTCCTTCACTAAGGAAGTTGCTTTGTTCATGGCTTGGTGGGTTAATTTTGTCTTGGCTGTTTATGCTTCGGCCACAATTGCGTTGTTTCGTCGAGGAGATTTGTTTGTTTCTTGATTTGCGTTTCTCCTTTTACTCAAACCTTCAAACTTGTTTTCGTATTGGCGGTTTGACTGATTCCTAGCGGAGAGTTCTCTGCTTTGCTATGGAATTTTTGGTGGTTCTCTGCGTTTTGTTGGAGAGCAAAAACATTATCCGGTATGGACACGAAATACCTCTGTTTTAACGTTTTATTTATATCTCTATACTCATTGGTTGCTTATAGAAGTTCAGTTTCCATTCAAGCATATTTTTGTGCTGCTTCTGTATTTCCCTACTTAGTCAACACACTAAAATGAAAACTAGATTCCTTTTTTGTGCTTTGTCTGAAGTCATTGTTTTGTCATCCTGTTGAGACTAACCATGGTACATGAATTTTTTGCTAGTGTTTAATTTATTACACATCCCTCATATGTTTTATATATAGCTTTAAGGACCAACTATAAAACAACCAAACTCAATGTAGCATTTGGTTGAGTTTAGAAAATGTTGGTATATTTGAAATATAAAGATATATACATAGCATTTTAGCTTTATGGTGTGGACACATTGATAATGGTCAATTCTTATGATGTTTATTAATTGGACTCTTGTTTAGCATAGCGGGCTTCATTGTTAGAAACTCTTAAAATTTCCACGCGTTGATATTTTCATGTTGCCATTGTATAAATTTTGAGTGGTGACTTTAGTTAAGCATACCTGGAGGACAATCTAATTTAGCCACATCTCAGTTGGAGTGAAGAGATAAGAAATTAGACATCTTAAGTTAGTAAGTCGTACTAAGTTACTAACTTCTAGGTTGTCCTATATTACACTTGCAACTGGTTGAAAGTGACAGATATTGTGGAATGTTCCGTTGTCGAGTTATGTGCCGTGATTCCATTAGAAAAGGAGCGTTCTTCCAATATCTTCTAAATGGTTTTGTTTACAGTTAGTGAAGTCCTAAGAATGAATCAATGTTGCATTAGAGTTTGAATGAGCGCATACATTGGTATATGATTAGTATGTGAATTTGCATAATAGTTTGTTCTTTAAGTTGTATTGTTCTTCAATGGTAGTTACTAAACGAGGGTTCATTTAGTTTTTTTTTTCCTTCGTTTCTCTTACGATTATGATATTACGCTTTATTAGAGAGTTGAGCAGGACACAATTATGGCCAATCGACTTTTTCATAGATATATAATTTGGCATTGTCTTATTAATTTGAAAGTGACTCAACAAATAGTAGCTTTTTTTGTCTAATAATTATTAAGTTTGTGAGCATGGAATGAAAGCTTTGGAAACATCTTATGTGACAAAGGCATGGATATTGAATGATCCAGTTTTGGTTGGACTTGGATCCATTGTTTGTGGGGACCAACAGAGGGAATGTTTGGATCATTGGATGAGTATGAGAGATCGCTTTGGGCAAACTATGAAGATTTTGCGAAAGCCGAAAATTTGGCTTTTTCTTTGAAAATTACACGCATGTGAAAATGATTTAAGCAAGACCAAGATCTATGCAAGAGTTTTCTACCACATGTTAGGGATAAGCATTTTATCTTCAATATGTTGAAATCTACTAGAGTTCAGATGGCAAATTTTAGAGGACTTTTCTGGTTTTTTTTTTTTGTTTTGTTTGTTTGTTTTTTATTTTTTTTCGGATAGACATATTTTGGAAGAAATTATCTGCGGAAAGGGTGTTATAGCAAAATTAAATGGATCAAGTGACATGGAAATATTGTTGAAACAAATATAATAGCCGTTAGATGACCTATTGCTATTTTAGCAATTTTCTCATAATTCATGATGTTTTATGGTATTCTTATGTGTTAGCTTTTATGATAAATAACAACCACACCAACCAAGGTAACGAAGAAAAAGTAAACTATAAGTATTTCATATTTGTGTGTAGCATCTAGAAAGCAGTCGCCATGGATTCTTAGCGAAAAAGGAATCGAAAATGAGAACAAACAGATTGTAAGCAGTGAAAATAAGTTGGGCAATAAATAATGTTTTCTGAATGTCAGTAAGGGCCCAAAAAATGTTGGCAAGTATGTGATGATACATATATAACCATGTTATATATTTCTTCACGATAAAAATAGAAAATTTATTGCAAATAGTCTTTGGAAAAAATGCTGTTTTTTTTACTAACGATGGTGATATATATTGGAAATATCAAGCATATTATTGAGCTAAATAATCTCACATTTTTATTATGTGATGCTTGTGAATAAGTATTTTTTTATCTATAAACTAATAGATCACCAATATTTAGTATGCAGTATGCACCTTTTATATTTATTTATTTTAATATAAAATCACCTACAAATTCATTATTTTTAGGTAAGCAAAACTAACATTGTTTTTTGGGTTATCTATACAAATGCCCCCCAATGTTGTGCTATTGTTGCAGTTTGCACCCTAATGTTTAAAAACTGTCATTTTTGCCCCCTAAAGTATTAAAAACTTATAGATTTGCCCCCTCTGTCATAATCTGTAACAAAAATGGGTTAAATTAATTACGTAATATTAAATAGTTGGTGCCTGTACAATTTTTTAAGGGTATGAATACAAAATTTTAAAAGATCGAGGTGCATTTTGAGAAGAAAAGACGACATAAGGGGGTGTTTGTGAAAATAAATATAGAATTAATTACTATAATTTTCTTAATTTGAAGGCAGTTGATCTTTAAAAATTGTACAGGTGCCAACAGAATAATGTTATGCTATTAATTTAATCTATTTTTTTTACAAATTGTAACAGAGGGGGCATATCTATAAGTTTTTAATACTTTAGGGGACAAGAATGATAGTTTTTAAACATTAGGGTGCAAACTGCAACTATAGCACAACATTGGGGGGCGTTTATATAGATAACCCTTGTTTTTTCCTTTTAGAAGTATTAAATATTTCTTATTCTATCCAATTTAGACATCAACAGAGGAATAAAAAGCTTTGAAATTTCAACCTATCATAATCCCATACTTTTCCGGTATTGTTTATACTTTGTTTATCCAATGACGAAATTAGAGTTTTATTATAAATGCGGAAACTTTTCAAGAATTTTCCTCATCTCTATCTCATCCTCACTCCACAAGTCCAATAAACTCTAATGGGAATCTCTACAATTATTAGGCCATATTTTCTGCTTAATGAAATCCTCATAACTTATAAATTAATTGAAAGGAAGAATAAAAAAAATTCCTAATAAAATTCAGCAAATTAACGAGGGTACTTCTATGATAAATTTTTTTATATAATTAAAAATAATTCTGAAAATTCATTTTTTTTACGAGTCTCTGCAACTTAAAAATATGTATTTCGTCATTCAAAATTATTTCTTATCACAAAAAAAAACAACTACAGAATTTCACGTTAACAAAAATGTTAAAATCACCCATTTAGCGAAAAAGGGTACGAATGAAACTATTCTGTTGAATACAAATTACAAAAATAGAAAAAGAGAAAAAGTTTATCCGCTTAGAAACCGACACGTGTGAAAGAGATGGAGAAAATCTTGGAAGTTTCTCGACGAAACGACGTAACGTAGTAGCTTCGTCTGCTTCTCTCTCTCTTCACCGCTTTCTCTTCTCTTCTCTTCTCTCAATCAAACCTCTCTCTCTTCTGTTCCAATTCCACAGAGAAACTTCTAGAACTCCCTAACCAATCTCTCTCTCTCTCTCTCTCTCTCTAACCTCTGTGAAAGTTCAATACCGGCGTTATTGGTCTCTGCGGAAGACGATTCGGCCATGGCGGCGGAGCCGAACGGAGATACCGCTTCCGGCGAGTCGCAGAAGACGCTTCCAACGCCGTTCCTGACCAAAACCTTCCAGCTCGTCGACGATCAGGCCATTGACGACGTGATCTCGTGGAACGACGACGGATCTACCTTCGTCGTTTGGAACCCTACCGTCTTCGCCAGAGATTTGCTTCCGAAATACTTCAAGCACAACAACTTCTCTAGCTTCGTCAGACAGCTCAACACCTACGTGAGTCCCTGGAAATTTTGTGCCTTTTTCTTTTCCGTTTTCGAAGAATTTCCGACTCTGATTTTCCTTTCCTTTCCAGGGATTTAGGAAGGTCGTACCGGATCGTTGGGAATTCTCGAACGAGTACTTTCGCCGAGGCGAGAAGAGGCTTCTCTGCGAAATTCAACGCCGGAAAATCGCGACTGCGCCGCCGCAGGCGGCGGCTGTGGCTTCTCCGGCGGTAGTGACGGTGGCGGCGATTGCAGCAGCGAGGCCGATGATATCGCCGTCGAACTCCGGCGACGAGCAGGTGATCTCGTCGAACTCGTCGCCGATCAGAGGCCCGGCGGAGCTGGTGGACGAGAACGAGCGACTGCGGAAGGAGAATCTCCAGCTGACGAAGGAGCTGGCGGAGATGAAGTCTCTGTGCAGCAACATCTTCAGCATGGTGTCGAACTACGCGTGCGTGCAGTCGGAGGGCGGTTTTCAGGCGAGCGAGAGCGGTTTCCGGGAAGTGAAGCCGCTCGATCTGATGCCTCCGACGGCGAAGCAGGTCGCCAAGGCCGATGAGGCCGAGACCTCCGCGGCGGCAATGGCGCGGGCCCAGACGAGTCCGAGGCTGTTCGGCGTGACGATCGGTGCGAAGCGAGCGAGAGAAGACGGCGGAGGCGGCGCGTCGGAGGAGGACGAGACGGATCTGCGGTTGCATCAACCGTCTGGTGTTGATGTGAAATCAGAGCCGTTGGATGTTGATCATCAAGAGAAGCCGTGGCTCAAGCACTGCCACAGGGCTAATCAGAGGGTCTGTAATTGATGATCGTTGATCGCAGTGGTCCCACCACTAAAAAAAATTATTCAGAAAAAAAAAAGAAAAGAATTGTATCAGTGTATTGTAACTTGTGTAGCATTGTATTTACTATTTAGAGTCCTTGCAAGGAGAGGCACGTGCCAAACAAAAGGGACACGTGCGTCGTCAACCTTTAGAAGGACTGCTAAAAAATGGTTCAAGAAGTTTCTCGGACCTACGCTTACCCTTACCCTTTTGTTATGGCCCTTTTAGAAAGAAACACTTTTCTTTTGTCTTCTTTTCTCTGTTCCCTTGTTTCTTTTTTTCTTTCTGATTGTGTAATTTCGACTAAAGTTTGTGGTGTTATTAATTTAATATGCCCGTGGAATTATTATAAAAATGGTACGTTGAAAAAACGTGGTGGGCTGAAGAAATAAATGTCCCCAACACAAGTCTAGGGAAGTGTTTTTTTTTTTTTTAATGTTACAAGTTGGTGCACTAATTTAGGGGCCACACTTTTGCTAATAGCCTTTCTTCAATTAAATTTGCTTTTCTGAAAAATATGTCCACTTGAATAATAAGGTAGGGTTGAGGCGGCATGGAAATTGAGAAAAAAATATAGGTCGTAAACTAATAAAACTTAGAAATATTTTTTTTCCCTCTTTAATGCCTTTCTTCTTTTTTTTTTTTTTCGCTTAGGATTTTTATGTTGTGCGGTGCAGCTAGCTGCTCTTTGTACCACCAGAGGATAGTAACTTAGTAAGACAATCATGTGAAATTGGGACTAGAGGGAAAGGTGTCATCATCCAAATTTTAGTGCAGGTCTTGGAATTATGATGAGTTTTGAATGTTTTGATATTTCAAGCCTCTTCGAGGCTCTCAAAGGTCAAAACAGAAATAACTTTTCTTTTGGACTTCGATAGCTAAACATTTTTTTTCCCTTATTAAACGTTGCAGACATTTAAGCTTAACCACCGCGTCCACCAGATGTTCGATTATCACTAACTAAAGAATATCAGAGTGAGTAAAAAAGTGGGAAATGCCATCGATTCGTAACTTAGATATATATATACTTCTATGAGTTTGTCCTCTTCTTGGTATAATAGGTATACATCAAAGATATTTGGTTTGACCAGTATATGTTATTTATGTGGGTGGTGGAAAATTATCTAAACGTGGTTTCTCAGAATATATGTTTTCATATTATAAACTATAATTAGCGAAAATAGACTTTTCGGATGGCACGGCTTCTAGGCTTTTGTCAAAAATTCTTAAATTCTTCCAGTCTTAGATAAAATGGGCGACAAAGCTGCCGCTGTTGTTGACTAAACACGTGGTTGTGATCATTTATCTCCAATCCACTTTTTACTAGTTGGGTTGGCATAAGAGCTCTAAAGTTTTAAGGATATCTGATAGTGATATGAATACTGTGTTTTTCCCTTCTCGTACCAAGGAGTTATAAAACGGGGGCGATTATTGGGGCAGGGCGAGGCGAGGCGCGGCGAGGCCGCCTCTTAAGAAAAACGCTCCTCGTACGCGCCCAAAGAGGCGAGTGACGTATGTATTACACACGCCCACAACGCGCGTCACACAGGGCTAACGCGCTGTGGGGCCCGCGTCAGGCCTTTTTCTAACTCTTAAAAATTGCATTTCGCCTCATTTTATTTATTTTTCTGACCTTAAATTTTATGTTATTCTTATTTGGGTCCAAAATTTTTTTTTAAAAAAATTCATTTTTACCCTAAAAAACGCGTTTTTTTTTCGGGAAAAACGCTAAAAAAACGCCACGAAACCGCTTTGAAAAAACGTGACGAAACTTTCGAACAAAACGTCTTAGACAAATTATATATAGTTAGATAAATTGTAAAAAATAATCATTTTAATTACTATTTAATAAAAGTGTAACCCAAATGAGGATTATTAATATATCACTCATCCATTAAAAACTAAAAAGTATACTCGTGCGTACTCAATATTATAAGACATGACCATTCGGTTAGCTGCTTTAGAGGGTCAGTGTTTTCAATTATTAAGCAAATAATTATCAAGTAATTTTAAAGGATAAAGTTCATCCATGCATATTGATGTTGCTATTTAACCATGATTATTTTCTTAATTTTTTTAAACATGGGCTAAAAATTAAAAAAAAAATTTGGAAAAAGTTTATTTAGTTAAAGAGAAATTACAGAATAAGGACATTGTAATTTATACAGTAAAAATTTTGAGCATAAATTTATAGTGAAATACTAAAGGACCATAAATTATAAATGTGCCAAAAAAGAACATTCCTCAAAATTCCCCAAAATTCACCCTAGTCCTATTTATATAAAATATTTAAAATTGCAATAAAATATGAGCAAATTGGCTAAATGGCCAAATTGGTGTAACAACGTTGCAACTAACACTTTTAGTCAGAACGTGTAAACATATTAGCTTGAAAATAATAATATTGATAATAAATAAGTTGTTTCCGTGATTATCGTACACGCATACAGGTCTAACATGTATTTATAGAATTGTTTTAAAAAATGTACCTAGAATAAATTGCATACATACACTTTATTTTATGAAAGGAAGTAACGAAAAGTTCACTTAGAACAAACAATGTCATACTTATCACAACTAGAAAAAGTAAATTATATATGTAGATATGTATTAATTATTAAATGTATTTTAATTATATCTTAATGATCTATTCATAACTCATTTACAATTGTGTTGTAATCGGTCTTGGTCTTGATCGTGTTTTCATTTTCATCTCTTGTTCTTATTGTTTAATTAGTGTCCAATTATTGAGTAAATAGTCATTTTCTAGATGATATTTTTAAAAAATAGTAATGTTTTCATTAATTGTTGAAATAATCATTTTTCAACCACATGATAGTATGATGTCACCTTTATGCCCTTAATTTTTTAAGAGACTAATGGCTAGTTTATTAATTTTTAAAAATATTGGCTATTTTCTTAAAATATAAATTAGAAAAGAGAATTATAAAATAAGGTAATTCTTACTAGGGGAAATTGCAAAACAAAGTAATTCTTAATGTCACTTAATAATCTATGTTTCAAGTGGTGTGCATTTTGTTTTCACTCTATATTTGTAGATTTTGGAACATAAATTAAAAGTGTAACAATCGTATGGTATAGATTATCATTGTGTCAAAAAAATGGGCATTTTTCAAAATCCTTTATTAAAAAATGACTAAATATGATCTAAACTTCTTAATTTTTTTTTATGTGTTCATACCGTGTTTGGTGTTTTTACTCAAACTATCGGCCATATGTGAAACTTTCACAGTGAAAGCATGTTTTGATCTTGGGTTGAAAATAATAGCAACAATGCAATAGGGAGATTTTAAAAAATATATTTTTTAATACACTATTAATTTCTTTTTTTTTTTTTGTGTGTACTTTTAATTTTCATCCTTATTACACCACAAAAAGATTATAAACTAAGAAGGACATCATTTAGGGCGCAAATTATCAAATGTACATTCTTTAGATCATCTCCCAATAATCGCTTGGTCGGGAACAATATTTAAATGTTGTTTTGACATTTGAATCGATTTTTCATCAAATTGAGTGGCAAAATTTTTAAATCCAACTTGAATTCACATATGAATAATCTTGTTACAATAAAAAAATATTGTTATTTAAATTTTCAATTAAAATGATGTCACAAGTGAACAACAACTCAAACAACGAACCAAACAGGATAAGTAATATTTTTTTATAATTAATCATACCCGTGAATGTGATTTCAAATCAAACTTTCGTGCCAAAATTATAATTTTATGATGTATACACACACAATTTCATCTAAAAACGTAGCGCCATCCTATGCAGCGGTAAACAATAGCAGCAATAAAATGATTGCCACAGCAAATTCATGGTGAAGCAACAACCAACTCCGTGATTTTGATTAGATTAGAAAAGCTGGAAGGTTCATTAACAACTCACTTCAACTTCTATCTATCCTCTTAAATATTTTACAAACTATGTTAAGACAGTTCCATTACAGTTACACCTATGAAACTGCCAACATTTTTTCTTTAGTAAGTAAAAGTCCACTTCTAGCTTCTACTACTACTACTACTACTACTACTAGTAACACATCTCTTACTCATCTTTGATTCCTTTGAACAGCTCGAGCACTTGGCGTATTGTAGGCCTGCCGGCAGGATTTTCGGCGAGGCAGAGGCACGCGATCTGCAGCATTTGGAGCATTTCCGGCTTCGAATCCGCACTGAGAACGGTCGGGTCCAGAACATCTGCTGCCTGCGCCTTTTTGATCTTCTGGAACACCCACCCGACCAAGTTCCCGCCGTCAGTCTCCTTGAAGTCGGGCCCCGTGGGCTCTTTCCCCGTCACCAACTCGAGCAGGATCACTCCGAAGCTGTAGACATCGCCCCTCGTCGTGGACCGAGCGCTCTGTCCGTACTCCGGAGGGATGTAGCCCAATGTGCCAGCAATGTCGGTCGTGATGTGAGTCTCGCAGGCGCTGATCAGCCTCGCCAGGCCGAAATCCGCCACCTTTGGCTCGAAATCCTCGTTGAGCAAGATGTTGCTGGCTTTGATGTCTCTGTGGATGATGTGTGGGATGCAGCGGTGGTGGAGAAAGGACAGGCCACGCGCAGCGCCAGTTGCGATCTTGAAGCGCTTGTCCCAATCAAGCACATCCAGAGCCCCGGTTCGGTTTCTCAGCCACAGGTCTAGGCTCCCATTCACCATGTACTCGTAAACGAGTAGCTTCTCCTCACCGATGGAGCAGTAGCCGAGCAACGGTACCAAGTTTTTGTGCTTCACCTTCCCGAGAGTTTCCATCTCAGCGATGAACTCTCTCTGGCCTTGCGTTTTCGCTTCGCTTAGCTTCTTAACAGCGACGGTCTTTGCATCAGGCAGAGTGGCTTTGTAAACTGTCCCGAACCCTCCGTCGCCAATTACGTTCGTCTTGCAGAAGTTGTTGGTCGCTTTGTGGATGTCTGCTAAGGTCAACTTCAAGAGCGGCTGCTCGAACATGGCGATGTTGATGCTGAGAGGCTCCTTCGATCTGCTGCTGCTGAGGAAGTAGAGGCTCTGACCAAGGAAGCTGTTGAGCTTGCTGTCTTCGATTCCTCCTGCGTCGTTCTGCCTGCTGTTTTTGGTGAAACATCTAACAAGAGTAAAAACAATGGTTACGACAATAAGAGTAATCGCAACTACAATCGCAGCTAGCCCCCGGGCGTCGAACAAAGCTGATCTGTCGACCTCTTTGATCTGGCAATCTAAACCCATGGTTCTCCCACACAGTTTTTTGTTCCCGGAAAGTGAAAGTTTTGACAAGTTCTGGCAAATTCCGCCTATGGGAATAGGCCCTTCCAGTCTATTTTCGGCCAGGTTGAGATATAACAGATTCATCAGCCTGCAGAGCGTCTCTGGAATCTGTCCTGAGAACCTGTTCCCCGAAACGTCCAAGTACTCGAGCTGCGTCAGATTTCCAAGCTCCACTGGAATGTCTCCACTGAACTCATTTGAATGAAGATCCAAACTCGCCAGGTAGAAAAGATTGCCTAAAGACATCGGCAACTTCCCGTGGAAAAAGTTATTGCTCAAGTTCATAATTTGAATCCTCCATCCAGTGGAACTCGAGAAGAACTTATCAACCGGCCCGGAAAGCTTGTTCTGCTGAACATAAAGCCCGACGAGGTCTGGCATGCTCGAAAGGGACGAAGGAAGATCGCCGGTGAGCTCGTTCGAGCTCAAATCCAAGTGAGTTAGCCCTTTCAAGTCTCCCAAACTCGCTGGCACCGAACCAGTCAACTCATTGCTAGTCAAGTTCAGCTTCGCCAAACTGCGCACACGGCCTAAATTTTCCGGGATACTGCCATTAAGCTTATTGTTCCCCAGAGACAGCCCTTGAAGCGTGTGGGAATCACCAAACTCCAAAGGAATTGAGCCAGTTAGCAAATTCCCAGACAAATCCACAACTGCGATGAGTTTTAATCGAGCGAGTGATCCCGGGATTTCCCCTGAGAGCATGTTGTTGGATAACACAAGAGACACGATAACATGACAGCGTCCAAGCTCTTCAGGTATTTCTCCAGACAGCTTGTTGTAAGACAGATCATAAACTCCGCGGTGCTGAAGGAAACCCACCTCAGGAATAACTCTCTGGCGGAAGTAGAGCGACGGCTTCGCAGGGATCGGACCGGTGAGATTGTTGTGCGAGAGGACAAGGCATTGGAGCGAAACCAAGCTCGTGACACTCTCCGGTATAGAGCCGCTGAGACTGTTGTTCCCCAAGTCCAACGTGTGGAGCTTGGTGCACATTCCAAGCTCGGCCGGGATGCTCCCTCGTAGAAGATTCGAATTCAAGACGAGCATATTGAGAGCGGTGAGTTTTCCAATCTCTTTAGGTATAGAGCCTGTCAACCGATTGTTGCTAAGATCAAGCTCCTCCAGGGAAGTCGCATTGCCCATCTCGCTCGGCAAATCGCCTTCCAGCTGATTATTCGGGGCCACGAATTCTATCAAACTCTTCGACCTCCAAATGCTCGAAGGAATCGTGCCGGTGAAGTTGTTGGAGTCGAGGACAAGCAGCACGAGAGGAAGCTCCGCTAAGTAATCGGGAATTTCACCACCAAGCTGGTTATGATTCAAAATCAAATCAGTGACATTGGCACAGCTTATAAAAGTACTCTCAAGCGTACCAGAGAGCAAGTTACTGGGAACATTGATCTCCACAAGCGACCCTGCGTTGCAAAGCTCACTCGGGATCGGACCTTCCAGGCGGTTGTAGCCCAAAAAGAGGTGTTGGAGCATAGAACAGTCCCCAATCTCCGGCGGGATTGTCCCCGAAAAGTTGTTGTAATCGAAAGAAAGCGACTCCAACAGGCTCCACCTCCCAACCCAGCGCGGCAACGACCCGGATAATGTGTTGTCTTCGATCCCAAACGTCACCATCGGAAGCTCAGAGAGCTCTTCAGGCAAAGGCCCCGAAAGAAAATTCGACGACAACATAAGCATCGCCAGGTTTCTACACTTCCCAAGCTCCGCAGGAATAGACCCGTTGAGCTCCGAGGACATGATCGTCAACGATTCCAAGCTCACCAACTTCCCAATGCTCTTCGGGATCGAACATCTTAGTGGGTTGAACGACAAGTCAATCGTCTCCAGCGCTTGAAGCGTCCAAAACTCCTCTGGCAACGGTCCTGTGATGGAATTCGTAGCAGCTTCGAAGGCTTGCAACAGCGAAAGCTCGCCGATTTCGCGAGGCAGTGGACCGGTGAAATAGTTGGTGCCGATGTAAAGCTCGGTCAGGTTCTTCAAGTTGCCGATTTGTGGCGGGATTGGACCGTGCAACGAGTTGGTCGACACGTCAAAGCAATTCAGAGACCGTAGGTTTTGAAAGAGAGACAATGGAACTGAACCTGAGAGAACGTTGCTGCTGAGGTCCAAGATGAGAAGCTCCGTGAGGTTTCCGAGCTCGGCGGGGATGGTTCCGTTGAGGGCGTTCCCGGCGAGTTCCAGGGACTGGAGCCGGACAAGCCTCCCGAGCTCCGGCGGGATTTTTCCTTCCAGCGCGTTGCGCGAGAGTGTCAGCGTCCGCAGCTGAGTCGACTCGCCGAGTCGACTCGGGACCTCGCCGGAGAGCTGGTTGTCGCTGAGGACGAGGTGTTCGAGCCGCTTCATGGTCGTTATCTGGAGTGGGATTTCGCCGCTGAGGAGGTTCGACGAGAGGTCGAGGGTGGTGAGCTCGGAGAGAGCGGAAACAGAGGCCGAGAGAAGACCCGTCAAGGACATAGCAGGGAGCGCAAGCGAGTCGACCCGGCCGAGTCGGCACGAGACGCCGAACCAGGAACAGTGATGGCTCGAGTGGTTCCACGAAGAAAGCAAGTCCGGGTTCGCAAGAGAGGCTTTGAAGGAAAGAAGAGCTTCTACTTCTTCACCGCGTTCCTCTGCAACAATGGCGGTCGAGTACGAGAAGAAGAAGAAGAAGAAAAGCTTAAGCGCGAAAAGCTTAAACGCCATGAGAGGCAAGAGAGAGAGAGAGAGATCTATCTCTTCTATATAACAAGGGAAAATGAGAGAAATGGCTGTAAAAACCTAAACCTTGAAATGGGCATAGAACAGTTTTGAGTGTTTTGGATTGTCCATATTTGTTTTGACAGCAGAGAGAGAGAGAGAGAGAGAGAGAGAGAGTGACAGAGTTACAAGGCCATTTCCGATCAAACGCTATAAATAGAGTTTGAAGGCCAAAAACCAACCAACGCCGAAAACCAACGCCAAATATAGGACATTGAATAGTAGAGCTCTAAATTTCACTATTCACTCAGCCTCGGTTTTGTATATTTTTCTTTATATAATGACTACTTTGTTGAAAAAAATAAAAGGGTTATCTATATAAATGCCCTTTAATATTGTGTTATTATTGTAATTTGCATTTTAATATTTAAAAATTATCATTTTTATTCTTTAAAGTATTAAAAATTTATAAATATGCCTTATCTGTCACAATTTGAAAAAAATAGATTAAATTAATAACAAAACATTAATTTGTTAGCGCCCGTTAAATTTTTAAGATAAAAAATAGATAAAATCAGGCTGGTATGAATACAAAATTTTAAAAGATCGGGGTGCATTTAAAAAAAAGACAACATAAAAGGGTGTTTATGAAAATAAATATATAATTAAGTACTATAATTTTCTTAATTTGAAGGCGGTTGATCTTTAAAAATTTATACAGGCGCCAACAGATTAATATTACGTTATTAATTTAATCTTTTTTTTACAGATTGTGACAGATGAGGCATATCTATAAGTTTTTAATATTTTAAGGGGTAAAAATAATAATTTTTAAAAATTAGGGTGCAAATTACAATAATAACACAATATTAAAGGACGTTCGTATAGGTAACCCAAAATAAAATATCGTTTCATACTGATATTTACTCTAAAAATAGAGTACAGAGCGAAAAATTAGAAATATAGATTAAAGATGGTCTTAGAGATTAACGGCCATAAAAAGAGATATAGTGATATATATTTACTCTAAAAATAGAGTATATAGCGAGAGATGTGGGTTGGACTTGGAGATGGAAATTAAACACTGTAGCAGCCAATCGCCATGAAGAGATGGAGAGAGATAGAGAGAGAGAGTGCACGTAGGTCACGTGACTTACTAAATCTCAAGCAACGGTATTGCATTTTCTTTTCTTTTTTCTTCTTTCTCTTCATTTTGCAGAAAAAACCTTCATGACTCAGAATATTCTCTCTTATAGTCTAATTTATCTTTTTGTTCAAACTTTATGTATAAATATTTACACACGTAACGCGCATGCTTATCCACATTTGTTTATTTCACTAATCTAATAAAAAGCACTTTGCCCAGTTCAGAAAATCCGGGTATTGTCTCGTTATATCTTTTTTCTTTAATTTCTTTTTTCTTTTCTTTTTCTTTTTACATATTCTGAAGAAAAGAAGCATTTGTCCCTTGTGTGTGTGCGCTTCCTCTCTCAACCTATCATTTCTAAGCCCTTACAGAAAAAAATATAATTAAAAGGAAAAAAAAATCAAGCTTTTTGTGTTGATGGGTTTAGTTGCACTATGAATGGATGAAGTTTACACACACTGTTGAGTAGTGACATGAAGCTATGAAAGTGAAGATTCTTATTCCACTTTTATTATTATTATTATTATTTTTTGCAAGACTTCCAGTTCCACTTTTATTTATAGTTGCATGATTGTTAATTTCATATTGGTGTACGTACTCATTTTATCATTAATTTAATGCTAAATTATAGGCACAACTTTATATGCCTTTAAAAAAGAATAATCCGTGACATTGAATAATTGGAATAGCTTCAAAAATTTTGGAATTGTGGGTTTAAGCATCTTTCCATTCTAATGTTTTAAGACAATACGTATGTAACGTAACAATGCTCGAGGTGTCTATTGTAAACAGATAATAGGGTAAAAAATTATTATTAATTTTTTTTACCAGCTCTAAGGATGCAGTATATATGATGGCCTTAGGCCTCAGGCATGGCACCACCACTAGACCTTAATAAAGGAATGGAAAAAAAAAAAATTTGCCACCAAAAAAATAATAATAATAATAAAAAAGGGAAATGGAGGGGAAAAAAAAGGTGTGAAAGTCCTATTACTAGTTCTTTTAGTTGTAGACTTGTAGTCCTTGCCCGGTAGAAAAAAGCTGAGGCGTTTCACGCTTATAATGCTGAAACGAAAGGTACAAACGAGAGTTCCAAATAGGACAAACGACAATAATTGGGAATTAAAGAACATTTTGTAGTATTTTTTTTTCCTTTATGTTAATAATAAACTAATTAGTGGGGAATAGTCTAATGATAAACTAATCAGTATTAAGTGGGGGCGTGTTTAATATTCGGTGTTCTCAAAAGCCAAAAAAAAATTTAAAAAAAGGAAATGGTGTGTAAAGCGAAGTGTACTAAACGAATGATTTGGACTTGAGCTGAAATTAAGAGAAAATGTAGGGGACCATAAACAAGAAAGTCATGCAATTTTCCCTTGTCTGCAGGGATATAATAGCAAAGGCTGGCTTTGAAGTTTGATGGCGTCATTATTGCTATGGGGCCCCCGGAATCTCTACTTAAGGTACAAGTAATTGGTATCGAAACTGACCAAAGATGCAGATTTCGGGCCCATCACCACAACACCGAATTGACGAGAATGCCCTCCTATGATACGGCATTTTTTTTTCTCTTGATTTTCGTTTTTTTTTTTAAATTACAGTGAATACTCAATAATTTTTAAAACTTTATGTAAGTTATTATCAAAATTTTTAAAAAATATTATTAATTATTCAAATAATTTAATTATTTACACAATAATAAGTAGTGATAATTCACTTAGTTATCAAAAATATGCGTCGTCACGAGCTCTCTCCCTCTTCCGAGCCTTTGCGAAATCTCCTTATACCGCCACGATGCAAATAATTCACAAATTGACTAAAAATTTAATAATTTTAAAATTTTAAAAATTTATTTTTATTATTATATAAATTCTAAATATTTGCCTTTTTTTTTTCTGCTGAACTCTTAATTTTCGTTTGATATTGAATACAAATATAAATTACAATTGATGCAGTACAAAAAGTTGGAGAAGCTCTGATGAAATGATTGCTATCTATATATTTTGAAAAGCATACTTTAGCACCTCATGTTTTCAAAATTGCTACTTTGAAATAAATATTATAATTGATATTATTTTTTTAGTAATATATTTTGTTTATAAATTAAAAAAACAAGATAAATGACAAAAAAATTAGTTTATTTATAAAAGTGACATAATTTACAATAGTGATATATAAATTATAAACTTAAGGGCCAATTAAAGATTTAGCCGTTTTGCAGTCCATGTTTTAAATATATAGCCCACGTTTTGAAAAATTAGTAAAATAGCCATCACGTCAACATCTAAAAATCTATGACTAAAGAAATAAAATTTGTGACTAAATAAAAAAAATAAACAATCATAAAATATGTGACTATAGTAATAAAATTTCAAAAAATTTAAAATAAACACAATAAAAAAATTAAACATCCATTAACAAAATAACAAACTCACAAATAAATGATTGCCTATACAACCAATTTCACAAATTTTATTACTAAATAAAAAATATTTTATAAATAGTAAAAAATATATGCAGCCAAAGAAGTGATAAATTTCATGACTAGAGACACAAAATTTTAGATAATATTATTTGCATCAAACAATAAAAACATAAGTAAAAAAAACTAATGACTATAGTCTCAAAAATCTATACACGAATGTATGGCTATTTTGCTAATAAATACAAACATAGGTTAATTGTTAAAAACAAACATAAATATATGGCTATTTATTATAAAAATCGTAAACTTAAAATCAAATACTTGTATTGGATCAAATTTTTTCAAACTTGATTAAAGCCATTTGAAATCTATATTTACAAATTACACCGATTGGTCATTTCTTCTTTAATAAATAAGATAACGTGCAAAATATAAATTTAAAAATAGTATAAATATTAACATCGCATATGAAATACAATATTTTTTTATAATATTTTAAAGATTGCAAGAGATACTTATTAAAAGGAGATCTCTAATATGATGAGGTTGTTGCGGCTTCGTTAATGTTTTTCTTTATTTATAAATATTGGGTTTAGTAAATAACTAATTGAAAACAATTGATAATTATAATAATTACTTGTAATTATTACAAAATTAATAATTATATATTTACAACAAAAAATACTCATTACAAAAAAAACAATAATGAACTTATATTTATCTAAAGAATAGCATCTCTCAGTTAGTGTCATAAATTACCACATTAATCTCGAGAGTCGAGACTCATGGATCGTGTGGAATAATAAATTTGCAGATAGAAAATTCGAGGGTGGTGCGAGGTCATTCTTACGATTGAGTAAAAGCTCATGTTTGGGTAAACTATTTTGCCCATCTCATCATATTTTTTAGGATGGTCAAAATTGTTTGAAAATGATTTGAAAAATAGTTTGAAAAATGGATTAAAAAAAATAAGTACAATGGTTTGACTTTGTGAATTTCGAAATGATATAAATGGTTGATATTTAAAGAAATTGTATAGGGATTTGAAAAGTTGAAAAAAAAAAGATTGAAAAAAAAATGAAATGATTTGTAAGATAAAAAATTGCATAGGTTTGAATAGTATGGAATATAATCGTTTGGATGATTTGTTTAAACATGAGATAAAGATTTTTTTATTTAGCGCATCAAATGCACTTGTGAGTTAAAATAATACTACTAAAAAAATAAAATATAATAATAATAACTAATTAGGTAATATTCAATAATTATATAATATATATTTTAAATTTGTTACAATTACATTTGATACATTTAGTTTTGTTTTTCCCTGGATAAAGACAAAGTATAAATACTATTATACTATCTTTGACTTGTAATGAGACGTGAGAGAGAGAGAGAATAGGAATTAGCATTGGCAAGTAAATGAAAGGTAAAATTACGAAAGAGCCAAAGCCAGAATACTCTGGCTGAGCTGTCCCTTCCGAGGGAACAAACCAAGAATAGGAATTTCCTCTACAAGAGTGCACTCTTTGTCAGATATTTATTTATATTTTATTTTTATGCACTTTCCATTTTCACATTTTAATTGTAGCCTCGAAACTTTTTTTTGTTACACAAAAACTTACCGAGGATTCAAAAATAATAATGATACAGTTTGTCGCACATTTAGCATTAATCTCATGTGCTGATGTGCATATAAAAGACCACTTGATTACTTCACTTCGTTCACAATTTCCAAGCTGCAATAAAAATTTAAACTATTTTCACTATTCTCTATAATTTATTTATTCAAAGGTAAAATGCATCACCTTTATAACCCCATTAAAAGTTGCATGTAAACGGTTAAAGGAAAAGTAAAACATGAGGACGACCAGTGACTGCTAAGGTATTTAATAAATATTTAGGGGGCTGTGTTACATTTTTGAAATTTTATAAACGAAAATAGAAATAAAAATGGTAAAATAAGTCCAAGGATGAAAAACAAAAGTCCCGAAAGCAATAAATCTGTAGTTGAAGTGTATAAAGCAAAAGCACTCAAAACTTTTTGAATAAAGCTGCAAGCGTGGCAGCTGTTATTTTCCTTATTTTGGAACTACTTTTTTTCTGTGGAACGCATTTTCTTCAGTAGAAATATTGTTGGAAATAGTAAACTGTGGTTCATAATTATTGAACTCTAGTTATTAGCGTACGTACTATCGCTGTTTTTAATTGCTAGGTGGTCCCAAATTTTCGTAGGAATTGAAAAAGGAACGCGTAATCATATTCTAGTATAACAAATTCAACCCCCAATGACACACATTAATAAACATCAAAGCCTTTTCTATTTACAATTTGCACAAATTTTCTCCTTCTTTTATCTTTTTTATTGAAATACCCTTGTAATCATAGCAATTAGGCTATATATATACTTTTGAATTTTCATTTTTCCTACATTTTGTTCTTTAAAAAAAAAAAAAAACTGGGTTTCTCTGCACCGCTAATTTACCATGGACAAACTTTATGAATTCATTTTATTCCTTCTCTGTTTGACCAGCTTAGGGAAGAGTCTTTAGTAACTTTGAGAAATATAGAGGTTATTGATAAATGATAATCACACATTGCACCTTATTTTTGTACTCTCTTTTATTACAATTAAACAACATCAATATATGAATGACTTTCTTATCTTTTTTTTTTTTATAATGTATTTTTCTTATTTCCTTGTGTAAAACAATTTATACATGGGAGTTATCTGTATATATTCCCTAAATGGTTAAATCAGAATTTATAGCATGTCTGTTGCGATGAAACCTTGTGGCAGTGTAGTTTTATAAGCTCTCAAGTCTCATCTCATAGCTTCCTTGGCATAGCAAACAAGGAATTAAACAAAGCATTAATAACTACAAGACTGATCGTTTTCTAATTAGATGGGAAGTGTAATCTATGCGTGCACGCTTAATACGGGAAACTGGGGAAATTATAAAAATAAAATAAAAAAATCCGAGAGTTGAAAAAAAATATCACCAAGCTTTTATCATAGGCTCTTTGAAAGTATGACAGATTTGCCAAATATGGAAGATTGAGAAAGATTTTTGAAGTGACATTTCAAGACTAAAGGAGGTGAACAATATTTAAAAACCTCACTCACGTCCACTGCGACTATATATGCAAAATAAATAATTACACATCTACTACAAGTTCCACTGAACTCTGACCAAACCATACGTAAATGTATAAGAAAAAGAGGGAGATTTAAGAGATTCCTCTGATTTTTTTTTTTTTTTTTTCTGGGAAGTGAGAGATTGATGGGCTTAATTTTATCTGATATTAAAATGGGCACATTGGTTTAAGAGTTGCTCTTTTTTCTTGTTATATTGTGTATGTGTTACTCAAATTTGTTGGTCTCAAATTCTCACTATTTTTTTGTCACTTTTATCAAAATTTTCTTTTCCGGGAATCTAGTTTTTTTTTGTCATTGCAGAGGCTAGACAGGATGAGACTCAACTTTTACCCATTTCCTTCTAACAAGTTTTACTCATTGGGATTGGTATTACTGTGGATACTGAGACAAAATTGGGTTCAAAATTCAAGCTCTATTCCAAGGTTCAGGCAGAGTTTGAACTCTAAAACTCCTTATATCTAAACAAAAAATTTCATGCTTAATCTTATGGCTAAGCAATTGTAACTTTTTTTTTTCTTTTTTTTTTTTTTTTTTGCAAAGGCAAAGCAATTGTAACTCATAAGAAACCTTTGTTAACTATAAATGCTTTATATGAATTTTATAGTTCAGAAGGCAGAACTGGTCAACGGTGCTTCAAAACTAATTGCGACTGTGAGTGTACCTACCAAGTACCAACAAAACATAGGCATAGCTTAGCTAATAGCTATGCTGTCATTAAGGATAATAAGAATTTTATTATTATTATTAGGGTTATTACTTATTAGATCTAATGGTCCTTAAACTTTAGGTTGTATGACGGTTTGATTCCCGATCTTTTTTTATTAGCAACAATAATACCTGAATTTTTTTTAAGTTGCAACAACGTTAAATTTGACTGATGAACTTTATTTTTGCACGTGCCTCTCACATGTCTAATATTTTTCATTAAATTTCCAAAATTACCCCTAATATTTTTTTAGAAAAAAAAACTTTTTTAAAGCTTAAAAAAGCTTTGGATTGATTGTTTATGCCCAACTCCCCCCCATCCTCTGCCTCCGCCCCCGACGCCCTACAACGATCACCGCCCTACAACGACCACCGCCCCCCTCTGCCCCTCTCGGCCCCCACCAACCCCTCCACCACGCGACGGCCTCTGACCCCACCGCCCCCTCTGCCCCCTACGCCCTTCAACCCCCGACGCCCGACGGCCTCCGACACCTGACGCGACCTCCGACGTGACTCCCTCCGCCCCCTTCGCTCCCAGACGCGAGCCCGTCAGCCCCCTCTGCCCCCCGACACGACCGCTACGCGACTCCCTCCGCCCCCTCCGCTCCCCGACGCGACCCCCTCCGCCCCCTGACACGACCACCTCTGCAGCGCCCGCTGACGTAACTGCCTCTGCTCCCCGACGCGACACAAGGGCTGTGCACGGGTTGGGTTGGACGGTTTAGCCTATTCAACCCAACCCAACCCGTAAAGATGTCGGGTTGGGTCGGGTTAGGTTGATCGGGTTATGTTTGTTTGTTTGTTTTTTTTTTTTTTTTTTTGAAAAAATAAATAAATAAATAATAACATAATGTTCATGATTAAATGAAAGTAAGATTTATCTTTTATATGGAAAAAACTAACAATGAGCATCTTTATTTAAAAAAAAAAACTATAATGCATAACAAAAAAGTAAATAATAGCTAAGAATAAACAAGATAAATAACTAAACAAAAATATTTTTTTATTTTATTTATTTTTTTTTTTTTTACATGGTCGGGTCGGGTCGGGTTAACCCGAAACCCGAAAA
Organism: Boehmeria nivea var. tenacissima; assembly: GCA_018132145.1. NCBI lineage: Eukaryota > Viridiplantae > Streptophyta > Magnoliopsida > Rosales > Urticaceae > Boehmeria > Boehmeria nivea. Next base: position 19,240,626 of record CM030875.1, on the reverse strand, counting down.
ATGTAGTCCTAACCCAACCCTACAAGTGTGCGGGTTGGGTTAGGTTGAAGCCGAATTAGAATCGGGTTGAATCGGGTCGGGTTGTTCGGGTTATCGGGTTTCTTGCACACACCCCTACGCGACACCCTTTGCTCCCCGACACAACCAGATCCGACCCCCTCCGCCAAAACTCTGTTTGATGCATTGCGCTTTGGATCTCGGTGTGGGAAAAATTTGGGTTGTTTTTGTTGTTTTGTTTGATTGTTAATATATGGGTTGTTTTGTTCCATTTTGTTCCATTGTTAACATCTGGGTGGCTCAGAGGATGCGCACGGGGGTAGTGGAGTTTACGGGGGTGGCTAGGGTTCATGGCAAGCCACCGGGGTTCGCGGGGGGCCGTTGGATTGGGGCAGTGTTATTCGAGGATTTGGGTTGCACAGGAGGTTCACCGTGAAAGGCCGGGGTTGGGGTCGGGCTAGGGTTGGGTGAGGCTCCACTCTTTTTTTTTTTTTTTTTTTTTTTTTTTCTGATCGAAATTTTTTTGACAAAAATCTAACCTAATATGTGTGGGTATTTTGGGTATTGAGTTTTGGAAACCGACGCACGTGAATATCATGTGAGTAAGCCGTTAGAAATGGATGGAAATTTTGAAATTTAACGGAAAAACAACAAATAAAAAGTTCAGGTACCGTTGCTGCTAATAAAAAAAGATTGGGGATGAAACTGTTACCCGACCTAAAGTTCAAGGACCATTGGAGCTAATAACCCTTATTATTACTATTTTTGGCTTGGAAAAAAAAAAGTTTGCCTTGCAAAAATAAAATAAAATCCAAGTTTATTTTAAGTGTTGGCGTTAACGGAACTGTAACCGTTTACCGAATTACACCTCTATTCACACCTAGCAAAATACATATATGTGTTATATAATACGATAAAAATTATTTATTCAATCTATTTTTTTTTTAGCAATATTCAATCTATTATCGAATTGTGCAAAGTATCCCAAAATCATTTTGGTAATCAAAACGTTGGTATATTATCTTGCTAGAGAGTTGGAGTCTTGATTTTTTTTTTTTTTTGTTATCTCAGGCTGATTTTGCATCATGTCATTTTTTTTAATATAAGTTTTAATTAATTTCCATCAGTGACCTCTAAACTCTCTGGAATTTTGCAAGTTGCCTCATTTTTTCTCTTGACTATGCACTTAGAACGCATGATAAATTAGTTCAAATTAATAACACAAGTAAAATTTTGGATGAACTGGGTGCTCATTGGCAAAAACACAATGAAAAATAAATCGAAGTGCAAATTAAAAAAAAAAAAAAAAACCATCCGTGGTTAGTTTGGATAAATTTGTCCAGATTTATAAGTTAAACGTGCAAATTACTTAAAAACAAGTGCAATTTGCCCAACCAACCACAGCATATTCAAGGATCATTTGAGCACCTAGTCTTTTACGAATAAATATTTTATGAATGCGAATAAAAATCCTTTTCATTGGCAAAAAACTAAAATTGAATATTTTTAACGAGACATTTTGAAAAATACCCTCAAATAATGTACCATTAAATACTTATGTCCTATATATGCTTCTTTATATTTATAGCGTAATAATAAAGATAAAGATTTCAAAAAATTAATAATATGCCAAAAAGAGGACATTTTTCCAAATCTCCCGCTTTTAACTGGTCAACATTTGCCTATACTGTTACAGGCCAAGAAACATGGGCTTCTGAGATTCTGTAAGGGAAGAGGCGGGTTATTCTAATCTTTCAGTATTATGGACCTAGAGTGTTGGGCTGTAAATAAAAAAAAAGTCTGGAGAATTTCAAAATAATTGATGCCACTTAATAATTTATATCTCACGTGGTGTGCTCCTTTCATTTTTACTCTATATTTATAGTATAAATTTTGGAGTACAAATTAAAAGTGCAATACACATGAGATATAAATTATCATTGTGTCAAGAATAGGGTATTCTTCAAAATCCCCTTAAAAAGTCTCACAAAATTTTGAAAAGTGCCCATTTTAAAATGAAAAAAATGAGAAAAATTGCATTCGACGTTGAAGATTGCAATTTATGGTTATATTGTATGTTATGCTATTTTTTTCATTATCAAATTATTATATTGCCCCCTTTTTCTCTCTTGTCTTCCTTGTTTGTAAAAAAATAAAGGAAAATTTTAAAATATGCTATTTTTGGATAGCTTGTTTTGAAAAATACCAATTTAAAAGAAAGTTTGCTGCCACTCTTTAGTAGTAAATTTGACCGAATTATTATTATTATTATTTTTTTACATATGAGGGAGACTAGAGTGGGACAACACTATGGGTATGTTTGGCAAATGGGTTTGAACCCATCTTGGGCAATTCAAACGACTTTATCAATCTAAATCGTCGTTTGGTAACTTTTTTTTTTTTTTTTTTATAAAATCTAAATGAGAAAAAGTCATTCTAACCCTTCAAAATCAAATTCTTCCCCCCTTCAAATTTAAACAGTTTGAATCCATTTTGAATAGTATTTTTTGATTTGACATTTCAACTACTCTTTTTATTACTCAATATCACACATTTCACATCAACCAAAACAACAATCCAAATAATATTTTCAAATAAGATTATTTGACCCAAACAACAATTTAAATTTTTCGTTCAAATTACCCAATTCAAATTTTCAAATTCAAATGAAAAAATTCAAATTGCCACAGTTTGAACCCGTTTGCCAAACGACCCTATAGTAATTTGACAGTGAAAAAAGTGGCATGACATGCAATAGTGGCTTAAGTTGCAAACTTGAATATCAAATGTGACATGAGATTAAATTTTCTCCAAAAAGAAGGGACAATTCAGTCAAACTCAATATTAAAAAGTGACATGAACCGCAAAATTTCTCTTAAAGTTACAATTTTTCAAAATTGGGACTTTGATTAATGCACACACAACTTGGAGTATAAACTAGTAAATGACACTTAGTATGGCTTTTTTTTTTTAATTCCCTTTCAAAATAGGAAAAATTCAAAATAATCTTGGTGTTTTGCAAAAATCTCAATTTCGTTCTTATATTTTGGAGATTTCTAATATTTCCCACTTTACTAAAAACTCCTAAATATATACCTTGCCATATAATTTTAGTTAAAAAAATTGTAAGAAAATATTATAAATTCAAGAAATTCACTTAAAAATTGCAAAAACTACAAAAGATTGTCATATATTTGCTTCAAAAATGCAAAATTATTCACACATTCACTTAGTCACATGTGAATTCATGACCGTCTTAATAGTTTTTAAGTGAATAAGTGAGCACTTTTTGCAGTTTTTATGAAAAAATTTAGCGCGCATCACGTTGTATATATTTGAGAGTTTTTGATAAACCTGAAGGATAATTTTGAATTTCTCATAAATATAGGTACAACACTGGGATTTTTGTAAAATACAAAGATTATTTTGAGTTTTTTCCCTATCAAAATATTAGCAAATTTCACACGAAAATATTATTTTACCCCTCCTTGAACTTTCTTCTGTTAAAAATTTATTGACAACAATTGATTTTTATTCTTTTAACCTATCATGTATCTCAAGTAAAAAAAAAAAGAACTATTTATCATATATCATTATTAAAAAAGATATAAGTAAATAAAAATAGGAGTATGAACTTGAAAATAATAACCTCCAAATATAAATCAAAATGTGTGTGTAAAGAGAGGTATTGAATCAGATTTTCTCTGAAGTTCTAAAGAGTGTACTCTCAATGCTGAAAATTAGATATAATATATATATATATATATATATATATATGTATATGGGTATTATATGATACTTTTTATTAGATAAAATTAGAAAAACCAAATTAAATTTGAGCGTGGTTAAAGAGTTCTGGCCTATACGTGCATGATATTGAGTTTCTGTAATGAGATATGGTTATGATTGGTCAAAGACTAGCATAGTGTAGTGTGGATTATAATAGCGCCGAAATATTTTACTCAGTACTCCTAATAATTGGTCTTTTTTTTTTTTTTTTTGCTGAGAATAATTATTGGTCTGATAGCTATACCAAACAACTCTCAATTATTCGAATGAAATGACATTAACACAGCGTCTACATACACATACACACAATTAATTAAAAGACTAGGAAAAAAAATTTCGAGCTAGGTTCATTAAACTTGATACATAATATATATATATATATGTATATTAAATATTTATATATATAAGCTTTGATGAGTATCAGGTATGTCTTATGAGAAACTATAATGCTTATACGACCAAAATGAATCACTTATTTATTATAAAACATGCATTTATTAGTATTTTATCGAATAAATAATTAACGTATCATTTTGATTTTTTGATTTTTTTTTTTGGCATTTCTCAAATCAGCACAAATTAATTAACATCCAGCCACGAGGGAAAAGAATAGTAATAAAGTTTACGTAGTTTTCAAATGATACAATGTACTAATGTGCCTGTGAATATATACTTCTAGTCTTCTACAATCAAGAAACTGATTAAGCAGAAAAGGATCATCTCACGCTTAATAATTACAATATATTAACACGGCATATTGATGTTTAAGTCAAAAGAAATATACTTAGTTAAAAATATTAGGCTATGTTTGATAACATTTTTGTTTTTTGTTTTTAAAAACAAAAAATTGGAAGTATTTTTGCTATTTTGTTTTCAAAATTTTTAAAAATACAAAACATGTTTGGCAACCACTATAGAATGTGTTTGATAACACTTTCATTTTCTATTTTTTGTTTTTTTAAACAAAAAAGTGCACTATTTTGTTACTTGTTTTTAAAAACGAAAAACACAAAATGATAGTTTGTAATCAGTAAAGAAGGAATGAAAAAGGTAAAAAAACGTAAACATAAAGTTTGATGAGAGTGTAAAATTAAGAAAATACACTAAAAGTTCTTAAGATTTGATGTTTTATTTAAAAAATTTTGAAAACAAGAATTTTTTATTTCTTCTATTTTTGAAAATATGTTTCCAATTTAAAGAAATAGAAAACGAAAATAAATTTACCAAACGCGTTTTTAAAAATAAAATTACACTTTTTTGATTAAAAAAATAAAAAAAACAGAAAATAAAGGTGTTATCAAGCGCACCCAATATCTTAAAATTAAGCTGATAAAATTTTGTCCTCATGATGAATAGAAAGCAACAAGGCAATGGAACAAACAACAAGGTGATTGCTTATTTTGCTATTCAAAAGAAAAAAATATATAATAATAATATTGTGGAGGTATATGCAAAAATAGTAGAGATTATTAAGTAAATGGCCTGTTTTTAACTTTAGTTTTAAGGAATTGACCTGAGTTTGTTATAATTAAGTTATTAGCCTTTAGATAATATGTATTGACTTTTTTGTCCTTTGATACATGAAGTTGGAAAAAGAGTGATGAGGGATAAAAATGAGATTTTATATGGATTTGAGGCTCATAACTTAATATTTGAATTCTTAGGCCATTTTCTTAAAACATAGACTTCCAAATGGCTATTTAACAAATGAGCCCAAAATAATAATAGAGTAGTCAATTTCGATATCTATAATATATAATGCGAACGTTCAACAGGAGGACACGTGGCCTATTCGACTAGGAATATAAGCTTAAGAATCACAAAGGTATAGTTATTTATATATTGAGACGTCGAATGTCAATGCATTAACAAGATAGAAATAAATGGAAAAAAAAAAAAAGATTTTTCCTCAATTTAAGCTGATGATTGGTGCAAACAAGTGTTTATTTATTGATATTATTTTTGTTTTTTTGCTGGAAAGAGAAACGAGTGTGTCAGTATGAAATTGATGGAATATCAAAATAGAATAAGAGGAAAGAAAAAAAAAATGATTCTGCTTCTTCGTGATAAAATTCAATAAGTAAACCAACTTGACATGTCGTGTTCTTTTTGGCAGACACATAAAAAAAGAGATATATAGTTATAAATATTATTCTTTGTGGGAAATTTAGTGGTTTTTTTTTTGTGATAAAAAATATTAAATGATTAAATTTATTATTTTTAAAATATGAAACTCATTAAAAAAAGTAAATTTAAGGATCTAGAATTATTTTAAAAAAAAACTATCACGGAAGTATCTATTCTTTGAATTAAACATCAACAACGTGTCCGATTCTAAGAGGCTTATTCTGTTGAACGCATCTTAGACCATCGGTCTAGTGGCTGAACCCTCCACAAATTCCTTTGGTATTTTGCACTCAATAATAACCAAATGCAAAAAAATAAATAAATAAATAAAATAAAATAAAATAAAAAGGACTTATAACCTGGCCTAAAGGAACATATAACATTCACTGGCATAATGCTATGTACATTTAATTTAGCTAGGTGGCAGAGAAAGTAGGTCCCACTGTTTGGGCTGTTTATATAACTATTGGATGAGGATAAATCAGCTTTCAGGAGAAGATGAAGATATTTCCAAGATGATCTATGAAAAAAGAGTAATTATTGGGTTATAAGCACAGTGACAAGTGAAAAGTACTTGGTGAATTCAGAAACCCAAAGTGGCATTGCGTGTGTCTCATGCATGTAATATGTGTGTCTCTGTGTGTGTATCATATAGCTCCATGCATTAAGTGTTGTAATAGCTCTAAAAGTCTTTAGAATTTTTTTTCCCGGTGATAATTTGATAGTTAATCTTTTTTCATTCGCAAAAATATTTTTGAATTGAAATTTTTTTGAAAAAGTTAAAGCTCATTCGGGTAAACTATTTGGATAATTTAGAACAATTCAAAATCTTAAAAAAAAAATTAAAAATTGAACAATGTTAAACCATCTAAATGATTTACTTAACCAACTTTTTAGTTATTAGTCCAATTACTAACCGACGCTATATTTTGAACCAAACAAAAAAAAAGCACGTAACTTAAAACTGAAGGGAATTCAAGGAAATTGAAACAGATTAAATTTTAGGGTCAGTTAGATAAATAGTCATTTTAAACTGTATTTTTCAAAAAATAGTCAGAGTTTCAAAAAATTTAAAAACTAGCCATAACACAATGTAAGAAATTTCTGACAATAACAAAATTACACATAAAAATTATTGTCTCAAAAATTTTAAAATGACTAATTTTTAAATTTTTTGAAACTGTAATTATTTTTTAAAATCATTTTGTAAACAGTGGCTATTTTCTTAAAATTCCCTAAATTTTTTTTAAGCAAAAAACTTATGAGATAAAAATATTGGAGAAAATAAAAAAGCAAAAGCAACAAGAAACCAGAAACAAAACATCCTTAGAGAAAACAAATAAAAAGGAAACAAAACGTTCGGCGTCCTGGTCGACGGTCCGTCGCCGTCGCCATCGCCGCCTTTCTCTTTCCTCGATAAGGTCAAACTCATTGACGTGGGACATGAGAGCAAGAAAATCATGGAGGGGATATTATGGTGTTCGTGCACATGCGGAGCCCACCAAAAATATTAGAGATGCCTCGGTCGGGGATTTCAATTTTCCTTAAGATTTTATTAAGAGTTAAATTCTCTACTGGTGTTGACTTTTTTGGAACATCCGATTATAAATTGAAGCGGTTTTTGGGATTTGCGAGATCTTGCATAGTAGAGTGAATTGTTGGTGGTTTAGCGAGATTCGATATGATTTTGGTGTTTGAAGGTTCCGATATAGGGTTAAGGAAGTTGAAAAGATTGGGGTTTTTTATTTATTTATTTATTATTTTTTCTAGTCTTTGAATCTGGGTATGGTTCCTTGATAGTTTTATTCAAACTTCGAAGTGTGTATTATGGAGCAACAGGAGTATATATCATCGATTTCTTCGGCTGTAAATTATGGAGCATATATATATGACTTTCGGAAATTTGTGTTAAACTTCTCGGCCATTGTTTCTTTTATTATTTTTTTGCTTTCTCTTTTAATATTTATTCATAAATATAAATTTTAGTATTTATTTATATAATCTTTATTATGTTGAAAAGCTATAGGTTATTTTGGGAATTGTGTTTGGAAAAAATAAGCGCGTGATTGGCACATGCAAAAATCCGTCCAAAGTTTAACACTGTTAATATTTGGATTAAATTGCAAAAAAAATAAATAAATAAATAAAAGATATTTTTGCTTATAAAAAAAAAATCAATAACCAAATTGTCACCAATAAAAATTCAGGAGTAGTTGAGCTATTAACCCTTATATATATACACTAGCCTCGTATTTGTGTTCTGCACGGCGTAAATTCGTTGTGAATTTATTTCAACCACATATATTTTAAAATAAGAAAAAGGAAATCAAATGCAAAATAATATAAAAAAAATCAAGTTAAAATAAATATAAGACAATGGTTGAAACGCTTTTAGAAATGGCCGAAACTCCTTCGATGTTGATTATAGTAAAAGAGTCAAGACGATGGTCATGGATGTTGGATGTTTCATGGTACAGTACCACAAGACATGAATCTAAAGATTAACTTAATTTGCATCACTACTTTTGGTTTCCATATAGAGACAATTAATAGATCAGCTCTGCTGTTGACTTCTTGTCAATTATGAATATATCTTGAATTGTATAGATATGATATGTCGAGATATATATACCTTCAACGCAAGTTGAAGAAAAAATCACATTCGACAAAAACTTTGCATTGTGGAATAATATATCAATACCGATGAAGTGGGAAATGTTGATGAAACCCTAAACCCGAAAGAAAAAAAAAAAAGAAAAGAAATTTGTACGGCTTCAAACAGAAGAATATTGGGTCAAACAGTGGAGATTGTATGATTATATATAGACAACAAGCTATAGCAATATAACCAGAGCATTGAGTTCATAAAATAATAATGTTTACCCAAATGGTAATCATGTCGCTAATCAAATAATGTTAATTACAGGAAATAATTGATCACTAAAAATTTCCAGAGATTTTTCAAGATCAATCTAGAGAAGTTTGTTAAACTGAAGAAAAATTACATTCAATTACCAGAATAGTTCGTAAAATACGAACATTTATTTGAAATAATTAAGAGAAGAATATATATGTGGATATTTCATGCATTATGCTTTGCCACGCCCTTTTAAAAGCGCAAACAATTATATCATTAGACACTCTTATTGTTTTGTTCGTTTTTTACCATAAATTATGAAAACCCTTCCCTAGCTAGTCGTTAGGATATATATCTTTTTTCCCATTGTAGTAAAAGCATTTATAGTCCTTAAGAGAATCACCTTAAAGAGGAATTCCCATTTGCGCAAAGATAATATTTTGAAGTGGGAAAATGGATAATATTCGCCATTCTCATGCAACGAATAATCTAAATAAATACGTGTTAGATTCCAAATGATCAGAAGCACATATATAATTTATTACTTTATTAAATCATATATATCTCTAGTTAGCTATATAGGGATATCTCATAGGAAACTTACGACAGTTAATTTAACTCGTCACCTCTATTCCTTAAAGCATCTCTAAGACTCTTAACTAATACAATGTCATGAAAAATATTTTCCTAACGTAATGTCAAATTTGACACAAAGTATAACAAAATACTAAAAATTTGACATTTAAGGTAGAACATTTATTGGTAATTAACTTTTGAGCTTTTAACTAAAAATTAATATTATATTTAAAAACTAGTTTTATATTACCAAGAGGTCATTATAATTATTTGTATATTCTTATTTATTATTGGTTAGCATTAATTAACTACTTTTATTGGGTTTTACTACTAAAAAAATAATAAAATAGCATTTGAAATAATATTTATGCATTGGAGTGCCAAATGTCAAATCTAGCATTAATTTTTTTAGTATCAAATTTAACATTGGCATTAACCAATTGGAGATGGTCTTAGTTGGTCTACTCTTTTTAATTTTCCTTTTTCAATTTCAAAACTCATAAACTTAGACGTTCCAAAGATTGCCACACAAGTCCTTTCCATAAATAGAGCACGAGGCGTCTCATCGAATCTAGGAGCTTCCAAGTTAAGTTCTATATGCCTATAAAACCCCACATTACTCTTCGTAACCAATTGCACCAACACCACAACAAATCACGCAAATCTTCTTTCATTTCACTCACTCTCTCTTAATTTTTTTTCCCTCTCCCTTTTACTTGATTCTTTGGCATCATTATCATTATTTATTTTTTTTCTAATTATAACTAAAAATAATGTCAAGAGTTACGGCTGAAACACTGTGTGTGGGAAGAGTTGTGGGAGAAGTGATTGACAATTTCACCACAAGTGTGAAAATGAGTGTCGTTTATAACTCCAACAAGCAAGTCCTCAATGGGCATGAGATTATGCCTTCTGTTATAGTCTCTAAGCCTCGAGTTGAGATTGGTGGGGACGATTTGAGGGCTGCTTATACCTTAGTAAGTCTTTATTATTTTTCATTAATGTATATTATTGATAATATCTACCATATAATATATATGTTCGTACTGCTAATTATGATTACTCTTTTTTTTTTTAGATTATGACAGACCCAGATGCTCCAAGCCCTAGCGATCCGTATTTGAGGGAACATCTTCATTGGTTTGTGACTTTGTGTTGACTTTCTTCTTTGTTATATATATTTTTATTTTTTATCCCCCCTAGCAATGGTTTTTATAACACAATATCCCACAATTTTATGCTCATCTTTATTAATTAGGATATAATTAATTGACATTATCAACGCTCGTATCTTTCAGGATGGTCACAGACATTCCTGGCACAACAGATGCTTCCTTTGGTGCGTTTCTTTCGCTTTATTACTATTATTATTATTATTAGGTCAATTCTGTGATATTTCATGCTCATCAATACTCAATGTAACGTTATAAAGAGCTGTTGTAACGAGTCTAAATAATTATTGAAACGGTTATTTTTATTATGTTATATGGAATACTAATAAAATAAAGCACTACACAGCCTTAACTCTAAAACATGATCATATGATGAATTTTAGCTGATTTTATCATGTCAGAAATATCCTATAGCTACTCTGACGTTTTTTGTGACTTTACTATCAATATCTCATATATAGTAGTAGTGCCAATCGGCAATTGATTAAGAACCATACACTGTTCATTTTACTTGGCACAAATGCTCAAAGAATCCATTGTATTTTATTGAATGCAAAAACGTTTTTTATAATGTCTAATTTATCACTTATATATATACTTTCAAAATCAAATCAAAATTGTCAATCCGTACGTGTGAGAAACTTCTGTTGCAACTTTAACTTTAAATGGCTATAATGCTTTTATTCAAAGAAGAAATCTTACATCAAACCTTATATTTGGAACTATATATATATTAATTATGATCAAAACTTAAATATAACTTCTGTTTCAATTATAGGTTGACTTTCTAAATTGTTATTTTTATAAAATACCACCTTATCAATAAAAATTAGACCCAAAAATCTTTAGTACGGTTTTGGAATGGCATATGATATAAATTTGATATTCTAATTGAAAACTGAGAACTGAAAGTTTTTTTTCTTTCTGTTTGCAAATACACATGAGATTTCTTTGGACATTTTCCCTTTTACCTAATGCAAGCTAGGTAGGGGCAACATAAGCTTAAATACACAGTAATTTGTGCAAAATGACCAAACCCAACCAATACAAATTGGCATTGCTCATTTACTAATTATTGCTAGGACAAGTACTTGAGTTCTCTTTTATATCATTTCGCTTCATCTTCTGTGTGTAAATATACCCAAATATATATGATCATCTAATTGGGGTTATGTGCAAAACTGCAAATATATATATATATATATATATATAATTATTACAGGAAAAGAAGTGATGAGCTACGAAACTCCAAAGCCGGTAGTGGGTATTCACAGATATGTGTTCATATTGTTCAAGCAGAAAGGAAGGCAAACAGTGAGATCGCCTGTGTCCAGAGACTATTTCAACACAAGAGCTTTCTCACATGAAAACAATCTTGGCCTTCCTGTCGCTGCTGTCTATTTCAATGCCCAGAGAGAAACTGCTGCCAGAAGACGTTGATTATTTTTCATAATAATATTATTAATAATAATAATGATAATAATAAATACTAGAGATCATTTTACTTATAACTTATCTTAAATTTATCGCATCAATACATATAATACATGTGTTTTGTCAATATTTGATTAATAAAATCTATTTTCAAAAAAATTATATATAAATAATCAAGTGTTAACAAATCATGTATTATATATATTGGTATTAAATATATCAGATAAATTTTGAGATCTCTAATATATATTACTTAATCTGCTCCTACAGATAATATGTATGTGTATTGTACTTGTACGTTTTTTTTTTGGTTTTTTGGTTGGCATTTGTGGGTTACTTAATAATAATAAGTATGAGACTATGAGCTATACTATGGTCAGATCCTAATAAGTATAGGGAGTTACTGTTTTTTTCCTACTAGCCAGCTAGCTAGGTGGGTCACGTAACTTTTGTTCATGCTTTGTTTTGTTCCACTTAATTACATTGGTGACAGACTAGACTCTATATACTATATAGCATATATTATGTTGTCATTTCCTCGAACACTTGTCATGAAATTCTTGTGAGCTTCAACTGTGGCCATCTCTCACTGTACACGTGTCATGTTCTAAATTCCAATCTTGGAATGGAAGACTCCGCTAATATTAATATATAAAACATGTGAAATCTCACCCAATTGCCACTTCTCATATCGCTTATTTCCACGTGAATCTAAAGATAAGAACTTCAACATAAAGATTTGCAATATTAGTACTTATATCGTAACACCTCATGACACTAATTTAGTTTCTCTGAATAATGAGAAACTTGAAAACCTAGGTTGATACGAGACCACTTAAGACTCTTGATCCACACTTATCTGCAAAGTTTGTCACAACACAAAATGTTTAAGACGATCGATAGGTACATATAAGTTTGTATCCATACCGATGAGAAAAAGACCACAATTGCCCGGACTGCTTACATCGTTTCTTTGTAAATGTTAGATATTATTTATCCAAATTTATCAATGGAACGTACTATAAAGAAAATTGATAGATTTTACACCTTGTTGAAAAATACCATGAGTTTCTAGTACACAAATTATAAGAAGTATAAAGGTTGAGATTGTACAATGATTGGCAACATTCCAAAAGCATGTTCCATATATAACCAATGATGCCAAAAAGCATATTATATAGCACGAGGAATGCGCATGTAATTTTCACATAGAGAATATTTGGTAGAGATACAAATTGCACACAACTAGGAAAAGGAAACCCGTCCATGTTAGAATTTTTTGAATGATCTAAAAATTGTGCTTTATTCTAATTAACCAATACCACAAAATCTCAATCAGGTACGTTGGTAAAAAGAGAATATTATGTGCTATCTAATATCTCCCTATGTTTTCTGGTGAACAATAAATATGTAGTTTTTTTTCCACTTAGGCAAGTTGTTGAGGTAAACAATAATATAATAGAATAATTTTTATAATTAAAATTCTCAAGCCGCATAATTTCACCTATATATACTAAGGTTTCAATTTTTAAGTCCGACCTACTTATGATTACAAAAAGGTAATCTCTTAATTCCAATTCATTGATACAATGAAACAACCTTCCACTCCGATTACAATATTGTGGATTGTGTTGGATTTATATTTATGGGAGAATTTGGGTTTGTTTTGGATTACGACTGCACTCGATAATAATTTGATCGAGTTGCCTAGCTACATACCCTTTTGACTGGATCAAGCTATTTGTAGTTCTTAAGAAATGTGTTTAGAAATTGATTTGAGATGTTTGAGGTGAATGACATATTTTGGTGAACATGATGATTTGTTTGAATGAGTAGTTAATTTATGGAATTCAATGATTTCAGAGATGGCGGATTTATGATCTTTAGAAATGGTAATCTAATTTGCTATTTGTACCGTGACTGTACCTAATCTTTACAATTAAGTAGCCTCTGTATCCATAAAAGGAATCAACATAGTTAAGGTTTTTTGGTGGATTTAGTATGTGTTAATTTAGGATGACTAAAAAATAGATGACCTAATTTAGTATCTTTTATGTTTGGTAATTTTTCACTTAACATGAACTTGGTGGCTGTTGAGGTGAATGACCTCTTTGGAGAATTTAGAACAACTTCTCATTTATATATCTTTAACCTCTACCGGTACTTAGTTTAATTCACTAAATTGCCTACATATTCTTTACGAAATCAAGTCGTGCAGTGAGGCTGTACAATTCTATTTGGTCGGACCTTTGGGTTCTCATTTGTTTTTTTGGATTTTGATAAATATCTTTTCTTGACACATTAATAATATATTCTCCGTTTATGTTGCACCTTTAAGTTGTACCCATATTTTTATACTATAAACATAGAGTAGAAATCAACGAGCACACGTGCTTGAACATAAATTATTGAATAACACTTAAAAATGGTCTCTTTTCTTTCTTTTTTTCAATTCCGCCCCTTTTTTTCGAAGCTTTATCATGGGCTAACATAAGTCTTTGTCCCATATTTGATTTCTTTGGGTCCTTTTCTTATGCTTGATTGATGTCTTGGGCTTTGATAATGACATCAGAGTCCCACTTCCACTCAATTTGTTTTGGTGGAGATGGAAACATTATAAGCGGCGCTTAATAATTTATGTTTTAAGTAGTGTGTTATTTATATTGTTAAAGTACGAGTAGAAATTGAGGAGATTTTGACGAATGTTGCCGAATGGTAAATAAAACATTACCCTTTATTTGTCTGCCAGATATTCAGCCTTAGGAGGATATTTCTGGGTTAAACAAATGAGAAACTGACTTCTTCTCTAAAAGGAAGTTTCATGTTCACTATATTGCATTATATATTACTCAAGACTGAGGAGAAAACGTGTCTACTGAATTGCAGAGCCATTAGAGTGCATTTTATTGTATTGTGAGCTTGAGAGAATTTATCTATGTATTTGTGAGAGTTGAAACATAGGTGTGTGAATTTTAAGGCGATGGATCTCGTCGGATTTAGATCACTAAGTGTACGGGTAGGCGGCGACTCGGTGTAAGAGGGAGTTCTCGCGCGTATAAGCCTATTGTACTCGTTCAACATTATATTAGTGGATTGTTTTCATCTGGGTGTGGCCCTGCAGAAGTAATCGAAGCTGAACTGTGTTACCAATTCTCATGTTTCACTATCTTTACATTATTACTGTTCATCGTCATTATTTTAATCATTCTCTAGTGTTCTTATGAGTGTTATAAGTTTAACACCTGGAAGAACACCCACTAACAAAATGCTTTTTTCATTTTCTAGTAAGTGCCAAATGCCAATGTAGCTAAGTATTTTACTAATGATTTCCAAATTTTTCTCAGTATAATGTCCAAAAATAATATTCAACGTGTTGTAATTATCGAGTATTGACGCTTTATAATATTTCATTAATATTATTGTAATTATTGAGTATTGACGCTTTATAAGATTTCATTAATCTGGTTTGTTTTTCTTAGTCTTGAACTCTCCAAGTATAGTTAACGTAGAACCTTTTTTTTTTTTTTTCATAGAGAATTTGATCTCAGTTTTGATTTTAAGAAATGGAGGTTTTTTTTGTTCTTTTTATTAAAACCTTTTTACTTTGTTTTAGCTCATTATACCAAAACTAATTATAGTGCATGTAATAAGTACATACGAAATGTGCACTTATCATCTTTCAAAGCAAACCTAATTTATCACGAGTTTGTTGAATAACTATAACGATTCATCATATGTATCCATTGAATTCAACCTAAATAATACCTGGACCTTTCCCATAAAAAAAAAAAAAAAAACACTAAATAATATCCTTGGCGAATATAATCTCAAAAGTCGATTTCAAGAAAATTCAAAAACTATGGTTACAAAAGCAAAGTAATAGCTATCCAGATTAAAGATGAAGATGATCTTTGCTCCATCAAGAGCTACTTATTTCCACGTGGCCGTAAACATACTCTGTATATGCCTGCTCTGTTTCCATTACACTGAAACTTATCTGAATTAATTTTTAAAAATGACGTATGAATAATAATTTCTGACCAGATTTAATTCGCTAGAAAACCAATGTCAACCATGGTAAATATAATTTAGAATGAAAATGGACAAGACATAATTTCGTTTTGTTTCTCTGTTCGCATTCAAATACAATCGAGCTAGATTTCCAGGCACAAATCATATTTTTACATTCCTCTCCAAATAATAAAAGCAATCTCAAAGATAGCCGATACACTGCAAGAACCCCGAATGGACTATGTAGCCAGCGGAACAAAAACTGCAGGCCAACAACTGGATTTGAATAACTCATCTCGCAGTTTCCAGACGCAAGGACATAGAAGAAAAACACTACCTCGGGCTGCGATTTGCCAATCTCCGGCAGTAAAGAATTATTTTTCCACGAGTAACTCGTAACGTCCAGAAGCCAAACTGGTCAAGTATTTATTTCTGAATTGCATTGATGTTCCCTGCTGCAGCTTCTTCTTCCCCAAAACATGCTTGAACATGTCGTCCTTTCAAATCTCGGCTCTTCCATTTTATCCTGATCTACTGATGCTGCTTGCGAACGATTAGGTGACGCATCTTCAGCTTCTCCCTCTCGGGTTTCGAACGATGGGCATGGATCGTCATTGCACGTGCACAAAGGTATGGTAACAGAAGGAAACGGGCCACAGGTAACCGGGCAGAGCATATCTGAGGAAACTGAAACAACACGGTTCCTACGAATATCTGGTGTACAAGCTGGAGATTGACGATCAGGGTCACGAGGATGAAGCATGCATGGGGTGCAAAGTGCAAGAGACATATGTTGCTTATTTTCCTTTGCAGGGGAGCCTGGGATTTTGACAAAAGAGACAATTCCGTGTCTACAGAGAGGGCATGGAATGGACCCAGGTGGTCCCATAACTCCCGAAGGAATGTTGCTTGTTGAACAAAGATAAAGCGCACATCTTACACAAAGCTCGTGCCCACATCCTGATAACATAAGTTGACTAAAGATGAGTTTGTAATTGACTGATCAAGATCATATTGAAATAATACAAATTTTATCAACATCTTATTAATCAGTCTAGGAGCGAGAATGAAATTTCAAGGATTGAAAATGGAAGGCTAGTGGTCCATTAAATCCCTGTCCCACTGCAAGTTCAAGAGGGAGAAATCAACATCGACACCACAAAATCAATGCTCACCATAGCCAAAGAAAACTAACCTTCTGCAGCTACAGAACATGCTCTCTCAATGCAGACGGCACACAGATCGGACTCATCAGAGGTCGTCATGGACTTGAATCCATAATCTCTGCATATAATTCACAAAGCGTTACATAAATCACTTCTTTTTCAATTCTTCGAATACATGGTTCTAAATTCCCACATCGAAAAGCATCAGGAAATTGCACGACTCTTCTGCTTCGTAGAGCTACTAACATAAATGCTTTCAGTAGATAATTAAGGGAATGGTTTAAGAGGTACAAGTTCAACGGAGCATTATTATCAGAATAATAACAATTCTTACCTAGCTATGTTCAATATACTCATTAGGGGCAACGATAGGTAGTTAGATATGGGGAATGTTGGTATTATTGAGTCTGAAGTGGGTGCCAGCACGGGTTCAAGCCAATGGCGCCCCCACATCCGAGCAATGTCAACAGGGAGCCACCTGAAAGATTAAATATGTCTTAACTTAGTTCATCACATAAACCGACTACATAATTGTTGTGAATGATGAGAGATTCCATACCCATTGCAATTTAAAGTCATCCTACTAGCACCTCTGGAAAGAAGGACCTACAAAAGTAAGAAAGCCATCATTTCAGATTGAAGGGAAATCAGAATTTAAATCGGAAGTCATTAACAGCAATATAATTCTTGCCTGACAACATTTTAAATTGCCCCCACAAGCAGCATAATGGAGTGGAGTGCTTCCTGCTCCTACAGAGAAATAAATGTAATTAAGTTTGAGAACAATCATTAGGTAGTTGTCTAGTTGATAACATTTTAATTCTCCAACTACCGAATAAGAGCTAGCTGCTAACCTATCAAATCCATGGACGTTCCGTAATGAAAGGTTACAGCTGTCACATTTGCAAGAAGGTCAAGTAAGAGCTGAACACAATCAAAATACCCATTCAAAGCGGCCATATGAAGAGCGGTAATGCCACCATCTGCTGCCTTATTTACGAATTTAAACAATGCACTGCACTGGAATAGCATAAATAAGTAGCAAAAACAAAAATAAACCTAAAGTGTAAAAAAATTAATTTACGAATCTGTAACCAGCAGCTCCGAAGAGCATCAGTTTCTTCTTAACAAATCACACAGCATACAATGAAATTCCATCAAGTAAATCCATCATATACAATGGTTAGCTGATTAGAAAAACTTCATGCCAAACAATATGCCTTTTCTTGGGTTGCTTGAAATCACAACCTCCAAATTGTGTTCCATGTTTAATAGCAAGAACCACGTTATACTCTTGCCCGTGTTAAGAATATTTCAGTTCCAGCTAGAAAAGACAATGAAACAATCTAGAACCACATTTATACTCGTCCATGAATTCCAGCTAGAAAAGATAACGAAACAAGCTACAAGCTACGTACCTCTGGTAATTCTTGTTCTTTGCGGCGGCATCATCAAGCGTTTCGCTATCCATCTGAGTACGCGCGGCCTCAAACGGAGCACTTGGAACAAAATCAGCCACAATAAGTCTTATACATCTGACATGGCCATTCACAGCGGCAAAATGAAGTGCCGTTCTAGCACTAAGATAGTCCGCTCTAGTAACCTAGTAAGAACAAGTAAACAAACCATAATAACACCTATAAGCCAAACAAACTAACTTAACCAAAAGTAACAATAGACATAATCAAAGCTCCTTTCTACAAGATCCACGGAAGATATGTCTCAAAGCATATCAAAGAAAGAGCTTGAATTAAAAAAGTACAGAAAAATAGTTTGCACAGTGACTGTATTTAACTAGTGACTCACATTGCATCTAAGAAGCAAAAGAGTTTGCACAACTTCCCAGTGCCCATACCGACAAGCTTGCATCAACGCTGTCTTTACACACACACACACAAACAAACGAACAAATTAAAGACTTTAGATCAAGCAAGCTTTGCCCTTTTCTTTTTTTGGGTTCCCAAAATCCCAATTCAATCAGAATCACAAACCAACCCTAAAATTAGAATCACCACAAGGCGAAAGAACCAAAATCTCGTACCTGGCCACAGTAATTCCTGGAATTAGCATCAGCCCCATTCTCAAGCAACAGAGAGACAATCTAATCGGTCCACCAAAAAAAAAAAAAAACCCTAAAAATCAGAACGAAATCGAGCCCGAGCAATCGAAGATCACGAACAAGGAGTTTAGGGAAAACGCGAAGAACCTCGTTGTGGCCTTTGGCGGCGGCGAAATGGAGCGGCGAATTGAGGCCACCGAAGGTCGAGTACTTGGCGAGGCAGGGATTGCAATCCAGAAGCATCTTCGCCTCCACCAAGTCGCCGTCTCTCGCCGCCGACACCAGCCTCTCGCCGGAGGCCGAGCACCCGAACGAATTCCCCATCTCTCTCTCTCTCTCTCTCTCTCTCTCCAACTCTGTGTCTGTGTGTTTTGGTGAAAGCTTGTACAGGAGGGAGAGAAAAAGAGTATATTAGGTCAACCGTTTTGAACCAAAGTTAACAAGCTCAGAGAGACACTGGTAAATATTAATATTAAATAATAAACAAAACTATATTTGCGCCTTTTTTTTTGTTTTTTGTTTTATTTATTTTTTGTTGTGGACTTGTGGTGGGACAATTAATTACAGAGATGGAATTTTTAGCTGGAGAAAGGTGACGTGGCGGGCTGTGCTTCGCTGATGGGTGAGACTTTCTCCGACAGATTGGAGATTGGAGATGACGTGCGTTGACTCTGTTGGTAATTTTGTGTGTTTTGTTTTATTTTATTTATATTTTGTTGCTTTGATTGAAGATTGGTTTGGTGCGGTGGTGGTGTGGTGGTGAGTGGTGCCTGGTGGGCTGCTGGCAATTCGCAATTTGGCATATGATTGTTGTTATGGTCATCTATAGTAGCAAGCAAACAACTTTTTCTTTTTTTATTGTCCAAAGAAATTAAAGTAAATAATAATAAAACAACTTTATTACGTGACTGTCAGGCACACGTTATGCTTAAAGTATATTTTGTTATAATATGTTTATGTTCATGATGCATGTATTATAATTTGACGTATATTTTTGTGATCGAGGTTGAAGCTATGAGAAAAAAAAAATCTATTATTCTCTCTTTTGCTGAAAATAATATGGC
The DNA here is from genome assembly GCA_018132145.1 of Boehmeria nivea var. tenacissima. NCBI lineage: Eukaryota > Viridiplantae > Streptophyta > Magnoliopsida > Rosales > Urticaceae > Boehmeria > Boehmeria nivea. The sequence goes on along the minus strand of CM030875.1, from coordinate 19,220,374 downwards.
ATTTAAACCTAACTTGGTATTTACGATTAATTAGGTGAGAATTCAAATTTTAGTACCAAATTATTATTATTATTATATATATATATAGTCATTTTTCTGGTTATTGAGTCTCTTTATAAGTTGTGATAATCGCTTCACTCGAGGACCAGTTGTTACTGATTAATGAACAGGTCATACTCGCACATTGTAATAATAACCAAGTAATGCATGTACCTCAAAAAATAAAAATAAAAAATAAAAAAGTATTGTAAGAATATGTATTTATTATAGTCCATGGTTTAAGATTTGCCAATGCCTCAATGAAATGATGAATCCATGATCAATGTACAATCAGTCCTAGGAAAAATGTATTAAATTTACTATAATCTAAGAAAGTGTTGGGACAAATCATACGGTGATTGATAAAATCAACATTCGAAGAAGAGCATATCAAGCGTAGTGCCTTTTTCATTTCTCTTCAGTTAGTTCCTTAATCGAACTTTGATCTCCTGATATTCATGGTGTTCGAAAGCAGATTTTTTTTCTTATGGCCTCGAATTTCACAAATCAGTTGATAAAAACTCCGAGAAGAAAACTCGGCATCAATTTTTTTACTGTATGAGGCTCTATGCTCAACTATTTGAGAAATCATATGAGCATTTCTCAATAGAGGGATCAATAGACACACACTGTAAATGTAATTTCCCTAAATGAACAAAGGTTGTCCGATGCTCCGAATTGGTAGACCTCAAGATTCCATGTCCGAAACAATGACGATACTTCAAAAATTAAAATGAGCAAACTTCAAGCATAGTGTCTCAATCACTCATTCTCATTTGCCTGGATTTTGGGGTTTAGGATTTTGAAAGGACGTTTCCGATTAGCCCTACAAAAAAAAAAAAAAAAAAAAAAAAAAAAAAAAAAACCCACTAACTTCTTCAAAACACTAAATAGTAACATGTGGGCTTCGACCCAATAATGAGCCCATGAAAATAGCAGATTTAGTATGGGACCCCCTCTTTTTGGTTCTTTTTCGTTGTGAAAACTTTTTTTTTTGTTGGTCAATGAACAATAAATTCAATAACAATATAATTAAGAAAAATAATAAATTGAGTCAGACTCAATTTAAACATTAATTATGGAAATCGAAATGATATAATGGATAGTTTTTCATACTTAGCAAACGTTTTTCTCAGTGTCATCTGTTGCAATGAGCCAATGACGGTGGTTGATAAGTTGTTATAGGCAAAACGGACTGAATTAGTTGAGATGTCTACAAATTTTGGGAGTACAAAATGAATTTTAATTGAGATTTTGCAATCAATTGATATTTATTGTACTCTTTTTTTTTTTTTTTGGTTTTTTGCGAAGAAGATATTTATTGTACTCCAGAGTCCAGAGCCAAAATAAAATATATTTATTGTACTTTCAGTTTCAATGTTGAAGCTTCAACTATTGATACTTTTGTCTTACGTTATTGTTTGGATACTTTATGCTTACGATTTGTATTCTTTGCGCACTTTATTTACCAAAAGAAAATTTTCCACAAGTTTAAACAAAAACCGAAAATGGAATAATAAAAAATATTGTTTAGAGAAAATAACCATAAACTTATGCTACACTTGATGAGTTGAAAGAACAAAATCATGCTTATTAATGATTACTTTGCAATCATCGAAAAATTGTTTCACCATTCTCATGTCTTAGAAAAAAAATTCATTTGTCTGACAAATTTAACTCAACCCAACCAAGAATAATAGAGACAGCAAAGAAGAGACAAATGGGGCTCGTAGACTAGCATTATTGGTTCCACCAAAAGGCATCACCATCAAATGCAAACTAGGCCAATTCCCACCAACAAGAAGTAATAGCAATAAACATTACACACATAGTAAACAAGCACTAAAGTTTTATAGATTGTAACACATAACAAAAGAGACCAAAAAACAACTCCACAAAAAATGTCCACCAACCATTGACAACAACAAACAAAGAGAGCCGAGACTACCTAGCGGGTCAACCGAGTCAATACCCGAACCACCTTTCTTTGAGCTGTTTTTTCACTACTTTTTAGTATTACTTAACCTCAAAAAAATTAAAACACTTTTCTAATTACCCCTTTGAACCAACATATCTCCAATCACACGCGGTTCGTTCTTGACTCGAAACCCCTCTTGTGGCTACGTTCATCTCAAGCTCCTCCTATGACGCTCTATACCCTTTTTTTTTTCCCCAAAAATACCAAAACAAAAGATATTAACCAAACAAAATAAGCTGATAAGCGAAACAGTTTCAACCATGAAGCACCTACGCTGACGAGGGCGCATGAAGAGCGGCTTTGATCTTCTGGATGGTGCAAGATATGAGGTTGTTGACAGTTTCGACCGACTCGACGGTTAGTTTGGCTGTTGGAAGGCTGTTCACCAGAATTTGGAACCCGACGGTCAGGAGACATCCGCTGCCGCCATCGCCTTGATCATCGGCTTCTCCCTTCATGGGAGGCCCATTGCCTTGCGCGGTGTAACTGGAAGAGCCGTCGGGGAGGATTGCGAATCCTGAGGGTAAGAGCGCCACGTAAGCAGAGTCTCCGCCGTGCATTACCCCGTTTATTGAAGCTGTGTCAACCGGCGCGTATACGACCATCGAGCCCGAGGCATCGGTCCAAGTTTCCTGGAGTATCAGCATGGTGCTCTCGCTTGTGCCAATAGACTGAGAAAAATGTCATGGAAAGGCAATAATTTAAAATCAATTATGAAAAAAAGGCAATATTCTAAATATAAAAAAAAAAAATTAGTGATCACTAACATTAGCACGGAGAAGAGAGACATGGTTGCCGTGGCTATGACCCTTGGTGATGTGGACCATCTCCTGCATTGGCCCGCCATGCGACAAAATGTCCCACTCGCTCCTCAACCGCTCGTCACGCAAGAATTCAAACAGACTCTTCTGCGGCACTGGGATCCAAACAGAAGTTGCAGCGCTCAGAATGATGCCGGGCGGCTCTCCAGGATCATCCATGCTTTGCCGGGTCATAACCCTCACATCTTCACCGACATTACCAACACAGAGCTTCTCCCACTTGCGCACGGTGGAGGCGCAGACCCCTGCACAGAAGTTGTCCACCATGCGCTTTGCCAGCTTCAGCATGCTCCTCCGACCGTTCGGATTCATCCCTGTCAAGTAACGGAAATCAATTAAGAGCCACAACATTTACAACATGACAAGGAAAAAAAAAGTATTTTTAGGAGAGTTGGTGCAGAAGTAACGACCTATTTGATCTTCGTTGGGAAGAGAGGGTGACATAATAGTTGCCAAGCACTCGCACTGCCTCTGGAGGGTGGCGAGCCACCGCTGTGCACCGAAGCCCATTCCGCAGCTGAGAAATGAGCGGAAGATTTGATGGACGCCACTATCATCGTACTCGGAATGTTCCACCCAGATGACCTGCAAATTATCATTCATCAATAACATGCTAATACTAGTACTTTAGTACCATGTTCCACAATTTTAGCTTTATTTTCCCTAAGCACATTGATTGTAGTATATATTATGGAGTATTGACTATGCAATAATCAATAAATATAAATCAATTTATTGGAACGTACCAAACGAGTATGATAGTTATACGTTAATCAATTCATCAAGCTCCATTTGATTGACGTTTAACTAACTTTAGCTTGGAAAATGGAAACATGTGTTTCATGACTTATTTAGTTGATAATAATCCTAAATAAAGTCCAAAATTTTTACTACTTTTTTTTAGAGATAATATTAGGTCATGTATACAATTTTTTTTAGACCAAAACTGGGCAACAAGGCAAAAGTTTAAGCTAGTGCTTGTATATGCATAATCATAAACTATAATTACTATTCATGCCTAAAAAAACCTAGCTAAACCTAATTATATTGATATTCGTCAAAATAGTTTGCAGATCAAGAGAGGGAAAAAATCGACGTTTTTTTCATAATATTCTGTCAATTTGTTAATTTACCATGCAGCCCCTTTGCATTTTCCTGTGCATAAAAACGCATAATAAAATAGACAATAGTACTTCGAGAGTCCAATGGGGAAGAAGAGAAAAAAATGTTGGAGAGGAAATGTCCACTAAAGGGACAAAATATTGCCTTGAGAGTATAAAGAAATGCAGTTAAAGATAATATCACCTAGAGATGAGTTGACATTAAACCCAAGGCAATCATAAAATACTACTGGATTACAGATTCATGAAAATGATGAAGGAAAAAAAGTCAAAGCTCAAGTGGCACTTTCAGCAAGATATATATATATATATATATATATTTCAGGACAGATTAGCAAGTACACAATCACTTAGATGTATCAAATTTTTAAAGATGGACCAAAAAGATTTTCAGGAATATCTATAAATAGCTAAAAGCTAATGCAATGTCAAACGGGAATATATGAAAGGACATCACATGTATAGCTGAAATATGTTACAATAAAAAGACTGGATCCAGGTCATTCAGTCTCGTGGAAGATAAAGAAATCAACGAGAGACAAGGAGAGGATAGGAATAGAAGCATCAAAAGCATAGTTTAATACAACATAGATTGTAAATTCCAAGGTTTTCCTATAAAGAAACATATTAATGTTGTGGAAATCGATACCAGCATAAACAATTGAGACTTTGAGGACCCTGATTTTGTCATCGTTTAGAATGGCTAAAGAGCTAATTAATAAAAGACAATAAGCAATCCTTGTCTTGAAATCCGAAGATTATTAAATTCTAATCAAAACCAAAAGGGCATCTTCTTGAGTAAAATAACAATTAAAAAGGGTTCAGATTCTTAGGTAAAGTCCTACTCTATTACATTAAGAGCAATCTCATAAAATAAAGAGCGTTTTTTGGTGAGCAATGACAAGAAAATAAAGTCATAAAAGCACAAGTCAAGGTGGTGAGAGTCCAAGTATCCATAATTTCACCCAGTTGTAAACTCAACAAAACTCACACTTATCACTGTTACTTCAACCACCTCATTAATTTTGCCAACAATGGAAAATATACTAAGACAGCAAAACCCAGCATAGCTAGTCAATGCAAGTACAATTGAGAGTGAAATATGATAATAACGACGATGGTCACAAAGTGAAGAAGTCACTAATAAGCTATTATTATTACCTTGGATGAGCCATCAGGCATATCTTGCACAAGGCAGCCAGAAGGAAGCCTTCTAGAGTGGAAATATGAGTGCGCGTGCGCAGCGTCTCGGTTGATGTCGATGGAGACATCGACCACAGCCCACACACCTTCCCCGTGTTGCTTGCAGAACCTGAGGAACTTCATTGGACGAAGCGGGACCAATGGCGATAGAACTTGAAGCTCAGCTTGCATCTGTGGAATAAGGTTTTCATTAGTTACTTGGCAGTGTGGAATAGATAAAATGGATAGCAAATTCTCACCACTTGTAGAGCACCATTTCGGGTTCCACCCATCCCCGTGGATATCATATCAATGGTGGAAGCTCTAGCTACCAAGCAAGGAAACATTTCCGTCCATCGATTCTAATCAAACATAAACCGAGTCATAAAATTTCCACTCATGTATCACGGCCAAAAAATAAAGCTAAAAGACTAAAAATGAATGAAATCACATACCGCGTCCATGAGCGTATCTACGAGAGATAAACTATTGATGATCGCCATAGAGGTGTCCCTTGTGGCTTCAGACACATAATTAGTCGGTTTTGGACCAATACAAGGAGGGAATGTCCTCATGTACTCCTCATAGTTTAATGTCTCTTTACCTCCGTTTGAGCTTTTGATCCAAAGGGGACTATCAGCTTGAGCCAACTTGATAAACTCATCCATAGCAGCCAATGCAAGATCTATAAACATCGATCGGTCGAATGGAACTTCGTGACCCAGCATACCCATTCCCATTGTAGGTTTCATGAGAGGAATCATAGGGCCACCGGTCGAAATCCCATCTCCCAATTCGAGTCCCATGGGCAATGAAGCGCCAAAGGGGCTCAAACCTCCAATCCCGTTTCTCCCAACAGCGAGTTCCAAACCCGAGGTGGAGCTCGGGAGAGGGATTGGAGCAGCCAGGGACGAGAGCGGCCTGCCCAAGAACTTGTTGGCGAGAGCGCAGATCCTATTCAACTCGTCCTTCAGTCGAGCATTCTCAATCCTGAGCTGATGCTCCTCGAAAGATATTTGGCCAGGAATGGCCGGGCCACCGCACTGGTTGCACATTGGGCTCGATATGGCGTCCTTCATCATGTTGTTCTCAGCTCGAAGCTTATCATTCTCTTGCCTAAGAATTATATTTTCATGGCGTTCTAGTTGAGTCTGATTCAAAAGTCATCACACGATACATCAATGCCCTAATTTGCTACAAAGGTCCAAGACTCTACCACTTTGACACATTGCATTTGAACATAACAAATTAGCAATTACCTTCATTTGGGTTCTTCTATTTTGGAACCAAAACTTCACTTGCTTAGTCTCCAAAGCAAGCCTCTTGCTAAGTTCCAACCTTTGCTTCTCATCAGGATGTGGGCACTCCTTGAAGAAACTAGAGATAACAATTACAAAACTCAACATTGCTAATTAGTTCTTCAATCACTTAACAATTTCATCATTACTAATACTAATCACAATTTAGGAGATCAAAAAAGTCATACGATTCGAGTTCTTGAATCTGATTAGGAGTGTGTCTGTGGTACTTCTTCTTCCTCGGCGGCTGCTCGTCGCCGGCATCTTGATCATCGCCGGAAGCGCCTTCGAAATTATCGCTCCCCGACCGGCTTTCGTACCCATCATCCCTGATCCTCCCAATAATGCCAAGATCAAAATTCTCAGCCAATAGACCCATCTCACCATGACTGTCCATATTCCTCTACAACACTTAAAAAAGAAAATCCCATTAGACAAAACAAACATTGTAATATAACGAAAGATATGTTTGCTATCAGATTGTTGAGAGACATACTAAGGACAGATGAGAGAGGACAGAGTAACTTTTCATTGAATTTTGCAAAAAGAAACAAAACAAATGTACTATGGACTAACAATGTTGTACATGAAGAGGGGCTTTGTGGAGCAATAACAGCCACAGCTCTTACTGATCAAAACCCCAAAAGTCCTATGAGGAAAAAAAGAGAAAGCACAAGACTTGAAATTTATAAAAGTTGTGTAATTTTGAAACGATTTGTCACTCCTGTATATGTGGAGCATTGGCGTCACTATCGGTATAAACATGCATTGTGTTTGTTTATGGGAATTGATTTTTCTAATACATTGATTTTTGACCTTACCCAGAGTCTCCCAGATTCAGCTAAGACCGAAAATTGCATTTCTCAATTAGAAACAGAAAGAGAAAGTTGTTCCCTTGTCAACGCCCATGCATGAGCATGACACATACACACAGAGTCAAGACTGTCTCTCTCTCTCCATATTATATGTCCCTCTCTCTCTCTCTCTAGAAAAATCTGTTTTTGGGATAGAGAAAGTGCAAAAAGAAAAAAAACAAAAACAAATTAAAAGAGGAAGAGGACAAGAAAAGGCCTTTTGCCTTTTTATCCACAGTTCACACCTTCCCTAAAGTTCTTTTTTTTTTTTTGCCCTTTTCACTCTATAGAAAGAAAAGTCTCCGAAAAGGATATGTAACAAGTATGAATGTGAGAAAGAACCCTAAAATCTCCAAGCATTTTTTTTTTTTTTTACTTGACTAATGGTTTGGCAGTATCGAGAGAGAGAGACAAGATTAGAGGCCAAAGTAGAAAAACAGAGAGAAAATGGGTGTTGTGTCAAACAAACAACTAAAGGCTGAGATAAAGGAAGATAAAAGCACAAAAGGCTAAAAAGCTCAACTCACATATTTTCACACCATTACACACTACTTGAGTACTGACTTTCCAATTTGCATAACACCAAATAATCCAGGCAAAAAGACCCAGTTGACCTTTCAAACAAACTATACTCTCTCTCTCTCACTATTTATATATTAATACATATATATATATATTATATCTCTATATATATTGGTCTTTGATATGGTTAGATGTCATAGAAAAACCAAACCAACCCCAGTACGGGAAAAGGGGTACCTTTTAATTTGACAGTAAGCAATAGTAAAGACCAAAGAAAGGTCTGTTTCTGTCACACAGCAAAGAAAGTTATGGACTTTCAGATCTCTCTCTCTCTCTCTGGTGATCTGAGGAATAGAGAAAGACAGCCAAAAAAAAAAAACATTAAATATGAATTACTACATTTGGGGTTGATAAATATATGTATATGTATACTAATAATAAGACTTAACGTTTGTAAATTGTAACTGACTTACAATGGACCCACAGAGAAAAACCCAAGAGTCACCAAATTTATATATATACAATATTGGTATTGATGATGAAATGATCAGACCCTTTTACTATTTGCCTAGATTTGAGTCAAAACCCAAAAATTCTAAAAACTCTTCTTCTAATCTCGTTATTATATTTTATATATATAATATCGTTTCATTGACAAATGTGTGTGGAGAGATTGTTACGATAAAAATAATAATATTTAATAATGGAAATTGGCAGAGAAGAGAGAGAGAGAAACGGGGTGGGACCCACAACCCCTCTCCTCACAGCTCCAGGAACAGAGTTCGTGAAATCCGCCGAACTCGTGTCTCACGCGCAAGACACGTGCGCGTGGATTCGCTCCTTGTCCCAGTGGGTGATCCAGTGTGAACGCTCCAGCGGAATTGGTTGACTGACCAATCATATGGCGAAACGGGAGGGTATATTAGTACTTTCCTATATATAGCATTTTGCTTCCTTTTCCATTTTCTGTTGTTTTCTTTTACATTTCTATATTTATGTCGGTTCATGCCCGTACCATTGGAAATGCTAACTACTTGTTTTTGGGTGAACATTTCACATATTTAATCATATTATTTGAGATACAAAAAATAGTTTGAAAATAGATTAGAATGGTTCATGTCCTTATGTTTGGGTAAATTATTTTGCCCATCTCATCTTATTTCTTGAGATGGTCAAAATAGTTTGAAAATTGTTAGAAAAATGAGTATAATAGTTTGACTTTGCGAATTTTAAGGTGGTATAAATAGTTGAGATTTAAAGATATTGTATAAGGATTTGAAAAGTCGAAAATAATGGTTGAAAAAAAATAGAATGGTTTGTAAGATTAGAAAAAAAATGGATTGGAATAGTATGGAATGTAATGGGATGGTTTGGGAGGGATTGTCAAACATGAGGTTGAAAAAATGACGTATAATGGTTTGATTTTGCGAATTTTGAAGTGATATAATGATTGAAATTTAAATTTATTGTATAAGGATTTGAAAAGTTGAAAAAATAATTGAAAAAAATAAAGCGAAATATGATGGATTATAAGATCAGAAAAGTTAAAAAAAAATGAATAAAATGGAATGAAAAAAGTAATTTTCTCATGTCCAATCTCATAAAATTGCACCTTCCCTTGTTCATTAAATAATGCCTTTTTTTTTGTCTTAAAATAATAATAATAATAATGCATTTTTATATATTAATGATCTATATATTTTTTTTGCTACAGTATATATATATATAATAAAAATTAAGAGAATATATTATATGAGACATAATTATTAAGCGCTATTTCAAATTATCTTATTTTGTAATTTTTCAAAAAAAATAACGGTTCTCCCTCGAGAAAAAATGTGAAAGAAATGAAAGAGTGGGACAAAGTAGGCACTCGATCATCGTGTTAGAACTTAGAACAAACATTGCTCAATCATAGATTAATAGTTGAGTGGTCGAGCTATTGAAGTCTAAAAAGCAATTTCCTTAATTTTAATTTCAAAAGCAAAAATTATAAAATTATTTAAATTGGAGCACTTAGTGTTTACTTCATGTTTAAACTATAAAACAAGTATTAAAAGAATTAAGAGAGAACACAATTTGAGGGAAAAAATCTTTATTATATTGAGTCTCCTTAATTATTAATATTAACTCATCATTTCTAAACGCTATTTTATCAAAAATAAAAAATAAAAATCCTCATTTCTTAGTGTCCTTATATTTATCTTTGGTCTACAATTACGTTCTCTCTCTTTCATTGTGACTGAGCTCGTGTCTCTAAACTTAAAATATGTCGCTTAGTTATTCACTTATTCTAGAGTTTTTATTTGTTAATTAATTATCTCTTACAATCGCGATAACATAATAAATTTATAAATTATTTATACAAATGTTCTTGATATTGTGCTATTTTTATAAGTTGCACTCTGATCTTTAAAAAATAACACATGTGCCCTTGATGTTTGAAAACATAGTAAGTTCACATTCTCTGCTTCAATTTGTTAAAAAAATTAACGAAATCAAGGGATATGAATACAAAATTTTAAAAAATTAGGGGTGCAACTTGAGAAAAGAAGACAACATCAGGAATGATTGTGAAAATAATTATAAAACTAGTTATTAATTTTTGTAATTTTTGAGACGTTTAATCTCTTAAAAGTTGTACATGGGTGCCATCTGATCATTGTTATGTTATTAATTCCGTCAAATTTTTACGAATTGTGACGGAAGCGATATACCTATAAGTTTTTAAAATATCAGAGGTAAAAATATTAATTTTAAAAAATTAAGATGCAACTTTTAAAAATAGTACAATATCGAAAGACTTTTGTACAATACCCCTAAAATTATTTATTAAATGTACGTATAGAGATAAGTAGAGAATCGAATAAAACATCGTTCGTGTGTCCTTAATTATAATCTACAATCCAAAAATTATATATAACGAAGATATCATCAAATGACTGCTCTATTAATTACGGTGAATCCAAATTAAAAACTTTTGTTTTTCTATTTTGACAATATATATGAGTAAACTACACAACCATGAACCTTAGGGCTTAGGCTCTAACTAGCTATCCAATCAGTTTGTAATAGGCAGACTTAATTATAATCCTAGCGGAACTTGGGAAAAACAAGTGGACATATATATATATATATATATATATATATATATATTGGTCGGCTTAGGTAAATGTGTTCCCTAATATATATTATTTACAGTGAATTTGTCGGCAGCGAGCTAGAGACAATAACATTAATCTGAGATTAAAGGTAATTTTGATAATATTTGTTTGTCATGCATAGTATTGGATTGTGATAAATAGTAGTTACTAGAGGTTTTGCCGGTATGTAAAATGTGGAAAGAAAGAAAAAGAAAAAAAAACCCTTATTTTACATTATCCTATTTGGTCAGTACCGCGTTCCCTTACTATTTAAATACGTTAAATCAGTTTTTATAATAAATAGCCATATATTTATATTTATTTTTAACAATTAATCTATGTTTGCTTTTTATTAGTAAAATAGTCATACGTTCGTGTCTAGATTTTTTAGACTGCAGTTATTAGTTTTTTGAATTTTGTTTTTATTATTTGTTGCAGACAATATTGTCTAAAATTTTGTATCCTAGTCATGAAATTTGTGACTTCCTTCTTTGGCTGCATGTTTTTTTGCTATTTATGAGATATTTTTTATTTAGTAATAAGTTTTGTGAAATTGGTTGTACAGACAATCATTTATTTGTGAGTTGGTTATTTTGTTAATGGATGTTTAATTTTTTATTGTGTTTGTTTCAAATTTTCTGAAAGTTTGTGACTATGGTCACAAATTTTATGACTGTGTAATTTATTTATTTAGTCACAAGTTTTATTTATTTAGTCATAGATTTTTAGATGTTGACCTGATGACTATTTTGTTAATATTTTAAAACGTGAGCTATATCTTTAAAACATAGATTGCAAAATGGCTAAATTCTTAACTGGCTCTAATTAATATTGCAAGGTAATAGATAATTAATTTTATCTCAACATTTTATCATGAAGCGATGATATATAATACGTGAGTGTTGGTGAGGTTGGAGGTTGGCAATTGCCTTGCAAGCTATAGAAGCATTTCAACTGCCTAACAACCAATTATCAAGGCAGACATCTAATTTCACCTACTAATCTGCTTATAAATTATATATCAAACGAGGCCTTTTTTTATTTGTCAAATTAAGACTGAATCGAGCTCGATCTTGCTCAATATTATTAATGTTCGAAGATACATATTAATTTGTAGCTTAACGATTAATTTATATCTATCTCAATAGACTAGTTCAATCAATGTATAGTTAGCTAGCTCGTTGATTCTTAATGAATATTGGTCGATTTGATTTTTCAATTGTGACAAGTGAGCATCATCGATCCTAAAATTGTGTTTTCCGAATAAATACCATAATCATACACAACAAGAGTACTCAATATATCTAGCTGTCAAAAATACCAAGGTTAGTAGAAATAATAACAAAAAAGTACTTTATATAATCGCTATAATATTTGTGTGCGTGTATACGTATAGGTTCTATTAATAATATTAGCCTATTATGAGGGAACAAGTGGGGGATGAGTGAGAACAAGGTAAACTATGAACGAGTACACTTGAGATCTATATATGATATGATATATTATGTGTGGTACTACGGTTTTAGGATATATATGTATGTAGGAGTTTTTATGTGCAATACTGATAGCGACTAAGAGCCAGACCAATCAAACACACACACACACACACACACACACACACATATATATATATATATATATATATATATATATATATATGACATATGTTTTGATGTTGCGACATATCATTGAAATAAATTCACCATCATCAAACTTGCTAATTTAGAAAATTAAATTATATAACATGGTTTTAATCTTTACGTACAAGGGTTATAATGAATCAGTCATTGCTTATCCAACTTACGTATAAAGCCATGCAGAAATGTGGATCGGCTAATTGGACTTGTACTAATTATATCGTTGAACGATTTTTAATGCATGATCGTATGAAATTAAGCTAATTCATAGAGAAACAAAATCTCCTTTAGTGCAGCAATATATTCCTACATATTACGCGATTAAATCCACGTATATATATATATATATATATATATATATATTGGTTGTGAAAATCTCCAAAAGTTAGGTACATGACATTGACTTCATCTTCATACATATTATATATAGTACACCTTAAAATATAATAGAAACTCATTTGAAAAATAAAAGAAGTAAAAAATATTAAACCACATTGAAATATTTACCCCCCTCTGTTTTTCAATATCTCGTTTTTCATATGTATCATTTGATTTTACTTTCAGGTTCCATCACCTTGTCCTATTTAATAGGGATATTTGGCTTACTGAATATTATATATATATATATATATACATTCGAATATTAGTGTACATCTTACGACGAAAGAAAATAAGCTGTTATTTAAAAAATTAGTTGAACTTCGTCTAATGAAAGGGACTAATAAACTTCGACCATCCCATAAAATGTCGTGAGCATGTAAAATTTGGACACAAGCACAAAGAATAAGGCGTTACATTGTAATTAAGATAAGACAATAGTTTTCAGGACATTATTAATTAAGATTTCTATCTGGAATTCCACAATAGTATACACCAAAACAAAAAACAAAAAACAAAAGGATCTTTTTTTCCAAAAAAAAAAATCTCAGGATCTTTGTTCCTAATTATTTGTTAAGGTAATAAGAAAACTTTACAATATAAGTAGGCAAGATTTGAACCTAATTATTATAACGTAATCCAAAATTCATTAAAGAAAACAAATAAGAATATCAAAATAAACCAGTTACTAAAAAGGTCCGAGAATACGTAACTTCCACTTAGTGGGAACCTAAAAACAACCGATCGAGCACGTCCAAGAGAACAACCAATCAGACACCGCCACGTCAGCAAGCGACCGTTCCTAGTCAACGATTCCACGTTGTGTCATCGCATCTCATTCGCTTAAAAGCACTTGCACGCTCACAGTGGCAGTTTAGTAGGAACCTAAAAAGTGAAAAAGTGCTTAATTATATGCATATATGTAGTTGCGTTGTTCACTTCACCAAAAAAAAACTCAAATTGCTAGAGAGAGAGAGAATGGCCGGTGAAGATCTGGAGAGAGGAGCGAAGAGAGCGAACAGAAGCTACTCATGGCGTTCGTACGATGATTTGGAGACACAAGTACTGTGGAGGTCTTGGCTGGTTCCGACGTTTGTGTTCGTCAATGTCGTCATGTTCGTCGCTGTCATGTTCGTCAACGACTGTCCGCGCCGCAGCGGCAACTGCGTGCCGCGCTTTCTCGGCCGCTTCTCCTTCGAGCCTCTCAAGGAAAACCCGCTCTTCGGCGCCTCTTCTTCCACGTAATTTCACTCGCTTTGTGCTTTGTTTTTGTTGATTCTGATCTTTTCAATACAATACTTGGCTCTCTAAGCTTATTTTTGTTGGAACTTTTGAAAGTTTTTTTGTGTCACAATTATAGAGCTTTTTTTATATTAAACCTTTTTTTTTTTAAATAATTTTTATGAAGGTTAGAGAAGTTGGGAGCTCTTGAGTGGACAAAGGTTGTTGAGAAGCATCAAGTATGGAGGCTTGTGACTTGTCTATGGCTACACGCTGGTGTCATCCATTTGCTTCTCAACATGCTCTGCCTCATCTTCGTCGGGGTTCGCTTAGAGCAGCAGTTCGGGTTCGGTATGTCCTGCTTGTTTCCTCTGTCCTAAAAACCTGTTTTACTTTAAAGTAGTACTTAAGATTAAGATGATGTTCACAAGCGGCTCGGATTGATTTTTCTTGTCTTTATGGTGTATGAATCTGTCTGGTTTTTTCTCACAGTGCGAATCGGAGTTATATACCTGTTCTCGGGATTCGGAGGAAGCGTGCTTTCGTCCCTTTTTATCCGGACCAACATTTCTGTTGGTGCCTCGGGTGCTCTTTTCGGCTTCCTCGGGGCAATGTTATCAGAACTTCTTACAAACTGGACTATCTACTCAAACAAGGCGAGCAGTACTTTGTATTTTTTGTTCTCTCTGATTTAATTTGTACTAAAAAGTTTTGGCAACAAAATTATTTGTATGGCAGTCTTCTATTTGTTTAACAAAATATCATCGACTCAACTCGAGCTTGACTCAACCAAACAAAGTGAGAAAGACGAGTCCTACTTGGGCCCTCTTTCGTGTGAGCGTTGTGTAGGGTTTCAAACGCAGCAGAATATTATAGCATTGCTCAATTGTTTATGTCCAACAGGTTGCAGCTCTGCTTACTCTTTCGGTGATCATCATCGTTAACCTCGCGGTGGGGATTCTACCACACGTCGATAACTTCGCTCACATTGGCGGGTTTCTGACGGGATTCCTTCTCGGCTTCGTCTTGCTGCCCCGTCCGCAGTTCGGGTGGTTGGAGCAGTACAGCATTTCTGCTGAGGTTCCTCTCAAGTCCAAGTACAAGGCTTATCAGTATGTTCTGTGGCTTCTGTCCCTTGTTTTGCTCATTGCTGGGTAAGTTAATGTGTGACAATCAATGACAATGTATTTTTGTTTAGTACCAACAGCTTATTAAACAAATTTAGTGTATTGTGACTTTTGTTTGTGATTGTGAAAAAACCCGAAATTGCAGGTTGGTAGTCG
Source organism: Boehmeria nivea var. tenacissima (assembly GCA_018132145.1). Taxonomy (NCBI): domain Eukaryota; kingdom Viridiplantae; phylum Streptophyta; class Magnoliopsida; order Rosales; family Urticaceae; genus Boehmeria; species Boehmeria nivea. Next base: position 19,204,897 of record CM030875.1, on the reverse strand, counting down.
GATTGGTGATGCTCTTCAGAGGAGAGAATGGGAATGATCATTGTCATTGGTGTCATTACCTCAGCTGTGTTCCAACTTCTAGATGGAAATGTGACTAAAATAGTCTAAAAATATTTTTAGTTTAGTTAGCATGAGGTTTTCTTTTCCTCTATTTCAAATGCTGGTTTGTTACAACTAATGGTTTCTCTTCAAATTTTTTACTTATTCCTCTGTGCTTTGCGTGACTTTAATTAGTATCGAAGTCATACGTTTAAAAAATTTAATATCAATTTTGTTTGTTTGTTTTGGGTTACGTTCAAGTTTCATGTTAGTTGGATTTGGTCCAGTGACAGAAACCTCTTGCCCGCCAAATGAAAACGACAGATAAAACTAAACTACTTTATTTTATTACTTGTAATTTCTCAAGTTTCCGAAGTAAAATTAATAATAAGTAAAACGACCAAAAAACAGAGTGGCGTCGCCCGGACTCGAACCGGAGACCTTCAGTGTGTTAGACTGACGTGATAACCAACTACACCACGACACCCTCGTTGACCGATCAAACCCTTCAAATATTATCTTCACACGAATCCATCTATTTCTAAGGCAACACCAATCGTGTGATTTATCCAAGACGAGCTCAACTCTCATGAAGCTTCATCTCAGATCACACACACTCTTCATTGCTCACCGAATCAACCAAAAAACTAGTCCTACAAATAATCAAGTCACTCAAAAACCATCTCAATATTGGTGTCACAGCCCGCAGAATGAAGATAGAACTAGGTGTAGGAGTGGCGATTCTTCTAGCGCTGTTGGTGCGAGGAGCCTCGGCGTCGTTGGCGAGCAGTGGGCCCGAGTGCTCGACAGTGGCCGGGGCTTGTGTCGGCGTGCTCGGCATTCGTGACGTACGGCTACCCCGACCCTCTCCCGGGGTCTCCGTGCTGCCACGCCATCACGAGCCTCGACCTCCACGTCATCGCGGGCTCGGCTCATCACAGGAGAGTGGTGTGTAGGTGCTTCATGGGCTTGGTCACCTCTTTCAGCCCAAACGCCACTGCCATTGCTTCTCTGCCGGGCCTTTGTGGCGTCTCTTTGGGCTTCACTATTGACCCAGACACTGATTGTAACATTTAGGTCAGCCTCGTTGCCCTTTTTTTTTTTAAATTTATTTAAACTCTAACCTTAAGATTTGTTATTTTTTTCTCGTAGAACATTATATTCAAGCTTTAGTGGGATTACTATAACAAGCAAAAAGTGTGTTAATTATGGACCCCACTCGCAAAAGGGCTCAAGTTTTTTTTTATATTAATTTTACATTTATCATTATTATTTTTTTTTTGCAAAGACATTTATCATTATTGATAACGCATCATCACATATGTGATAATAAAATAGGATTATCACATCACATTATACGAACATGACAATACAAATAAATTGTTATAGGTGGTGATTATTTTACAACTAACATTTTGATTTGTGATATTAATTATGGGCGACTAATATAGTGTTAATACCTAATAAATAATGCTCACATGGTTGATGCAGAGTACTAGAAGCAGCTTGGCTCGTAGATCAAATAAGGAGCTTGCTTTTTTCAGTTGCTGCATGAGAGAAAGATGTGGATTGAATAATTTTTCTTTCAAGATAAATTGAATAATTTATGGACTTTGTATTAGCTAGCGAAGTCATGTGTTTTTTTAAAAGTGATGCATTGGCATTGGTTACATAATCTACACAGCTCTACATTGGTTAAAGTCTGCTTTTATGGAAGCAGTTCTAGTTAATGTCTAAATTCGAACAACCGTAATTACAACAAAGAAAACGTTTTTTGTGGCAAAAAGTTCTGTTGGACCCATCATCATGGAATCATTTCTGATCTTTTTTTCTTCAACAGCCAAAAGCAGTTCATCATCATGAAATATGGTGAAAAAGTTCCTATTCAAACTCCACTCTTGGAACATGATTGACAACCAATATGATTGTAGACTTTTTACCCATCAATAACTTTTATCATATAACAGTTAAAAAAAAAATGCACTTTTGTGTCTTAATTATCATATCAAGATTTGATTACTGTGTTATTAAATCTAACAGCTAGCAGCCAGAAATTAGTGATATACAATGGCAAATAAAAAAAAGAAAAGAGAAAGAAAAAAGAGAGGCATTAATTGTATGAACAACATTCAGTGAATTGACCTATATTAGCGATCCATATTATTCCTTAAATCAATCTTCTTATTATGCAATGGCCCATTGTAATTAAGGATCCAAGGTATTAGGTACACATTTTGTATGGACATGGATTCGCGTTAGTACAAGGAATTAGACCATTTATTGCCATTTTGTTTTAAAGGTAATTAGTCTAAAATCTAGTGATTAAAGTAGGCCACGGACAAAGTTAAAAAGGACCTTATCTCGTGAATGCACAGTTCGATATATGTGATGACTGATGAGCAAATTTTAGCAAATTTTGGGACGTTTGGATGGGCTGAGAAAATGATCTCTCCAAAATGGAAATTAAAGTGCCTTTTTCTATTTTCTTTTTTCTTTAAGGTCCTCTCGTTATCTCTAGATGTCAATGAGCCTTTCTTTTGGCTTTTCTTTTAATCCAGATCTAGCTAAAGATTCTCAACTCCACTACGATGATGTCGTTTTTGGCAGATTGTACGACTTTTCAAAATGTTCATCAACGAAATTTTGATACAATCCCAAGGTTGAGTTTTGATGATCTTTTCCTTCTGTTTGGAGACATATTTGACCCAACATTATTTTTTTTCGACTACATTAGTAAAGATTTCAGGACAAGAATAAACAGGTTTGGTGATTTGGTTCAATTCTACGAAATCTTGTTCTGTGGCTAACTACCGATGGCTAGTACTGTACAATAAATATGAAAAAAAAAACACGTGACGACGCATTAATTATTGTTAGATTATAGTGCGAAAATATTCGACATTTTAATTTTGTTACCACACCACAAACATGCCTTGATTAAGAGCAGTTCAATGTAGATCACAAACAATCAATACTTTCACAATGATGATTTTTGTAACAATAGGAACACTCTTACAAAATGCACAAACTAAAAACTTTTACACCCGAAACCAAAGCCAGAACAGAGACGAAACACCCGGTTTAACTATTGTCCTATCCACACTGTCAAAAGTCCCCTTTTTTTTTTGGTAAGAAAACAAAGTTTGTGGAGTTAGCATTTCTGGATGGGACACATTCCTTTCTCTGCTACTCCACCACAAAAATAAAAAATAAAACCCCAAAGCCAAAACAAAAACAAAGAGGTAAAAATACACAACATGGGCTGTTATTTTTACTTTATATTATTATCAATATCATCTTAAGGTAGCACTCCCATATCTATCCATGTGGTTAAAGGGATAAGCAGTGCTTCTCAAGTCAGAATCATGAACCATATTCGAGTCCGAATGTGTCCATCCATCCCAATATCCTTGAGCGGACCTTTTGCTCGCGCTGAATTTCTCGAGTTCGAGCCTCTGCCTCGGGGCGCTCTGTGACCTGACCTTGGCCCGGGATGATTCGGTGTTAGCCATGTAGTTTGGGTGGCTTGAGTACGCGCTAAAGTAGCCCCACGAGCGGTCGCTCTTTGCTGGTGTGAACGGTCCCCTTCTGCCGCTATTGCTTCCAGGTCTCGACGACGCAGATAAGGGCTGCGGGCTGTTCCCTGAGGACCTCAGAGTAATTTCGTCTTTTTCTATGGGATAGTTCAAGTGGCTCATCGACAAGACCTCGAGGGAAGAGAGGTTTGGGGCGGGGCTTGGAGGTTTTGTTGAGCGTTTTGACGGGGAGTCAAATGTTGCAAAGCTCTGGTTGTGATAATCTGAGGCCAAAACATGGCGTGGCATTTGGAAGCTGCGGGTGCTTCGCTGGGGATCCAAGTGAGGCCTCCAAGTATCGACTTCAAGGATTTTGTCGCTCTTCTCGTCATGATCAGCATTTCTGTATCTTGTTGAAGTGCTTTGGCAGTTGTTCCATACACTTTCTTCCATCCAGCGGTCTAACCAGTTTGATCCCGTTTTCGTTTTGTCTAGGTTCAGGACATCCCTGAAGTTTGCGTTCGAACCACACCTCTGCGTATATATGCCGGTAAGGACTAATGAGAATAAGAGTATGCTAAGATCCAAAGACCATCTGAATTCAGTCATGGCTTTAAGATCAATGTCCAAGTTCTTTTAGGACTGTCATTCTAGATTAATTGTTAAAAAACAAGTTTGCGTTGCATCAATTAACTCAAAAAAAAATAAAAAAATACTGTTTCATTCCCATAGTAGATCATTAACATTGACTGTCTGAAACAAACTCAGAGAATAAAACTGGCTTAAGTAGAACCTGAATTAAATCCCAATCATGCAGTAGAGAGCTTAAAGGAAAAAAACCAGAGAAGAAAAAAATGCCCTGACATTGCTCGTATACCTAAGCCATGAATATGAAATTAAATTATAATTTATGTATGCCAATGAAATTGCTAAAGATTAATACCTTGAGGATCGAGGGCCCATCGTATTTGCTGCTGTAAGCGCGCTGTTGGTGTCCATTTCTGTCGGCATTTCCAAGGAACTGCGAGCAAAGTAAATTCCTTGAGTTTGAGGGCACATCGCAATCGGCCACTTAAATGCCACAACACAAATTGAATGGTACAGTTTGACAACACACACAGATAGCAACCGGTGAGAAAGCGAGACGGAAGATTCATATCCGTGGTCCTAATCAAAACAACTCGTATCCTAAGGATACACCAAATTATAATCCCAAAGAAAAAGATAATTCTTGCCCCACAAAGTCATATACTAGTATTAATCACATTACACACTTGGAAGAACCAACCGAGCAACCGTGTTATGAATAAAAAGAAATGCCATGTTTTCATTCTACAGAGAGACTTAATTTTGACAGACCACCTGATGGCTCGGTAGCGACTTTCTGCTGCGAGAATGCAAGGATTCCGACACGGAGGTGCGACTCGCACGTGCTCGGGCTTGGACTCGCTCGAGCGTCTGCATCCGCCTGAGCATGTCCGAGGTCTGTTTCCTCACAATGTGGCCTCTCGCCAATGCTTGTAGCTTCACCAGTGCTTTAAGTGCTCTCAAGGCTCTCCTTGCCTTTAGAATTTTCCCAAACCAAATGGAAGAATTAAAAATAAAAATAATAATAATAAGGGTTAGTTAGGTAAATAGCCATTTTGAACTGTGTGTTTTCAAAAAATAGCCACAGTTTCAAAAAATTTAAAAACTAGCCATTACACACTGTAAGAAATTTCTGACAGTAACAAAATTACACATAAAATGTGCCGTAAGAAATTTCTTACACGTGTCAGAAATTTCTGAAAGGGCTAGTTTTTAAATTTTTTGAAACTGTGGCTATTTTTTAAAATCATTTTGTAAACAGTGGCTATTTTCTTAAAATTCCCTAATAATAATAATCGAAAACACAATCATCAAAACTAAAAGTAACTAACTACTTAACCTACCTAACAATTTGAAATTACAAAAAAGCTATAATACTGTCTTTTGATTGCACAATAGGCCATGAATTTTAAAAACTTGATTTCAATATCATTGACTTTTGAATAAAGGCATGGCATTGTGGAATGAATCATTATATATCTCATCAGATCAGAACGAATAAAGAACCAAAAGATTAAATAACAATAAATGTGACACACGCATTTCTTAAACATTAGTGCTAGTAGTACTTGCCTCTGTAAGGCTGTACAAGTTTTGATTGCTTTGCAGTTTGCACTAACAAAGTTGAAAAAAGGGTGAGTTTGTTCAAGTTTTTAAAATTTGAATACAACTTCAACATACTCCTATATTTGAATATAGGAGAATGTTGAACAAAAAAATATAAGAAAAATAACCAAAAAAAAAAAAAAAACCAGTGGAAATGAAAGGAAAAAAAGTGAAAATAAATAGGGAATAGTGATTTAACTGCCAAAAAAAAAAAAAAAACCCCTCAATGAATCGAACACGGTGTCAAAGATAGTAATTTGGGCCATGAAGACGAGCTGTAAAAATTGGGTAATGGGTATGGGGCAACGCCAGAGTCAAACTCTCTGCTGTCTTGCCCACTCTTATACAATAAAGGAGAAATCATTCATTTTTTTACAAATATAACAAAAATAGGTACAAATAATTACTAAATTAACTAATTACTCAATTATATTAAAAAATCGAATATTTTTCAACTTCATTAACAGATAAAATTTAACATTTCGAGGAAAGAGAATAAAGAGAGAAACAAAATTGTGGTACAGAAAATTTCGCCCATTAGCCAATAGGCAAAACAAAAAAAATCTCCCAAAAACAAAAATCTAAAAAAAAGAAAAAAAATTATCGATAACCAGGAACCAACCAACCAGACGACGACACGTCAAAGAATGAGTACATGAAGTACCGAAAGTGCCCATGACCAAAACCGAATTAGAGGGCTCAGCGAGCTGTGGTGAATTCTATAGTACAAGCCTAAACCCATCTAAAATCAATTAAAACTCTCTCTGATTCTGATTCTGATTTCTGATTTCTGACACTGAATGACACACGTCCACAAGTGTCGGCGCAATTATTATCCTTTTCCATTTTTTTTAACTCTCTAACATTAAAAAAAAAAAAAATTTAAAGCCCGCAAAATCTCTAAATCTGGTCAGCCATTCCGTTACTGTTTGTTTCCCGAGAAAAAATGTGAAAAATAAAAAAATAAAAAATAAAATGGACTAACTTCTAACAACTAACCAGATATCCCCGGAAAGCGGACTGAATCTTGACGGCGGCCCAAAAACGACTCCGGCTAACGTGTGCGCCGGCGCCGCCGTTGGTGAGGCGGACGACTTCGGCGGCGGCGTGGGCGGCTGCGAGCGCTGCCTCGGCGACGGCGGCGGTGGCGGCGGCGACAGCGATGGCGTGCTTGTTGGCGTCCAAGGCGGCGGCGGCGGAGGCGGCGGAGGAGGAGGAGACTGAAGGTTCGGGCTTGGGTGTGGGGCGGGAGGGGTGGTGCTTGGCGGGGGCGAAGCCCCAGCGCTTCTTGTCCTTAGACGGCGGCGGAGTGGCGGGCCTTTTGGGGCCGAAGAGTCGCCGGAAAAAGCCCATGTGGCATTTCTGGGTGGCGAGCTTTGGGCTTTAGTGTGGGAGTGAAGAGCAAATCTTGTGGAATTTTTTGTTGTGCTCAAGTGGGAGCTGAGAGAAAGAGAGAGAGAGAGAGAGGTGAGTCTAGTGTTTGTGTGATATATATAGTCAGAGAGAGTCTCTACCAGAATTCAGATTTAATTGAGGAATTTGTTAGGACTTTGGTTCTTTTTCAAAGTCCACGCGCTTTTTAACCGGTGTGTTCTCACGCTCTAGGATTTTAGTCCCTTTGATTCCGTTGAAATTTTACGTTTCACTCTTTTAATTTTTTTGCAGTACAAATTTTTATCTTTTAACTATTTAAATTAAAAACTAATTTAGTTTGAATTTTGGTAACTAAATGCGTATAACATTTTCAATTGTGCCGCATTTTTTTTATTTCTCCACTCAATAGTTAAAAAAAAGTATTTGGGTATATTTTAAAGAAAATATCTTTATTAACAAAATGTCAGAACAAAATATATCTTTTATTTAATTTAAAATTTTAAAAATAAATTTTGTATTACTAAAAATTTAAGAGAGAAGGTGAAAAACTAAAAAATATTTGGGTATTTCGAAAAAAATTGAACTTTTTTATCAACACAAAGAACATTTTTTGTTTAATTAAAAAAAGTAAAAAATATATAACTTAAAATAAGAGAAAAATAAGATAATTAGCTCGAGTAACAAAGTCCTTCAATATAGAGGTTAAAGTAACATGTTCAAATCTTAGTGAGTGCGTTTCTTTTTTATATAGAGGTATATATTTAATTATTTATGATGTAGTTGAGACTTTAAGTCCAAGGTATGTAGTCCATGCGGTTACTTCTTAAGTTGCTCGCTAGTGTTCCTAAATAGAAATTAAGGACTATATGCGGTTCAATATGTAATTCTTCAAAAATATAATTATGATATTTTTCCTAAATTGATTAGTGTCAAGATTAAGAATGAATGGCTATTGTAGTTTATAATGGAAATGTGGACAATGACTACAAAATTTGACAAAATACTTTAACTAGAAATAAAAACGGATCTACATTCGATTTATTACGGCATATTTTTGTTTAGATATCTTTTGTTTGTTTTTGTTAATTACTTTAAGAAATGAATTGAAACCTACAATTATGATACTTGTTTTGTTGAGCTTGGTTGTATTTTTCGCTACTTTATCATGTTGTTGGCTGTATTTTTCATTACTTTAACGTGTTTTTTAATAGTGCAATATAAACATTACAACGAATAAAAGATAGGTGATTACCAAAATTCCGTAACAATTAGCATAATACTCGTACTAGTTCCCATATTTGTAAACTTCAACTTAGCATTTTCAAGAAACAACTTGATTATCATTATATTTCGCAAGCAACTATTATTTTATAAAAACACCAACATCAAATTAGACCTCGATTTAAATAATAATTCTTTAAATTGGCATAGCAAAGCCTAATAGAACGCTTTCTATAAATGGGAATTCTTTCAGTAGAGATTTTTACTACTAACTCCCATACAACAAGCTTGATGTGAGATATTTTGTCGTCAATACATTGAAAGACCTTATAGTTCTTAGTATAGAGTTAGAGCAGTAGCAAAATGGTTAATGGAATCGTCTATAACCTAACATCACTTAAAATGAATATAGTGCTAATAATATTTGCTTAAAAATAGGTAGCAACACCTCTCTTATTTTTCCCTCACTACTTATTTTGTATATATTGCCTAATATACCCTACACTGCGTTGGTTTCTACAATTGTAAGTCATTAAATTCCGGCCTGTTTCAGTAGATGCCACAAAGGTCAACTGAAAAGGAAAATACCTACCACCCAACTCATAAGTCATAATTATCACAGAATTAGAATTCAAAAAATAAAAAATAAAAAAAGGAATGAATTGCAAAAGAAATATTATATGGAAAAAAAAAAAGGAAACATTTTAGAGTAAGAAGTGCCTTGTTTGTTAGTATGTGACAAGACAATGTGAGGCTGCTAAGTGATTCCTGAGTAGGTCCCATTAAAACTTGAATAGAAAAGATCTTTTGGTGCCAAAGCATAGTCCAAAGAGAGGACCAATTCTTTGGAAATTTTTATCTGCTTTTTCCCCGTCTCTTCTGGTCCATGTTTAATGCTTGTAACAACATTATCATCTGCTTGTAGACACAATAAAGGTGTGAATTTCACTTTAGACCAAGGCCAGTAATGTAATTGCAATTTGTATTAGTCTAATTAGAATGAACGGCCTAATGGGCAGCTCTAATTAAAGGATAAAGGGTTAGTTATAGGCTCTCTAGAGACTAGAACATGTGCTTGTTCCTTTCGTAGGCAGGAAAATATTTATTACAAGTGATGATGATCACTATATTGTTTATATATAGATCCTATTATAAGTGACCTCCATGTCTATGCCTATCATTATGATACATAATAATGCCCTTTACAACAGAAATTAAAGAACAGGAAAAAGGAAAAGAAAAGGGCGTGCTTTGTAGTTAAAGAGAGAGAGCTTGCTTTGTATTGTGTCTTTCCACTTGAATATGGTCGACACAGAGAGAGATTTATTTCTTTGATTTTTTTAATAAATTCATTGGATAGATAGATTGGTTTGTGATGTAGGGTTTTTCAGATAAATATCACTTTTGAGGGACGTGTTTAATTTTTGCCACAAACTTATTTTGCTTGCACGTTGTGCATTGCAAAGATGAGTTAAAGTGACAAAAAATTATACACGATTTCAAAAAGTAGCATATATCCCTTCTTAACTTATCTGTATTCATTCATTGTATCCTTGCACTTGAATATGGCTCACCATATTCACACTAAATAGTAGAGAAACAAAATTTACGCCATTAGAGGCTCTGAGCTAATAACATTTACATCTAATGATGGCAATTTCTTTTCACTTGTGGCCAAGATATGGATTATCCGGTGCTCTATATCTTTGATCAAAAAGCAAGAAAGAACCTGAATGTGGATTTTGGATATCAAGATCCATTTCCTGCAGCGAAACACAAAAGCAAATTCAGTAGAATTCAAACAAAATGGTTTTTTCATTAAACCAAAACTTGGTTCATTTTTCCTTCCAAATTATTTGAGTAACACTTTTGATTACCTGCCTCAACGGTGTGGTATTTGCTATGGATTCTGTATAAGTGTTATGGATTAGTGGTTCCTACAAGTGCGAATTCTCAAAGTTACATAAAGCAGCAATGCTTCAAATCTCAGTTAAAGTTACATGTAAACAGCAATATTTCCAGTCATAGCCAAATTGTATGCGAACAAAGTAGCTACCTGTAATAGCTGGGACTGGCTAGATGAGTCATGTTGGTTAGTGTAATAGTTTGGCGGTTGATACATGTTAGAATTGGTTTGGTGGTCCATAACAAGATTAGGTTGTTGGTACATGCACTTTACCACCTGATTTGCTTCGAAATTGTATAGTTCCTGTGTAGTTCGTATGGAAGACCCGAACATTACGGAAAATTCTAGTATCCAATTGAAATAAGAAAGGACACAACTTCGTCAAAAGATAATAGTTTTGGTAAAATTATGTACCTGCATAATGGAAGTTCCTGTTGTGACTTGCGGTGAAACATAAACCTGCTGGGAACTAGATATGCAAGTAACAGTATTTTGTGGAAGTGCTGCTACATTGTGAATTCCTTTTGTTGTGGGCCTTTTTTCACTTAGATGAGTTGGATGACCTCTATCCAGGAGGACCTGTGATTCCCTGTGTTCCATTGCATTTTCATCATGGTCCTCGATTGCGTTTGCATCTAGAAAAATCTCCGTGTGGTCACTTTCAGAAGCATTTGCACCTGTGCTACTCGAGGTTACTGCTTGAGCTTCATTGGGTTTCAATCTCAGTATTTTCTCAACACCTTCGATTACTTCATCAAGTTTTCTGGAAGCAAACAGAAAAGCTTCATCAGATTCAGAGGCCCTGGCCGATAATGTTACAATTCTGCAGCATAAATCCTTGTAACGGCTCGCCACAGTCATCTTTAGGCTATCTTGCATGGCAAACCCATTGCAGTCTCTAACACTCGCTAGCCTTGCATCTTTCGTCCATCTCTTCAAGAAGTATCTGGATGGGACCACCTTTATGTTTCTGTGGTCGAGAACTTTCAGCGCATGGCTACATAGGAATCCAACGCTCTCAAACTTTTTGCAACTGCATATAACTGAATCATCTGATGAGTCGAATGTAAGGTTGTATTCTTGGGTTTGCCCGAATTTATTAGCTTTGTACTCGAATATTGACCCATTCTCACCACACTGGTTAACAACAACATTTAAACATTTCTCATATCCTTGCTGAAACACTTCAAATGCCCTTGGGGTGTAAACATCACTTGCATGCTTTAGCAAAACAACATTGCCCATGAGCCTTGGCATACACCTATTCATTTCATCACTAGCTTCTATCTCTCTGTACCGTTGCTCGTCTACCACCATCTCGAAATGCTTAAAAAACTGGAGCACATCGAGATCAGAGTTTAGGTAAGTTCTCAAATCATTGAATAAAATTTCACCAAGATGCAAGCCCTTCATGTCAACAAAAAAGGTGTTCCTACCATATACCGCAGCCCATTTCTCCCGTTCTCTAAACATCCATTTTAGCCACTCGTTTTGCTGAAGGCTATGTTTGTTCAGCATGTCCTCCCAAGCATGGATGAATTCCTCCTCATCCTTAGAATCATATATACAACTCCTTAAATCACTAGCAAAACGCTGAATATCTTTGATGACACTCTTTAGGTGTTTGACAGCATTCTCATGCATCTGCCAAACACAAATACAGTGGTTTGTTTCGGGAAAGACTGTATTGATTGCCTCAATAATCGATGCATCTTGGTCAGTGTGTATGGCCTTTGGCTTCTTCCCAGACATTGCCTCGAGGAAAGTTCGAAAAAGCCATTTAAAAGATTCCACAGTGTCATCATATAGAAATGCAGCAGCAAATATCACCACTTGTTTGTGATGATTCAACCCAAAAAACTGAACAAATGGAAAATGATCCTTCTTTGTCCGGCAAATTGTGTCCAAACATACCACATCGCCAAAATGACCATAGTCTGAAACCATATTATCATCAGCCCAAAATATATTACTCAGCTTATCATCAATATCAAGCTGTAGTGAATAAAAGAACAATGGATTTTCGAAATGTTGCCTCTGAAAATAATGCATCAATCGTCCTGCCTCGCCCTCCTTCATATCTCGAATTCTTTCAGTTTGAAGATAATTATCATAACCTGAGGCAAAATCATCAAGAGAATCCCGGACTCTAAATTGTCTATTCATTGCTTCAAATGCTGATTTCAACTGTGGTCCTAAATCTTCTGCCAAGTCCACATCAGCAGATTGATCTACACTTAATTCTCTTTGCAGTGGTAATGTTAGGGCACTATTTGGATTCACATAATCATGATTGTGTTGTTCTTCAAAATGCGTTACACGGTATCTTCCATCAGGTTGACGAGTAATAATCATATGTGCCAAGCACCCGGTTCTCGTTTCCTTCCGGTGTTTCTTCACATTACCATCTCTCTTGTCTTTCCTCCTGTAGCCTTCCCTAGAACAAGTGAACTTCCTAGATACCACAAGACCATGTACCTTACTCCTATTTACCCAGTCTTTTCTAACACTAAAACCAACCAATCTAGCATACTTGTTGTAGAATTTGTATGCATGTTCATCCGTTTCAAATTCCGTCCCGATCTGTAACATTGCATCTGCACCAACTTCTTCTTTTGAGGAAAGAGTCGAGTGAGTACCATTACCATGGACAACTTTTTGGCTGCGATAATCCTGCTCCACATTCAAGTCCAAGTCACTCGATGTTTTAAATCTGACATCCACGTCCTCTTGACAAAGACTGCCAAAGTCATCGTCATCCCTGTCCATCAACCTTCGTTCGAAACAATCAATTAGTTCGAGAGAAAGAATGTGTGTTCCAAAAGATCATTTCCATTGGAAAATGGCATCGGTTTTGCAACTAATTTTGATATCAATCACAGTGTTAGTATTCTAGCAATATGGCCCAACTACGTATTGTCATTCATACTTCTGGAAGATAACATACCAATATATAAACAAGATGCTAAATTATTGAGATTCGTTAAAAGAAAACATATTATCTACGCCAATGCAAAGACACACATAGAAAGTACTTCTCATGGATGTCTATCATAGAAATCCACTAATTCAAGAAAGAGTTCCATTATTACATCACGACTCACGAGAAACTGCAAACAGAAAACCAAGTGATTTCATGCCGAGAGTTTAGACTCGAAAACGAAAACTTCGTTTAAATATATTGTTTCATAGATAATCATATGTCCATTTTCCAAAGGCTAAAAAACGATTCAGCACAAATTTCGATTCCCTTTGTTTCAGCTCCAATTTTCATCTTTAGCATCCCAAATTTCGAAAATTACACAGCGCCAAGAGAAATTCGAGGAAAAAAAAAAACTACAGATTCACTACAAGCAGTACTGATTCTAAAACTATATTCGCAATATTCAATTACAACCAAAACCAAGTATCAATTAAAAGAGAAAATGACTTTCAAATGTTTCTGAGAATCAAGCTCTCCTCTTGAGCTCAGAGTTCAGATTCGTTGCACAAACATTTTGAAACCGAAAAAACGAGAAACAACTTCACAATGCCAAGCCAAATAGCCCTAAATCCCGAACTCGCTGATACGTTAGCTGTATCACAAACCCCTAAACAGCAAATAAAACGCAGTACCTGGGGCGTTTGAGCTCGAGAGAGAACTAGGGTTTCGAAATTTGAGCAGCGAAGAGAAAATCCATCGGAGCTTGTCCTTGGTGTTGTTGCAGGAACGAAGGGTAATGGAGTTTCAGGAATTGGAGCGCAGTTCTGGGTTGTGTTCGTTGGCCTTTGACAAAATTGGGGATAGTGTAAATCTCAAAAATATTTTGGGGAATATATGCAATTTTCAAAATATTTTGGTAGAATATGTAAATATCAAAATATAATCAGCTTCTCGTCCAAAAGGCGACAGTTGATTTTTTACTTCCGGAAGACAGGCCAGGTGGATTTAGTATCCGGAGACTTTGGTTCAATAAACGATTTTATAAGAGAGATTAGGTCGATCGAGTACTTTACGTTTTACGATAATGTTAAAACGACATGCAGTTTCTTGCAGAAGTCTAATGTCGTTTTCTAAGGGCATGTTGACGGGGTTAACAAAACTTTGCTATTTTCTGAATTTAAGGAACAAAAGCGATATATTGCTCGTATTTGATCAATGTATAAACCAAGTTGTTTCGAGATCTAAACAATAACAACGATAAATTACATTTCGCCAAAAATAATGGTCGATTTTAGACTTAAACGACATTAAACATGATAGTGACAGAAACCTTTCAATTATTCATTGTAATACGCACCTCCTCCAATTTTCCAACGACAAGGAACCCAACCTAGAATTCTGTGTGTATAAAGAAAAAATACTATGTCGTTTTTACATATCTTTTTTAAATGATGTCGTTTTTGAGCTGTCATAAACTTAAGCGACGAAAACGACACGTTATCATTATTATTATTTTTTTTCCATCCAGAGAAACGACATCTTAATATTGTTTCAACTATAAAACTATGCTTCCGATCAGATATTGAATTTGTCAGTCCAACTTATACATCAAAAGCCGCTCATTAGGTATATAATTTGCCTAATTAAAGACAAAATGCAATTTTTATTTCATTCAAAAACATAAGTACTCTTCTCAATCCCCATAACACTCTTCAGTGGCAGAGATCAGAAGACATTACATAAGCAAAGCCAAAAGAAAAGGAAAAAAGAAAAACAAGAACAAAGAAAACTAAAACGTAATTAAAGGCGCTTCCAAGGTTATTCATCGACCAAGCAGTACTCTCATGATCCATTTCCCTCATCAGTCTGCAACACAAATATATAAACATACTTGAGAAGAACCATATCATATGTATCACGTAAATTAAATTCCACCAGCAAAAAATTCACAATCTATTTACGAGCTCAACTCGAGTGTGACTCATTCAGAATTCAATATATCATTCGTCAAAAGATTTACTCACTGCAAGAGAGAGCGGGGACGTTGCAGAGGGAGGGGAGGCGGGAGGCGATGCGGAGGGTGCTGCAGATGCAGTCGTGGTCAACGGCCTGGAGGGCGGCGCAGCAGTCGGAGCTGGGCTGGTTGGACGAGCCGGGCACCACGAACGGCGCGCACACGTTGAGGTTGTTCAGCTGAGAGGTGCACACCTGCGCCTCCGCGGTCTGAGCCGCAGCCATGATCAGGACCGCCGCCACCAAGAAGGCCAGCAGGCCGGCTTTGTACTGGACTGGAGACGCCTTGAGAGCCATAGGGGTACGAACTTGTTTTGTACTGCTTGAGTGTGGTGATGATATTGCTGGTGTGTTTGTGTGTTTTTGTTGTTGTTGTGGCTTGTTTCGTTGGTGCTTATTTGGTGTCTTTTTATAGTGTGGATTTGTGAAGTGTTTGAGAGGAGGGGTTTTGCATGAGTCACCTAAGGAGAGTTTCTGAGTTGATCATCATATATGTGAGGCTTTCTAAATTACATACAACTCTCGTTTCTTCTTCTTTTTTTTTTTTTTTATTTTATTTTTTATTTTTTTTACAAGTTTTTGAGTTTTGACGTATTAAAAAGGGTGAAGTAGGCAAATATCCAGAATTTATATAACAATAAAAATAAATACCTAAACTTTTGAAGTAATTGAGTTTCTAGTCAATTTGTGAATTACTTGTACATGCTTTTGGTAACAAAGTGAATTACCACCACTTACCACTGTGTAAGTAATTGCATTTTTTGGGTAGTTGGTTACGTTTTTCAAAAGATTGGGTAATAACTTACATTAAGTTTTAAAAATTGGGTATTCACTATAATTTCTCTTAATTTTTAAGTAGCTTAGTGCTACTCTCTTTTTTTTTTTTTTTTCAAATCTACTTATTAGATTACCATTATATAGGATACATGTAGGGCTGTGTAGTAAATAACGAGTTTTAACAACTCATTTAAAAGAATTAGTTTCAACTAAGTAAATATAGAAAAAGCTTTTGTTGTCGTTTTACCACTTTCCACTGGTGTTTTAAAAAGTTCTATGTCGTGTTTTTAACATTTTTGTCGTTTCAGTAACTTATATGCCGTTTTACATAAAAATGTCGTTTTCTCTCAAAGGGATTTTTTTTTTTTTTTGTTCCGTCTGTGCCTTTTTCAGTTTAATGTCGTTTTCACACTTCAATGTTGGGTTTTTTTTTTTTTTTTTTTTGTCGTTCTCCTAATTTTTCTGTCGTTTTTACCTTATATGCTATTGTATAAATTCTGCTACCGTTTTCCTCCGTGATGTTGTTTTTTAAGTTTTCTGTCGTTAATATGCTCTTTTGTCGTTTTACACTCTGATGTCGTTTTTCTTCATCTGTATTGTTTTAGGAATTTGACAGATTTTCATTATCAAGATGTCGTTTTCTATATGATCTGTTTTTCTGTAAGTACTCTGTCGTCAGTGGCTTTCCTCTTCGATGTTTTTATATTTCTGAAATCATTTATAAGTTTTCTGTCGTTTTATACTATGTTGTCGTTTATGATCTTTGATGTCGTTTTTAACTGCTGTTATCATTTTTGTAGTCTGATGTCATTTAAAAGTTATCTACTGTTATCACTTTTGTAGTCTGTTATCATTTTTAAGTTACCCACTGTTAGCTATTATTTTCACAGTCTGATGACGTTTTACATTCTGTTGTCGTTTATAATCTTTGATGTCGTTTTCACCTACTGTTATTGTTTTTGTAGTCTGATGTCCTTCAAAAGTTATCTGCTTTAATCATTTTTATAGTCTGTTATTATTTTCAAGTTACCTACTGTTAGCTATTATTTTCACAGTCTGGTGATGTTTACATTCTGTTGTCGTTTCTATTTTGCTGTCGTTTATAATCTTTGATGTCGTTTTTACCTACTGTTATCGTTTTTGTAGTCTGATGTCCTTTAAAAGTTATCTACTGTAATCATTTTTGTAGTCTGTTATTATTTCAAGCTATCTACTGTTAGCTATTATTTTCAGTGTTTGATAACGTTTACATTCTGTTGTCGTTTTTATTTTGTTGTCGTTTATAATATTTGATGTCGTTTTTACCTAATGTTATCGTTTTGTAGTCTGATTTCCTTTAAAAGTTATCTACTGTTATCACTTTTGTAGTCTGTTATCATTTTTAAGTTACCTACTGTTAGCTATTATTTTCACAGTCTGATGACGTTTTACATTCTGTTGTCGTTTTTATTTTGTTGTCGTTTTTGGATTCTGATACCGTTTTATGTTTGATATCGTTTTATCTACTGTTGTCATTTTTCGAGTTATTGAATGATTATTAATATTATTTTTAAAGAGTTTTGTATTCATAAATAATGGTCATTTACATTTTTTTATCCGTTATCCGACACAAACGTATGTATTTAGACATATAGATGGTAAACATAGATATTACAGAAGAAATTAAAGTTAAGATCAATATAAACGGTGTATTGAAGGAATTTGGCCAGAAATCAGCAGGAAAATTATTTCCACTCTCGTAAGACATGCAAAATTCAACAACCATAAGTTTGAGTTTTAATAGAACAACTACTTCAACAACACCGAGTTTCTACACCCCCAAAAAAAAAAAAAAAAAAAAAAAAATACAAGATTATAACAAAGGGCAGTACAACACTAAGGAAAGCTTAAACACTATGGAGTACTTTGTCAAAATCTAATCTTGGGAATAAGTACTAATGGTTGCTTCTTCTGCAATGTAATCCCAAGTTTGTCGCTCATATCCAAATCTTCAGAGCTCTGGCCATCCGGAAGAGACCAATCAAAGCAATGAATTAAGTTAGCCATCATCCAGACAACCTGCTTGCTCCCCATAGTCATTCCGGGGCAAATTCTCCGTCCCGAGCCGAAGGGTAAGAACTCGAAGTCGAAACCTTTGAAGTCTAAATCCGAGCCAAGAAACCTCTCAGGCTTGAACACCAAGGCCTCATCCCAGATCGCCGGGTCTCGCCCGATCGCCCAAACGTTGACAAACACGGGGGAGTTCTTCGGGACGGTGTAGCCCATCAGCTCGCAAGCCTCAGGCGCAAAGTGCGGCAGAAGCAACGGCGCGGGCGGGTGTAGCCGCAGCGTCTCCTTGAAACAGGCATTCAGATAGGGAAGCTCAGAGAGCATCGACTCCGAATCCGCCGAGTTTCGGTTGAACTTTGTTGCGATGAGCTCTTCTCGGACTCTGTCCATGGCTTCTTTTTTCCTTATCAGCTCAGCCATCGCCCACTCAACCGTCGTGCTGGTAGTGTCTATACCCGCCGTAAACAGTTCCTGCAAAAAAAAGTAGAATTTTTCTAGCCAAACATGCTCAACTCTTCTTTTTGAAATAGTTATAAGTAACTACTTACGATTGTCAGACGGTTGATTTGGTCGTCTTCGAATTCTCTTTCGAGCATGGCATCCAAGAAATCGCGCTTCTTATTCCCATCAAAGCCTCGGATTGATTTTTCCCTTCTTTCCTTGATAATCTCTTCCCATCCGGCATAGACTAGATTGAGATACTTGAGAATCTCTTTGTATAAGCCGTGATGATAAAACACATCCAGCCAAGGAAAATACTCTGCTAAATTCGGGCGAGTCCCTAATTCCATTAGTTTGTCAATTAAACCCTTAAGCCCATAATTCCCAGATTCCACATTCTCAAAGCCAACCATATCCTTGGAGAAGAATAGATTGGACATAATGTTGAACACCGCAACGGACACCGCCTGTTTGACCTCGACAGCTCGGCCTTCTCTGCGGGCCAGGAACTCAACCATCTCGGCCGCCTTGCTCCGCCGCAGAGCGGCCTGCGACTCCACGGCCCTCGGCGAGAGCAGCTCGGCCCGGCACAGCGACCGCAGCAGCTTCCACCGCTCGCCGCAGGTGGGGGCCCAGTTGAGCGAGACGCGGGCGAGGTCGACGCCCTCGATGCGCATGATCCTCGTCACGTAACGCGCGGAGAGGCGGCGGTCGTGCGTCCGGAGGACCTCGGCCGCGGCCTCGGGGGACGAGGCCACGACGAGGGGCTGCGCGCCGAGCTTCAGCGAGATCAGAGGGCCGTGAGACTTGGCGAGCTCGGCGAGCGTGATGTGAGCGCTTTTGCCTACTTGGAGGAGGTTTCCCACTATGGGCCATGGTTTCGGACCCGGTGGAAGTGGTGGGTTTTTTGAAGCTGAAAAGATCAGTCTGTGCTTGAAAATGAGGAATAACAGTGTTGGGACAATGAGCAAGAGAAGAGAATTGGAGATGAACTGGTCTCTCGTCAAAGCTGCTTGTTCATCATCCATTGCAATAAATTTTTTTTTTTTTTTTTCAGTGTGAATAATTATATGATTATATCTTATATAGATCAGTTCACGTGGCCTGTTTTTTATTTGCCTTGAGTGCGCATACCAATAAATAATAACAAATTAACAAATAATAATATACAATTATCAACAAAAAATAAACTAAAGATTCCGTGGATTGAGGTTCACGTTGTGGATTTTCAAAATATAATTGTTTATACGTACTCAAAATATAATAGTTCAAGTCCTGCTAGTCATACTGATGCAGCAGAACAGGATAAAATCAAACTAAATTCAGTGGCTAAATGATAAAGTGGACTTTGTTCTACAATTCTCAATATTTGATTATCCAAAAGCTGTTTTTACAATGCATTAGTCTAGCCTTTTATATTTAGGCCAAATGACAAATGAAATAAGCAAAACGACAAGTAGGATAATAAACTAAAAACGACAACAAAACTAATAAAAATAACATTATTTTCTATTTTTGTCCTACATCACATACTCCATTATAATAATATATATAAAATAAAATAGGATTTTCACGAAAGAAAAAAGATACCTCCATGTGAAAGTCTAAGGTACCCATTGCATACCTTGTGACTTATATATATATATATGAAGTGAACTTAATACTTCTACCATGTATTTTTTGACTGTTGGTTGGCACATCTGGTAAGAGTTTAGGTGACTTGTTTCTCAAGGTAGAGGGGTAACTAGGCCTAGTAATGCTTCTCCATCTAACATTTCAATTAAGGTTAAGTGATGACGCGCTTCGTTAAATCCTCTATGATTAGTGATGCTGAGAATTATTTATAAGTGATGCTACGAGACAGAGTGATGTGCAACTCAACTCTCTAATAGAGACGGATCCTACATGGATTTATGAGTATCATGTTACCTATTTAGTTTTTTCGAGTACTTATAGATCAGTCTAGTAACAACTATTTAGAGTGATCATTAATCTCATATCATTTAAACTTAAATTATGAAATATTAAAAAATTTCTAATAATTATGTTAATACCTTTTTTGTTATAAAAAATATGAGAAATGTTATTTTTTAATATTTCAAGACATGTATAATGTTTGAAAAATTGTGTTATTTTGCTTCAATTTTTCTTTCCTTTTTTCCCTCCCTTTTACACTCTGATCTGATAATGTCGTTTTTGAATGCTAATTGTTTTATGCATTTTATATTATCTAAGTGACGCGGATGACAGAATTTCGTCTGATTTTTTGTCTAATAAATATGATGTCGTTTTCATACCATTGATGTTGTTTTCATGTTTTCTGTCGTCGTGTTTTATTTTTTTGTTTTAAATTGCCGGACGTCTTCTTCTTTTTTTTTTTTTTTTTTTTGCTTTTAAGGTAGCTGTTGTTTTTACACTATTATGTCATTTTTTAAATTTTTATGTCGTTTTCATTATTTTTCAAATTGGAATTTTATTAAACGTTTGATGTCGTTTTGAGATTTGTATGTCACTTTTCTTAATCTCGTCGTTGTCGTTTTGAATGTCGGTTTTATCTAATTTGTCTTTTAGGAATATTCTGTCGTTTTCCTCTATGATGTCGCTTTTTGAGTTTCCTGTCGTATTAAACTCATCATTTTCTACTTTGATGTCGTTTACCCAATGTTGTTGATCCATTGTTGTCGTTTTCTTAGGTATTGGAATGATTAAAAACAAAAATAGTTGTGCATACATAAAAGAAGGATTAGTCAAGTTCTCAACCATTAAGCGCAATAAATTTTAAATCGGTTGTAAAATTGTTTCCACGAGTGAGAAGTGTTAAATCAGAAGAACAACTACGAAATAAACGCATTAATTATTTGCTATGTACAGCCAAATATTTATGCTTCAAAATATTGTCAGTGACATCCATATATATTAATAAGCCTACTAACATAATAAATACAAATTAAGCTAAAAAAATCACAGATTATAATAATAAAAAATACGACGGTTTGAAGAATCAACGCAAGCTATATATATTAGATCACTTGACCTTATTTTATGTAGACAATGCTGTGCAATCAGAATGAGTGTCTAGAGACATTAGCTAGAATAGTTTTACAATTACATCTCTATGATAAAAAATTTGAAATTGAATTATTAATAGACAGACGAATAAGGATGGAGTTGGCTAATTAAGATTTTAAAAAACTGTATTTAATATATTTCAGTTTTTTTTTTTTTTTAGTTCACCCTAACTCAAATTTAAGTATTTTTAGTTTTTAACCATAGTTTACCCTCTACATTTGTCCTCATTTTAAAAATCTTAAAGCCACCAGTTTAGTTGATTCATAAACTTGCGCGCACTTTGAATAAGAAGAAAAAAAAATATCTTAATCGATAGATCAAATAATTGATATGTGTTAATGTGTGGAGCAATGCTATGGGACAAGATGATGCCTAAGTCAACAAAGTTGTAGTATTGTGATCTAAAAGGACCGCAATAAGCTATAAATGATCTATGATTATCACAATTACACATCTTGCACCAAATTATAGCTTAAAAAAAAAAAAAAAACACCCGGAAAACTGAATCGTTATCTTTACCTAGAGATATCATAGATCGTCTCAAATATTAACAAGAATGTTTGTTTAAATCCTAAAAACGGATAATATATTGTGTCAAGACGTCAAGATATTTATAGGCCAATGATGGGCCTTAATTTTCGAATGAGAAGCATATATACTAACCGAATGTGCTAACGGATCAAGAATGAGCATTCAATTGCAAAGATTTGGATAAATAAAAAAAATAAAAATCTTTTACCAGATATTATCTCTGGAATTATCTTACAAGTTACGCATTCATATATATCTGGAAGAAATACTTTTATTACGCTTACAATCTCAATCGCAGTTTGTTCAAATCTTGTGCTACTTTGTATATTCAGTTTGTTTTTGAATCATTTTGTGTTTTCATAATCTATCTATAGTATAATGATGTCACAAGTTTTAGAAGCAATTCGTGTCCCAATGCACTCAAATACATAGAAGTATTATTTAGATCAGAAACTACGGATAAATCGTGGGGTTATCTTGAAATAAATTAAAGAAAATAAAACCTAATTAGGTTCTCTCTATTATAATACACGAAAAGAATGTAAAACTAGGACTAATAACAGCTAATATTAACGACATGAGAGGCTTTTCAGTTAAATAGATTCGGTTAGGGTGCATTGTGAACAGTGTGACAAATTTAGTTATAAATGATATATTTGGTAACAAGTATATATATAATACATATATTAAATTTTAGTGCTTGTACTTTATACATCTGAATAGTTATCTTTACCTAGAGATAATGTCTTTTTACCTAAAATTATAATGCTAGTCTTTTTATCAATTTCAAATTGATTAACAAAAAAAGAAAATTAAATTATATTACATGCAGAATTGAGTCAAATAAAGTATTTCACCTTTTATGCTAAATACTTCAATAACCATTTATTCTGTATCATTATGCTAAAGATTTCTATGCATATATATGTTGTTTCACTTACATTTGTACTCCACCTTAGAAGCAGAGGGAACAGAGTAGAATTTGTGTGATATACAAAGAAATCTACACTGAAATTAAAAGATGTTACGAAATTAATGGCAAATAAACGAAAAATAGAAACACGAAAATAGAGAACTCGCAGATTTAAATGGAAACTCAAGACGAGAAAAAATCACTGGCAAAGGAGAGAAATTCACTATATGAAAGACTGGTACAAAATTACAGACTACTTCGAAATTTTGTAAAATATAGGAAAAATCCTAACACGCCCAAACCCGGAGCCCACAACTAACCACTGCCATTTTTTCTTAATTTTTCATTTAAGTTGCACCGCAGGCCTTCGGTCGGTCCAAAAATAGAATTCGGGTCACAAAACTCCAACTAAAACAAATGTATATAATTTTTTTTTTAATAATCCCATTAATAAAGCATGATTAAATATAGCATTGAAAAGAAAATATTACCCATGTGGAAAGTTAGGTCCTTAACTAATACATGTAGTCTATTTAGACATCCATATCATTATCATAAAACGTGAGACGTTGTCCTGATTAATTATAATTTATAAGATAAATGTGAGATTTATTTGGATTAGTTAAATTAGGCCCATGTGAGTACTATAACTAATTCGTAGGTTAATGTAGATGTAAGTGTATCTAATATACACAGATTATCTTATAAACAGATCTTGATTGCAGAAAATCAATAAATATATATTTATTGGTCTTAATTTTTTCCCTCATGTGATCATGAATTATTAACTGTGTGGGAAAAATAATCTCTGCCGCACAAAATCAGTTCACAAAATACTTGACATAATTTATGCCATCTAATGCCAAAATTTCGAGGAGCTTCTTCTGGGAGAAAAAAAAAAAAATCCTCAATCTATTCTATCTCAAAATTCTTCCCATTCAGATCCCCATATCTTAGTCCCAAAAAAACAAGACCCACTTGCATGAACAAGACTAAGCTCTAATTTCATATAAATTATTCCAATTTCTAAAGGAAAAATTGCCAAAAAAAATAACATTATAAATACTGAAATCTCCGTCTCTAAACGGTTGTTTCCACAGATACAATAAATCAAAGGCCCATATTTCTCCCACTCGCTTCCACTAAACGTGTGACAACATACAATATATCAAAAAAAAAAAAAAAAGAAAGAAGTGTGGTAGTACTGTTTTCTCACGAAAAAAATATTCCATGCACACTCATAGACACGTCCTTTCACAAACCCTCACTTTATCTTTTTCTTGTCATTTAAGCCCACAGACTAAGGGCTAAGGCTATATAGCTGCCTAATATTCCATAATTTCTAATTGGATTTCCTTTTCCAATGTTCATCAATATCATCAACAAAAATGGTTCCTTTCTCATATACCTCTCCTCTTATTGATCTCCTTTACCATCTTCTTCTCTACCTCTAAATTCAATATTCTCCAACTTGTTTAATTATTCATTTTTTTGTTCTCTCTTTTCCTTGCTGAATTTTTTTTTAAATATATTTTTTTTTGGGGTTTTGGTTCAAATTTTATGGGGACAATTTTGTCTTGTGATCATTGTAGTAGTACTAGTGCTTCTTCTTGGCCGATATCGAAACCGGGGCTCGGCGACTTGCCGGAGAACTGTGTGTCTTCAATTCTCAAGCAATTAGAGCCACCAGAGATCTGCAAATTGGCAATCTTGAGCACCACTTTTCACAGCGCTTCTTTGGATGATTTGGTTTGGGAATCAAAATTACCATCAAACTACAAGTTCCTTGTTGATAAAGTTGTCCATGGCTCATCATCATCATCAATTAATTCGTATAGGAATAAGAAAGAGATATATGCTAAATTGTGCCAACACAATCGCTTTGATGGTGGAACCAAGGTAATTATCCTCATATTTTTTATTTTTCTCGCTCTGTTTTATTTTATTTTATTTATTTATTTTTGTAAAAAAAGATAAACCTAGATAGTTGTGATTAATGCAAGATATTTTGTACAGACAAGGCATGTGCTTCCAAAAATGAGAATAAAACTTTTCTTATAACTTAGCTAATATCTCCTTTAGCTATTGTTATAATTTTTTGTTTATTTTATGGATTAATTTGGTTGGCACAATTTTCTAATTACCAATATTTTTGGTTTGTACAATATACGGAAAGTATTCAATTATACAACCTTTTATTTAGTATTATTAATTAATCTTCAATGTATTGACAGTGAGGGAATGATATTTTGGTGTTTGTTATTGTTTTGGCCCATAGGAAGTATGGTTGGATAAGGGTAGTGGAAAAGTGTTTTTGTCCATTTCTTCAAAGGCATTGAGAATTACTGGAATAGATGATCGAAGATATTGGAACTACATTCCAACTGAGGAATCAAGGTCAGATTTTTCTTTTCTTTTTTCACTTATTTATTTATTTATTTTTTGGGCTTTAACTAGAATTTGGATATTGAGATTAGCTAATGGGGAAAAAACAAAAATGAGATTTTCATTTGATTGATTTATTTATCTCTTCAATGAATGTTGAGATCAGCTTGCTGGAAATTAAATAGAATTAAAAAACAAAACAAAAGTGAGATTTTCATTTGATTTGGTTTCTATATTTCTTCATTGGATATATTGGTCAATTAGGAAAGAAGAAAACAAAGTGAGATTTCTCAGTTGATTTTGTTATTCTTTTCGTCATTGCACATTGATCAACTAGTTATATGATATCTTTCAATTTATCGTAATTAATTAGCTTTATTGCTTCTTCTACTTAAAGGAGGGAAAGGTTGATTTTGGGTCAATCATAGTTTCTTTATTTATATTGATAAAATGCTTAATTTTCTTTTCAAAGTACGTACCATAGGTCAAGTATTTTTGCGGTCTTTTGGGAAGTTATATAAGTAATGATTTCAGGAAAATTTCCTATTGAGCCTAATTATTAAGGTGGAAAGTTCCCGGAAATTGGTTGCTTCCTTGGATTTTTTTTTTTTTAAATACTAATAAATAATTCTTATAACAAAAAATATTGATATATTTGTTGTTCAACATAATCAATCTAACTCGTATATGATACATGCTTCTTTTCTTTCTTATAAATATTTTCAAAATATAAAATGCTATTTGTAGGAATTCCCAACGAGTTGATTCCAGACCCTACATATTGAAATAAATAAATAACATATTAGAATACAATCACACATAATGACTAATGTGCTACATAGACATTTTGAAGGTGGGGACCTGGGGAGATATTTGCTAGCGAAGTCTAAAAAGCTTATCCTTAGATTAATTTAAGCAACAACTTGGCTTTAAATTAAAGCATTTCCTCAGCTTGGTTCTTATCCATTGCTTTGTAGATGCCTTGTGTATGTGATAATCCACATCCAAACATCACCGTCCATCTCTAACGAAAATGCTATTATTAATCCGATAAGTAACATGAAATTAAAAAAAAGAAGAAGAAATGCACTACATTTGACATAATTACTTCAATATATTTCAACTGTTTTTTTAACTAGAAAAAAATGAATAAATAAAACTTTAATTGAATAGATAATCATTTAATGAAACCAACTGACGCAAAAAATGAAAACAAAATAAAATCTTGTTATTTAGAGTATGTCAAATTCAACACATTTTTTAATATAAAGAATTTTTTTATTTAAATGTTAAATTTATCATATTGATGACACAAAGATTTGGAGATGCTCCAAAATTTCAAAAATAAATAAACAAACTTTTAATCAAACTTTTAGCATTAAAACATGGGATTTTTAAGGATTTAATCAAACTTTTAGCTAATTTTTTAAGAATTAGTCATAGTTTTATGAAATTATAAATTTAGCCATAACATACGTGTATCATATTATGTTACATGTGTATTATATTATATTACACATATGTTACGGCTAAATCCTTAATTTTGACACTCTATGACTAAATCTTTCAAACTTTACCTTTAAAATGGCTAATTTCTAAACTGGTCCTAAAAACATACACCAATTTGACACTTAATTTTTGCTTCTAATGGCATTTAGTCATTTACAGATTCCAAACAGTTGCTTATCTTCAACAAATATGGTGGGTGGAAGTATCAGGAGAATTAGAGTTTGAATTTCCTGCTGGGAATTATAGCCTTTATTTCCGGTTACAATTAGGCAAAGCTTCAACAAGGAGATTTGGGAGACGAGTTTGCAATGTTGATCAAGTCCATGGATGGGACATCAAGCCTGTTAAGTTCCAATTATCAACATCCAACGGCCACAAATCATTGTCGGAATGTTATTTGCATGATCACGGGAATTGGGTTCATTACCATGTGGGTGATTTTATTGTTGAAACCACCACCAACAACAACAATGTGCCTTTGAAGATCAAGTTTTCAATGGTCCAGATTGATTGTACACACACCAAAGGTGGGCTCTGCTTAGACTCAGTGTTGATTTACCCAAGTGAGTTTAGGAAAAACCTATTATTAAGATAAGCATATATATATAGGCCTATATATGAATACGTTGCGTTGTATTTCATGGAGGGTGTGATTTGTTAGGTTTGATTCATTTAAGGCAATTAAAGGAATAAGACTATCGTTTTCGATGCTATTTTTTCATTTTTTAAGTCCTTTTTTTTTTTTCCAACTTAGCAATTTGATAGCAAAAGCTCTATCCATATGTAGCTAAGTTGTTAGAGTGGACAATGGATATGGATTGTCGTTGTATCTCTCTCTCTCTCTCTCTCTCTCTCTCTCTCTCTCTCTCTTCCTTCTCTCTATGAGATAAGGACTATATAATGGAAGTTATAGCAAGTGGTATGTCATTTTGGGACATAAGTCTTATTTTCATATGATATATAAGCCTAAAGTAATGTATTTGCAACAACATAAAGACACAAAATGAAATAATCAATAAAGCTAGTAGCAAAGTAAGTTATTATAAGGGATTTGATACATTTGTGAACCACAAATGAATGCAATGAGATGAAATGGGTTAGGTGTCATTTATTTTAACTTCTTAGAAAGGATTATTTAAAATTTTAATTATGTTTGTTTCAAAAAAAAAAAAAAAACCAATCATGCACTCTTTGAAATTAAGGCATATTTAGCATGTAATGAAATGAAGCAACCACGCCAAGAACAGCGATGGAGCACCAACCGATACTAAAATATGTAACGC
The DNA here is from genome assembly GCA_018132145.1 of Boehmeria nivea var. tenacissima. Lineage (NCBI taxonomy): Eukaryota > Viridiplantae > Streptophyta > Magnoliopsida > Rosales > Urticaceae > Boehmeria > Boehmeria nivea. The sequence goes on along the minus strand of CM030875.1, from coordinate 19,176,756 downwards.
CCTTTGGTCCTTTTAGATAGTGCAATTTGCTTTTAATCATTCCAAGTTGAATATCCAGTTTCTTTTCCATTTAATAACTATTCAGATATAATAAACAAGTACCAAATGAAAGTCGAAACCAGAGGTATATTTCTTAACCTGTGTTATATAAATAAATATGTCTCATTTTTATTTATTTTGTCTCTTTAATCATATATTAATACGTCATTATATCATCTAATTTTTTTTTATCATTTAACATCTAATAATATTATGTTTTAAAATAATTACTAATGTCAAAATAAATAATGAAAAAGCCTCTTATACATTTAGGTTGGCGAAACTACCCTTTGGTACCAGTAGTCAGTAGCTAGAAGAATCTGAAGTGTATTCCCGGTGAATTTTAGTTCTTTTTCTCTTTTAGCGATTGACATCATTAATTACGTGACACGTAACATCTAATGAAGTGTCTTCACGTAATTACAGTGATTTTTGTCCAAAATCAACATAATAATAATAATCATATATTAAAGACACTCAAAATTCTTCTGCGTCATCGAAGACCTCTCAGACCAGTCGGTGATTCCAAAGCTCCTATCTTTATCTCTCCGTTTCTCTCTAAAGATTGTTTTTATCTTCTTTAAGATCCAAAGAAAAGCTTTAGTCTCTCTCTTCCTCTCTTAATTCCCCAAAGGTACAGCTTTTTTTTTTTTTTTTCTCTCTTTCTTTTCTTTTTCATCTCTGCAGAGAGAATTTTGTATTTATTATTTTCTGAACAATTGCGTGTTGTTTTAGTTCACCATAATATGGGAACTTTTTTCAGTTTCTTTTTTTTTCTTTTCCTTTGATGCTTTGGGATTGTTTGTTTTGTTTTGTTTTGTTTGGTTTTTTATTATATTTAAGTGATGGTATTTTTCTGAATAGGAAAAATCTTGTCCTTGAGCTGGGCCTGAAAGGATCGTAGTCTTGGTGAAGATGCCAAAAGTGAATAACAGTGATGGTGATTTTATATATTGGCTCGGGACTGATATATCAATAAAGATTCTTACCCATTTGGATGACCCATCTGATCTCGTCTGTGTCTCCTCTGTATCAAAGCTTTGGCACCAATTTGGTAAGTCAGTAGTGTTAAATTGTTTGGATTTTGGGAAAAGGGTTTTATGTCAATTTTGAATTGCAATCTTTATTTATTTTTTTATTTTTTTATGTAGCTTCGGATGTACGTGCTAAGACTTTTGAGTCGTTATAATGTTTTTGGTAGTACTAGCAATTTGGGACTAGCTTGAATGTTTTCTTGGCGAAATCTCATTATATTCCTGAAAAATTCTGCTAATTTTATTTCAATCAATGCACAGAAATGATGATAGAGTGTTATACTAGTGTTATTTGTAGGTTTTACACTTGGCCTAGATTAACCTAAGTTTGTACAGAGTGCGATTTTGATTGTTGACGTGCTTCTGCAGTCATTGAAAATCGCCTAGCTAGGCAGCTTTGCTTCAAGAAGTTTCCCCAGATATCAAGCTCAGCTCGTGGCATTGAAGAGTACAACATGATAGAACCGTTGAAGTTCAGTATTGGCAATTCTGGGACGACTGAGTGGCGGGATTCGTGGGGATTTCTTAAAAGGATCCACAGAATATATTCCTTCTTAGCGCACGGGCTTTCCCCTTTCGTTAGAAACGACTGCATATCGGTAGCCATTAGTGCATCTAGCACTGACTATTACCCGTCCGAAAGGATTCAAAACACATTAGAGGCGAGGGACAGGTTCGAGAACGGAACTTCTTCATACTGGTCAAGTAGGGGTGAAAGTGACCCTTCTGTTCCGGAGACACTACTCTATAAGTTGTCAACGAGATTGTGTCTTGTTACTGAAATCCATGTTCAACCGTTCCAAGGTTAAGATACTGATTCCTATAAATATATTATCTGTTGGCTTACCAGGTGGTTTTTTTTTTTTATCCTAAAGAGTTTCCTGTATGCACATCAGCATATTTTCAACCAGGCTCACCATTATACTCGTGCAAGGCTGTCCGATTCAGGATGGGCCACGTCGGAGACCAAATCGCATTAGACGTAGCCTTTGCAGATAATGCTTATGTTGCTCATGACGATAGATTCGTGTGGACATACATGTCACCTGAATTTCCAATGACTCGGGTTAGTTGAATATCATTATCTTATGATTCGTTTAACTCAGTGTGTATCGGCCAAAACTATATAAACACAAATCCGAATGTAAAGCTTACATGTTTTCTGTGAAATAGGAAAATGTACTGCAAAAATTTGTGCTTCCGGAGCCTGCTCTCTGTATCGGAGGATTTCTGCTAGTTGAGCTATTGGGTAGGAATCAAAGACAAGATATAGACGGACTATATTATATCTGGTACCCTCTATATCTTAAACTCTCTGTAGATCATTGTGATTCTCAATGCCCAAAATCATGGTAGTTAAGTAAGATTTCCTTCACTTGTCATCTTCGTTATCTTGAAATAATATACGATCTGAAGCATGCAAGAATTTCACATTCTATGAAACTCTTAGTTTGCGTTTGACAACTGAAATTTTATTTAGGACATAATTTTGGTACTTGCACGGCGTACATTGTCCGCATGACCTATTGAACATTTATAGTTTGTTCCTTAAATTGTTCGCAACATGGTACAGTGTCGCTCACGTCCAAGTTGTGGGGCGGCCACTCTCACCAGCTCTCGATGTGGAAATGCTTGGTCCCTCGGGAAAGTGCTCTTTGAAGTATTATCCAAAAACAACGTCGCCCGAGTTATCACTGAGATCTTCAATTATAGAGGCGGGTGAGTCCTCTCGCTTGCGTACAATCATTTCGAGATTCATGAGTAATGGTTTGCGGACAGTCATTTCAATACACCCTACTGTTGCTGGGGATCAATAAGAAGACTAGACTGCACATAAAAAGTGCAACCTCTTATCAGTGAACTAAAATAAAATAACATGTAAATGTGTTATAGGACTTGACATTTTGTATCTAAGCATTAGTGGAAAGCCATCCTTTTTCTTTTTTTCCTGTTATTATAACTTTCCATTTCTCCTTTAGATTTGGTTTCTGTTACTTTGAATTGATATAAAATGCTACCAAAATCCAGGAGCGCTCTGACTAACAACGTCAACCATTTCTAGAACGCGCTGGCTTCAAACTTCATCAGCTCAGAAGCTATGGCTACCAGAGATCTTAAGCGCATCAATAATTTTTCAAAATTTTGCTATTTAGGTTAGGGGTGCATAAATAACTGGTTCAACCCAGTTTGAGTCACGATTCTTGTTCAAGATCATCAACCTTTATCTGAACTTTGAAAATGACCTATGGTTGTACGCATACCCACATTATGTTATAAAAGAAGTGGCAGAAACTGTTTGAAGCAAAATAAAAAGCAAGCCAAAGAAACGAAGAATAGGAAGTAAAAGTATAAAAAGTTGAGACGAAAAGTTCGAACAAAATGCATTGCGATACTTGGGTACGCCATGCAAGTCTGTCTTTTTTTTGGTTCACCCGGAAAACCGTGGCTCTATTAAGGATTAGAGACGAAATAAGTAAAACATGTAATCATGTTCATACGTAATCTGTTTGTTCTTAAAGGTTTTGTCCGATAGATTACACTTGCAAGACTTGGGCGACAGAGAAACCTCAGAAAAATTAAAAAGAAAAGAAAAAAAGAAAATATTGCTAAAAACTAATAAGCCTACTTAACTACTTGAGAGTACAAGTGGACCATGTCACAAGAAATTCCACGCTTAAAAGAAAAGAGAGCCAAAGAAAACAGCTATCTCGAATGATATGACCTGTACAACGATTATATTACGCCCACTTGTGCGTTTCAGGGTGCCAATAATAATTAGCACAATCTTTTGTTAGTCATGCCTTCCAACCATATCCCATATTATCGTCGAGATCACTGTTGAAAAACCCATTTTCTGTGAACTCTTGGGCAATGTCCTGAACAATATCGTCCTGCAAATGAAGGTTCTGGGGCAAATCGGGTGGCGCTCTCTGGTGGAACCCGTTGTTACCACCAGCCGCAGCAGAGTCGCTGTTCGAAGCAGCCTTGAAACTGTTACTCCTGCTCGGAGCAGGCCCATTGCTTCCCGCTGCGTTGGGAGTCGCAGAAGTTGGTGCCGGAGTGTTGCCTCCAAAGTTCATTCCGTTTCTCGGCACACCTCCGTTACTGTTGGCATTTGACCCAGAAAGAGACTGCTGTTGCACTCCGCTGCTGCCATTGGACATCTCCTGTAGCAGTTGCTGAATCATCTGCTGCTGCAAGGTCTGGTTTCCTTGAGCTGTCTGCGGATGGTTCTGCGGCAACATATTATTACCACCACTCATTGAGCGCTGCTGCTGCATAAGCGGCGGCGGCTGCTGTGACTGCATCGAAGGTAGATGGGGGCTCGAATAGCCACTTCCGGGTACGTGCTGTATGGACCCTGGTAATAATGCTGAAGCGCCTTGGAAGGTTGATGAGGGGCTCTGGTTTGAATTGTTGAAGGAAGATGAAGCCTCTTGCTGTAGAGAGCTGGAATTTGAGTTCATTGAGTTCTGCCTCATAAGCAGATTCTGGTAATTGGTCAGTGCTAAAGCAGCTTGTGCAGGACCACTTAAAGCTCCTCGGCTCACCATATGATGGTTATTGTTCATTTGGTTATTCATCCCAGGATGCAGTGCCATTAGCTTATTAAGAGTGTTCCGGTCGGTTGGCATGCCCTGGGCGGTCGCTAGCTGCTCCATTTCCTGCATCTTCTGCATTTGGAGCTTGGCTGCACTGGAATGTCGAGGATAATTCTTCAAGCCATCTGCAGATCAATTGAAGTAAACTGTTGTTATAACCGTGGATCATATCTGGAAGTAAAAGGACCTAAAACTTCAAAAGGTTTTATATCAACTTGCAAATTAATTGAGTACTACCTATACTTAAGGTATTGATACTGCATTTTAAATTTTAGTTGACCCACTTCGAAAGAAAGAGACTAGTACAGGTCACGACTGATCCCTCAATTTGTGCTAATTTGATAACTAGAAATACAGCTTTTTTATCACATTAGCAAAACGGAAGTTTCAGCTCAAATTCAAGGTTATTGACTTGTACCAGAAACGACTATGACTTGATTTCTCAGAAGGGAAAAAAGAAACCCCACCCAAGAATACAAATATAACTTAACTTGCGCAGACACCGAAAAACTCTACTTTAAACGTACAACCATAATTTTTTCAAAGAAGCTATTTTTTCCCAAATATATTGGAGACAAACTCACAAACCACATCAAAATAAGAGAGGAGAGAAAAACCATGTAGCACAACAGGCAAAGAAACTTACCAATAGGCCCAGCTTTGTGCTCCCGGCAGAAATCAATCAAATCTTTCATGCTATTAACCACCTCGGAGATCTGTTTAAGGAACCCACAATCTTGAAAAGCTCAAGCAAAAGGCACACCAATATTCCTCACCCATAAACAATAAGAAACGTACCTGCAAACACCTCACATATCTTTTAGAGAAACCCAAATCGTTCAGTGATTGGAACTCCAAACTTTTAGCCAGTTGTCGACCCGCAGATAGTACCCTGAAAGAATACATTCAAAGTTAGTACAATCATACAAGACTATTAGCCCATAGTGGCATGACACGTTTCCCTGGGAGTTTGCCCATTTACAGGCCTAATCGCAAAATATTTTCTATATTTGATAGAATGCCCAGATATTAGTCTTGGGTAATGTAGAAACTAGTACTTCAACTATGCTAATTTTTTTCTTCACTTTCCCAATAGCTGCCAACAAGCATGAAGATTGTCTAACATCAAGTTACAATCATCATTCCAAAGATACTATCAATTGACAAATCAAAATTTAAGAAAGGAATTCATTTTTAACTCACAAATTGCTGTTTGTTTGTAGATCTTGCTGAGAAACCCCATCAGATCCACTTTCAGCTAATGTGGTTTGGCACTTCTGTGCGACCTGAACTAACTGGTTTACCTGGAAAAGAAAATGAAGCAAACTCCAAGTCATCCGAATGTTAATCCAGTTTGAAAAATATAGCTGAGCAAATAGAATTGATAACTACCAAAACATACAATATTTTCTAGTCAGTAGTCATACATGCAACACTTTACATTAAGTACAGAGTCAATACCTGTGGTGCAACCAATCTACGGGGGAAAAGTTCTTCATGGCGACGTGCACAAAATTCCCAAGTTAAAATCTGAAAAAGAATAAAAATGCATTATGTGATTAATTACACTGGGTATGGAAAATGTAAAATATATATATATATATATATATATGATGCAAGAAGTCTTAGTGACCTTTAAATCTTGTGTGAATACAATGCGCAGTTGGCCCTCACGAACAACGCGAAGTTGCTCATACACACTTTCTTGTACTGCTTTTGCATACTCCAACATCATCAGTCCAGAAGGAAATCTAAATTCACGTGGCAAGTCCAAAAACAAAAGCTCATCGATAACTCCACTACCAAATTTGATCTCATTCAGTCTAGGGAGAACTTCCGATGTTGCCTCTGCAAAAGACACCCCCACAAAAGTAGTTATAAAGATGCAATATGAAGTAATGGAAAATCCTCAAACAATCCAAAAAATAAATATCAAGCCAAAAGAAATGCCTAGAATCTCTCAAGTAAATATAATAATTAAAATGGATTATTGAGAAAACAAGGATACTAAAACATTACACAGAGACCATATTGTTGCTGCTAGATATGAACATGCTACAGGCCATAGGTTTCAATTCTTACAGTTTGAGAACAATTAGTAAGCAAAACTGCTAATAGCTAGCTTAAATTCTTACCAAACCCTCTTCCAGATTTAGAACCACAAAGGTCACAATGCCAAGCATCCTGAATGAACAAGAAGCGTATATGTCAAAACCTCTGTATACAATTTGAGACAAAGATAAACTTAAAGCGCAGAGCAGGAACCAAGGGAAAAAAGAACGACCATGGCTGCCTGGGGGAAAACACCAAGTGCATGATGTCCAACATTTTCATATAAAGATAAGCACCATCTTTTCTTAGCACGAGGAGAGTAATATTCTGCGACAAACTTCCTCCAATAGGCAATAGTGTTATTCTGTCAAAAGACCATCACAAAAGAAACAGTTAAAGACGCCATTCTCAATATAAGTAACCCAAACAGAAAACTAAACCTGGTGAATTAATCAATAAAGTATACATTTGCTAAAAGACTACGGGTAGCTTTATTTTAGTGGAGAATAGAAGAAAACTACTATAGAAAATTGTCACATGAGAATGGGAACCCTAAAAAAATGACAGGTGAACTGAACTAATCGAGAACTCACAGCTGGTCTTTGTCGCTGATGATATAGATATTGCATCAGCCGCCGGGCACATACACCGCCATCGTAAGGGCGCTTCATCGATGATGCTGGCTGCATAGCCTGCTGCTGCATTTGCTGCCTTAGCTGCATCTGTTGCTGCTGCTGCTGCTGCTGCTGCTGTTGCTGTATGTGCGCTCTCTGCAACTGAGGCATAGACTGCAAAAGCTGTTGCTGTTGCTGTTGCTGTTGCCGCAGCCTCTGCTGCTGAATCAAGGCTTGTAACTGTGGGTTGCGCATGCTGTCCTGTCTCTGCAGAATCTGCTGTAACACCTGCTGCTGCAGAATATCCTCCTGCTTGATATCCAACCGGGGTTTCTTTTGCACCTGAGATAAATTATTTGGATCTTGAAGGTAAGATCCAGGAAGTCTCGCGCCCATGGGAAGTGAAACTTGGCCGGCTTGTGAAGTGGGGAACGATGTAGCAGTTGATCCTCCTTGCTGGCGCTGCTGATTTTGCTGCACTTGTTGAGCATTCTGGTCCTGATGAGAACTCTGCTGCACTACCGTAGATCCATCCATAACCGAAGACCCTGAGATGCTAATGTTATTGGATGAGAATGACATTGGGGATGCTGGTAAGCATAAATAAGACTCCGTATTGATGCTTGCACTTCTCTGCAAATGAGGACCTCCTGAAAGTGCAGAATTTGCATCTGTGACCAAGGAACTTGCCCCAACACTTGGACCCGAATTCGCCACACTGTTCAAAACTGCATTGTGCATGTCCCCAGAAACCGGACCCAGATTCGAACGCCCAGTTCCAGGAATTGAATTAGAAGAATTCGCGAAGGATGAGCTCAAGTGAGAGTTAACAACAGCCTGGGACTGCCCGTCTCCTTGAAAGAAAATTCCAGAACTTGAGGAAGATTGTGTTAGCCCTCCAGCCACCCGAGAAGGCACCATGGGAGGCACCGCCCCTTGATGGCTAGAGTCTAAATAGCTCTCCAGAGCCAGGCCTTACTAGTGTTTTTTACAAGAATAAATATGCTCAAGCCACTGAATACAATACAGAAGCAAAACCCGTATAAAAATATCCCCAATGAAAACTCATAAATACAACACCACTAAGTAAACAAAGTCCAACACAATTATTTTCTATCCTCAACAAATTGCTAATTTAACTGAGTATTCAACATTATTACAAATCTCCCAACAGACCATACTGCGCATAACTTTTCCATAATCTGTTTGAGCTTTCAACAATCTCACATATGGATCTATAATAAACGTAAAAGCAACAACACTATCAGCAGTATAATGACAGAATCTAAACATAGAAACTACACTAGATTATAAAACCCAGAGACTAGAAAAACCTAGCCCTAGTGCACCAAAACCTAAATTTCCTAACATACCCAAAAAAACCCTAATTTCTCACTCGACTAGTTATGAACATTAGACTAACATTGACAAATATGCCTGGACCTTGATTCTGACGATCGAAACGCTAATTAGTTCGACTAAACTCGCAATTAAGCAAAAGAAATAAACTTTTACCACAACATTCGAAAATCGCACTGTAAGATCAACCTTAAACCAGCTCAAGTCCAAGACCCAAGAAAAACCTCAAACAAACAAATCTCAGTTAAATTATCAAACAACACTGACCAAAAGCTGAAATTAACAGAAATCCTAAAAGATCAAGAACCAAAAGCAATCGCAAAGACCTCAAATGCGAACCCAAAAAAAAAAGTGAGCTTTTTTAGTGGCAAAGATCGATCGGAGCAGTCCAAGATTGACGATAGAATCGATTAATTAGCTAAAAAAATTGCAAAAAAAAAAAAAGGAAATTAAATGATCAAGAAATGTGAGAGCTCACTTACCATGAAATCGAGAGCTTGGAAAAAGCGAAGCTTTGCTTTTTTTGATATTTTTATTTTTCGACTAATTTAGGAAAATGGAATTTCTAGAGAGAGAGAGGGAACAATTCCGAGGGCTGTTATATATACCTAGCGGGAACTGCAGAGACGGAGTGACCGGCTGCATCCGTACACCAGCCCTGCGATGACCGGCTAATCCCGGTGAACATAACACGTGTCGCGAATCCGGTTTACGGGCGTAGTCGGTGATAGATTTGCGCATGACGTGGCGCGATCTCACTTGTCGATCTTCTAATCTCCCATTATGGATCGTTGATGACCGTACTGAATTTAGTAGCCTAGACGAGGAGCAATCAGTTGCGTCGCGGCTGCACCTGGTCCCTCGCGGGTTCGGGATTTGAGGGCATTTTGGTACTTTCGATTTAAAGCGTTGTGTTGTGGCGCTCAATGATTGGTCTGTTTCGTGAGATTGGGTGACTGTGGGTGTGGGATTGGGATTTTTACGTTAGTAGTGCTTGAAGGGTTAATTAGGATAGAGACAGACCGTCAGATTGCCACGTGTGAATGAACTCGCACGAATAGAAGCAACGCCTCGTGTGGCTCTTCTGCCACGAAATCTAATCAAACTTATTTATTTCTTTTTCGTTCCTCTTTTTGCATATCTGTTCTTATTTTGGTTAATTTTTGCAATATTTTTCCCTTTTTGTTTCTCGGTTATTTATTTCATTCTAGGTGATACAATATACAAATATGTATAACCTTTTAGACGGTTTTTTTTTTCTCTCTCTCTCTTTTTCTTTTTCCTTTGGGGTTAGGTGTGTATTTCTTTTTTTTTTTTCTTAAATGAATGTAAACTACTATTCTTATTTTCATGCAATACTTGTTCTATTTATGGAAATTGATGATATTATTATGTCATCAATCTGTCCCCTAGAAACCTATTCCTTCTTTTTTTTTTTGGTTTCCTTGACCTATGTTTTCTTTTCACATATTTTTGGTGTTTGAGATCTGTGCCTTATGTTACGACTCCTTAAAAATAAAAAATAAAAAAACCCTTGATAACCTCAATATGATTATACAACAATCTCTATGAAAATATCACATCAAGTACATTCTAAATCATAAGGTATCGCCAAATAGATGGAGTCCAGCAATGCATTTATAATTTATAAATATGGGCAATAATATATATATATATATATATCTATAACCCAATGCCATCATCTTTCTCGATTAGATTTTGGTAGTAATAATATATTAGTTTTTTTGTTAGGAGATGTTAACATAATCAAGCATGTGGTTGTTTTAACTACCATTAGTCATTGTTTCTAGGCAAAAAGATGCTTAAAACTTCGTTACTTTACAATATGCTCCAATCATTATTTAACTTGGTCATTATCTTATTCACCCTCATTTTTGTCAATATATTGATTATAAATATGTGCCCACTAGTTAATTTACTTGGTTCTCTTTTGGACAATTCACATTTGACTACCATATATCTGCATATTACTTAAAAGATTAAATCCAATCAGAACATGAAAACTCGTTTGATTATTATATGTCATTGTCTAATATATAGTGTGCATTCCTATATATATATATATATATATATTCATCATACGGACCAAGTATGCAGCTTTATGCTATTGCTATTAGGCTTCCAATAATTTTGAAGGTTTATTCTTTATTACATAGTTATGAAGTTTAAAGAAAGCATATAATTTCTTTTAGTACCATTGATCACCGCCAACGCATAGGGTGGCTCAATTTGTAGCCTATAGACACACACATATATATACACGTTATTATTTTAGTAAAATAATAATATAATTGTATATATGAAGGGAAGAATCTCATTTTTTGGTATAACATATGTATATATTTTATTCACGCATGATATATCATTTTATATTGATTGATTTTGTTATTATTTTTTAAAATGTTATATGAAGTTGGTTTTTAATGGGATTTGATGAACCCTTGCTATATTTTATGTGCAATGTTGGTATTGTTATTTCTCTCCTTTAATCCCATGTTTTCTGGTTTTGTTTGGTAAGCACGGCTCTATAGTCTATTGTGTGCTCAGTCAAAAAGTGTGTTTGCCTTGTAGCATGCTTTTAAAATTTGATGGACATTAGTTTGCATAATGATGACTGCTGAAAATACTTATTTAATAAAGTATGGTCTCTGCTTTCCTTAAAACTAATAGTTTGGTAGATAAACACTAGGGAACTTGAATTGGGCTTTTTAACAATACATGTTGTGTTTAGGGCTCAAGATTGGGGGAAAAAAAAAATGGCATGTTGTCTATTTGGTTGTTATATTGATTGTTCAATCTTATATTTTTAATTATTATTTGAGTTTTTTAAAAATATATTAAGTAAAAAAAGATGATTTGTCATATTTTTGTTATAAGAGACAATCAAAGGGACAATAAATTTCTATTTTAAAGACTGAGGATGTGTAGAGTTATAGAAGAATACAACATTTTGTTCAATGCGTGGTTGTTTAATTAACAAACTCAATTTCTTTTTTTTTAATTTGTGGTTTTATCATTCTATACTTCACTGCGAGACCACGGCGTTTGAGGACGACAATGGTAGGAGGCACCGAGGCAGCGATCGGGATCTGGCAAATATTTGTTAGGTTTGAAGCCTAATCTAGTGAGGTTTTGTTCCGTGTATAATGGCAATACTTTGAGATTCAATACATAATTAAATTAATAGATGCGAGTGAAAGATGATATAAAGAAAATGCAATGAAAGATGAAATGTAGACTCTTCAGTGCTCCCCATAATGTAGTTTTCTTTTATGATGAATAAAATACTCTCTTTAAGTAAATGCAAAGTTATCTAGATGACTTGCAATACACATAAAATCGCAAAAAATCATTTGATAAACAACAAGTATTTTATTGTGCTTGCACCAAAAAAAAAAAAAAATTGCACCAAAAAAAAAAAGTATTTTATTGTGCATTAAAAAGAAAAGAGAAAAAAAAAACGTGAAACACGCCCCAAAACGGAAATACAAAGCAACCTATTCTTAGTTCAACCCCACTTAACATTAGACAATAATAATAATAATAATAATAATAATAATAATAATAACCTTGTTGTCAAAAAAAATTGTTTTCTCAAATTTTTTTAAATAATAACAATGACCGCAGCAACCTAATTTAAAGATTGAACGTGATTCGATTCTAAAAAATTATTTTTAGAGCAGCAAATAATAAAAGAATGAGTAAATTAGCTAAATGACCATTTTGAAAAAGACCTTATAAAATTTAGCCAATGTTTTAAAAAACTAAGAGAATAGCCATGATCTAAGTATAATACATGGATGAACTTCATCCTCTATAACTATTTAATAGTTTTTTTTGATAAATTAAAACATTGGTCATATTTTTAAATGGGTAAAATAGAGAAATACTCAAGCTGACACAATAAAAAAACAAATACTCAAACTTTTGAAGTAATTGAGTAACTAGTAATTTCGTAAATTGCTAGCATATGTTAACTAAGTTAATTACCACCAGCTATCACTATGTAAGTAATTAAATCACTTGGGTATTTTGTTATATTTTTTAAAAGATTTTGTATTAATTTAAATTATGTGTTAAAATTTGGGTATTCACTATAATATCTCATTTTAAATCACCTAAACAAGATGGTTATTTTCTATAATTTTCCTAAACAAATCAATTATGAGATCAAACCTAATCTTTTACAACATTCTATTTAACTATATATCATTACAATAACAAACTATCACCAAAAATAACAACCACAGATATAACACCAAACTAGATCAATCTATATCACTACACATGTGATGAAATCTCACATCAAAATCCATACAAACAATTTACATAATACTATACCAATCAATTTTGACAAAATTGATCCCACGCCACTTCTCAAGTTCAAATATACACGCATGCCACTAAATTAAATTAGCCAATTGCAAATCATATTATTTTTTATTAATAAATTATTATTTCATCGTTTTTCGATCATGTCTTCCTTTTCTATAAAAAAAAATAATAATAGTTTGATAAAATCATTTATAAAAAGTGATATAATTATGAATTGTAATAAGCATGCAAATCCGGAAAAAATTACATGACCCAGAACGGAATGACCGGGTAATTCTATGTAATTATCTGGAATTATGTATTCCCATTTTATCGAGTAATTCCCCGAAAAATAGGACCGGATAATTATGGGTAATTACTTGGACATTACTCGGTTTCAATTTATTTTATTTTGTTATGAATTGGTAAGTCTTACACTCACCCACTGCACACAGTGCCACACTGCCACGTGCCACCCACTGCACCCTGATGCACCACTGCACCCTTATGCCCCACTGTCTCGTAGGCTAAACCGTGACAAAAAAAAAATTGAAGAAGAAAAAAAGGTTCTCATCGGGTAATGTTCGGGTAAGGTACGAGGAATTGTTTTTAACACAAAACCGGACAAAATTCGAGTAATACCTGGTTTTTACCTTGTCGGGTAAAATCGGGTATTACCTGGATTTTGCTCAAAAATTTCGTCTGGGTAATGCTCGGGGAAATTCCCCGTACCCTCTTTTGCATGCTTAAACTGTAATATTCCTTTTACAAATGACAATTTTCGAAAACAAGCACTACCAATAACAGTTTTAAAATTTTCCCAAGAGAATTTCAAAATAAAGTCATTTTGATGCTATTTAATAATCTATATCACAAATGGTGTACTTTTTTTATTTCTACTATAAATATATAGTATAAATTTTATGATATAAATTAAAAGTGGGCATTCCGCAAAATCCTCCAATTTCCCCCCACCCACCCCATACCATAGGGATTTCACAATATTTGGGCCTAGCTAAATTCCCAAAGAAATTGGGCTACACTAAAAAGTAAAAACCCATAATCCGGGCTGGTAGATCAGCCAGGCAGTGCTTACCATCAAGTACCAACCAAAGAAGAGAGCACCGACTTTCTTAGCTCCCAAACAATACATCATCGGAATGAGCAACACTTGTCTCTCTCTCGCTCCTCCGTCACACCTCAAAATCCAAACTCAGCCACGGTTTCGCGCCAGATTCTCGCCGGTCTCCGCTCGTCTCGACGACAACGGCAACAACAGACCCAATCCCAACCTCAACCTCTCCGTCCTCCGATTCACTCTCGGTCAATCTCTTTCTCTCTCTCGATTTCTCAATTTCAGGGCTGAATGAGGGTGTTTGGTTGCAGGAATACCGGGGCTTGACGAGTCTTACTTGCCCAGATGGATTGGATATGGCTTTGGTTCGCTTTTGATTCTGAACCACTTCGTTGGTTCCAATTCACTCACTCATATTACCTCAGCTCAGCTAGTACTGTACTTAAAAAACCCATATCTTTATTTCACTAATATACTTGGTTTCGTTATTGCTGAGTCTTTCTTTCTTTTCTTTAAAAAAAATTTGCTTGTGAATTTTTTGGGCAGAGAACAGAAGCTTTGGGTCTTTCTTTGGCTGCGTTTTCAATAACACTTCCCTATCTCGGAAGATTTCTCAAGGTGAATTTTCAATCTAATGGTGAATAGAAGTGAGAGTTGTTTGGGTTCAATGAATTAGAGAGTGAATTTTTTATTTTTATTTTTATTTTTGAGGGTGCTACGCCAATGGACCAAACGACAATCCCAGAAGGGAGTGAACAAATATTTGTGATGTCCCAAAATGTGTCAAATACTGAGAAGGAAGATTTGGCTTGGGCGAGTTATATCTTGCTTCGCAATACAAACGCCATTTCTGTGGTAAATATATTGTACATAATCCACTATTTTGAAGAATAAGTATTTGGCGAATTCAACCTCAAAGAAAGATACTTTTAGTGCAATTTTTGAGCAAAATGTACTTCATGATTTCGCAGTTGATATCGGTTCGAGGCGAATTGTGTACACGCGGATATTGGAACACACCAACTGATTTACCAAAATCCAACCTATTGGAATGGTTCGCGGCGCAGATTGAAGAAATTGGCCTCTCTGACGTGAAGAGTACTCTTTATTTTTCTCAGGTTTCAGGTAAATATCCTTTGATTCCATTGTTTTGGATCTTCATTGCTTCAATGGGAGAGTGTCAAAAAGCTGTTTTTTTTGGTGTTTGATGACTGTTATAAAGTATAAACATACAACCGAAAAGGTCTTTCTTCAAAGTTAACAACTAGACATAGGTTTCTTGCATTCTTCGTGACTAGTGAGCATTAATATACGGTTTTTGTCAATGTGATGATAAGGTCTCGAGAAAATTTCCCTTCTCATATAGTAGGTGTTGTACAGGAGAAGAAGGAAATCGTAGCTTGCTATATCATCGAAATCATACCTTAATTAACGGTCGTGATTTAACTCAAATGTAGTTAGTACCAATTAATGGCATTGCGTCCTCAAGCAAAACTTTGAGAATTTGCTCAGTGTAGTTGGAGCAATCATGGAAATAGGGTCAAAACCAAGGTCGTTAAAAGCCTGTCCGCCCGATCTTTGATTGAAATTTGCATTGTCAGAGCTTTCTGGTTTTCCTTAACATTGTATGTTGTTCTCTGCTTTGATTATTTATGTCTGTTTCCAATTCTTAGGGTCTTTTTTTCACAAAACATGACACTTCCATTGCCATATTAGTTTGTATTAAAAAGTTGTTTAAAGCCTTAACATTGTATGTTGTTCTCTACTTTGATTATTTATTTTTGTTTCCATTCTTAGGGTCTTTTTTCTCAAAGCATGACACTTCAATTGTCATATAAGTTTGTATTAAAAAGCTGGTAAAAGAATTTGATATGTCTAGCATTATTCTTTCTTTTTTCTTTTTAGGTCATTGGTATTTTATAAATTTTTTATTTTTATAAAATCTTCTTGTCGTTTTTTATCTTGTCTTGCATTTCAACCTATGTTGTTTTTGAACTGTAAATCTCGACGTTTTGAATTCTTATTAATATTTTCGCTTTCTGATTTTATTGTCGTTTTTCACTCTGTTATTAGTCTCCAGGTTGTTTCATTTTTTTCCGTCGTTTGACTGGGTTTTGTCGTTTTCCGAAATAATGTATTTTCCTTCAGTTGTCGTTCTTGTCGTACCAAAGCCTTTCTCTTTCTTGTTATGTAGCATTTTTATGGCTACATCACTTTAGACAATTTTGGCATTTTTTTATGTCGTTTGTATGATTGATGTCGTTTCTTAGCAATTTTTTTGTTTCACATTCGTTTTGTTGAGTTTTATAATTTTCGTAGTTTTGTTTTCTGTTGTAATCGGTTTTCAAGCTGGCATCATTGAGAATATTTCTTCTTATGATGTTTGCCATTCATTTACCCATCATTTTTTCTTGCCGTTTACTGAATAGTGTCGTTTTTATATTTATTGTCGCCCGTAGTTTATTTTCATTTAAACTTTTCGTTGTCCAGGAAGTTTGTCGTATGCTGTTTCTCGTTTTTTATTAAAAAATATCAGTCAACTACTGTTGTAAAGCCTTTTGTTTTTCTTGTCGTTTTCTCAATACTATAGTTTGTAAATGTTATTGTCGTTTTTATTGCTGTTGTCGTTTTAAGGGTTTACGTCACCTTTTATGATTTTGTCTCCCAGTAGGTTTAGTTGTGTTTTGGTGAAGTTTTTGTGCTTTTTTATTTAATAATAAAAAAAATCATTTAGCATTTTTCAAATTCCTGTCGTTTTCTGAATATAGTCGTTTTTCAAATTTATCGTCGTTTCAAAGTCTATATATCATTTAAAATTTTTCATGACCTTTTGGTTTATGTTGTTGTATGCTGTCTGTCGTTTTAAGGAAAAATATCATTTAATTATTATTATTTTTAAATGCCAGTCTTTTTCTTGTCGTTTTTCTATTAGTGTCGTTTTTAAACTTTATTGTCGTTTTTGTTTCAAGTTGTCGTTTTAAAGTTCACGTCACGTATATCTTCTCGTTTTCCAGGGCGTTATCTTAAAAAACTCTATTTTGTTTGTTGTTTTAATAAAATCATCCAATTTTTTTTTTATTGACAGTTTTTCTTGTCGTTTTCTGAATATTGTCGTTTTCAAAGCTCTGTTGTCGTTTTCGTTTCAAGTTGTCGTTTTTAAAGTTCACATCACATTTATAACTTTTCGTTGTGCAGACACAGGGCGTTACGTGTTATCTTAGTTGCTGAAGCGAACCTCTGTGTTGTTTTTTTTTTTTTTTTTCTTTATATATAAAATCATCTGACTACTATATGACTAGCTATTTTGTCGTTTTTTGAATATTGTCGTTTCAAGCTGGCATCATTGAGAATATTTCTTCTTATGATGTTTGCCATTCATTTACCCATCATTTTTTCTTGCCGTTTACTGAATAGTGTCGTTTTTATATTTATTGTCGCCCGTAGTTTATTTTCATTTAAACTTTTCGTTGTCCAGGAAGTTTGTCTTATGCTGTTTCTCGTTTTTTATTAAAAAATATCAGTCAACTACTTTTGTAAAGCCTTTTGTTTATCTTGTCGTTTTCTCAATACTATAGTTTGTAAATGTTATTGTCGTTTTTATTGCTGTTGTCGTTTTCAAGGTTTACGTCACCTTTTATGATTTTGTCTCCCAGTAGGTTTAGTTGTGTTTTGGTGAAGTTTTTGTGCTTTTTTATTTAATAATAAAAAAAATCATTTAGCATTTTTCAAATTCCTGTCGTTTTCTGAATATAGTCGTTTTTCAAATTTATCGTCGTTTCAAAGTCTATATATCATTTAAAATTTTTCATGACCTTTTGGTTTATGTTGTTGTATGCTGTCTGTCGTTTTAAGGAAAAATATCATTTAATTATTATTATTTTTAAATGCCAGTCTTTTTCTTGTCGTTTTTCTATTAGTGTCGTTTTTAAACTTTATTGTCGTTTTTGTTTCAAGTTGTCGTTTTAAAGTTCACGTCACGTATATCTTCTCGTTTTCCAGGGCGTTATCTTAAAAAACTCTATTTTGTTTGTTGTTTTAATAAAATCATCCAATTTTTTTTTATTGACAGTTTTTCTTGTCGTTTTCTGAATATTGTCGTTTTCAAAGCTCTGTTGTCGTTTTCGTTTCAAGTTGTCGTTTTTAAAGTTCACATCACATTTATAACTTTTCGTTGTGCAGACACAGGGCGTTACGTGTTATCTTAGTTGCTGAAGCGAACCTCTGTGTTGTTTTTTTTTTTTTCTTTATATATAAAATCATCTGACTACTATATGACTAGCTATTTTGTCGTTTTTTGAATATTGTCGTTTTCAAAGTTCGTGCCACATTTAAAACTTTTCGCTGTCCAGCAGTCTTTGTTTTATGTTAATGAAGTTACGATAATGTTATTCGTCTTAGCCCAGCTCTCCCCCCCTCCCCCCCCCCCCCCCCCCCCCCAAAAAAAAAAAAAGAAAAAAAAAAAACTATTTTTTAACTGCCTGACTTTTTCTCGTCGTTTCCCGAATGCTCTCGTTTTTTTCCGTTACTGTCGTTTTCATTTCAGGTTGTCATTTACGTCCTATTCAAAATTTTCTTTATCCAGGAGGTTTGTGTCTAACTGTCTGTTGTTTATTGTTTTAGAAATGCCTGTAGTCTTCTGAATACTCTCGTTTCCAAAGTTTACGTCACATAAAGAGAGGAGAACTAAAGTTGATCACTTGATTATTCGTCTCTCGTCTGTGAATTTTCAGTACTTGCTCTTGGAAGTAAGAAAATCTTGATAATTTGTTTTTCAGATTTCGGAGTCTGGCAGACGCTACCAAAGGGCACACGTTCTGTTCTCGTTCAACCATTGACACGAGTTGAAGACTCAAGTGACAAAATGAACGCCGCAAACGGAGGGTTTATCTTGTTGGCTTCAACCATTAGCTACGCGTTTAGTGAAAAAGATAGAGCATGGATTGGAGCTCTTGCAAACAAATTTGGAGGTAAGGTCATGAACACCAATTTGTAAAGAATTAAGATCTCCTAGGCGAATATTTTTTTATCAGCGATCGTTGGTAAATGCTCAGTTCATAAATTTGAGTTCATCAATTTATTTGTATCCCATAATGTGGGATTTTGAGAAGGTGGAGGAAAACATGATGTTGACAAATCGGGATTGATTGATTCGACTCCGATGAGCAGGACTCGCAAACCATACTTGAGATACCAATATTATGAATCAAGTCTTAATGGAATCTGATAATATTAGAGAGATTTTCTCAAGAAAGATATAATTCTCTCAAAATGATGCCACTGAAGTTTCAGTTTACTTACCTGAGCAATGAAATATGAATATTGGACTCGAAATTTCATCATCTCGAAACAAATTCAAGACTACAAGGAAAAATGAAATACCCGAACTAAAATAACCGAAAAAATCGAAAACATCTGCTTTTAATTCTCAATGTTTCTTTGACTTAATTTTTCTTATCTCAAATTCTCATGTACAGGATAAAATCATTTCCTCCTTTAAACCAATACTGGCGCTTGAAGGAGTATGATCAAAACCCCGGGCGATCTCTACATAAATTTCTCCAAGCCATACACCAGGTTCTGCGGTTAAAGAAAGATACGAAAAAGGAGTGTGCAGATTTAGTACAGAACAATGCCATTTCGAAGGAAATGCGCTAAAGAAATTTTTGAAGCAAAACTTCATAAGGAAGGGTGCTTGGTTACCTTAATGCGCACGATTCTTCGTATAGCTAAGATAAGGCCTGGCATCAGACATTGCACGTCGGTGATGTCGTGCTTGAGAGTGTAAACCTGCTTGGAAAACAGTGCTCATTGATCAGATATTGCCATTCTCGGCAAGGAGCGCAAAAAGTACTCTACGTAAGATTTCCAATGCAAGCAGAGTGGAACGAGAAGCAGACCTCTCCTGGACCAGAGAAGTAGACGGATGTACTAGCGGGGAGCCCCGGAAGGACCATACTATGCACGCGAACTCCGTCTTCCCCGAGAACTTGACCCCTTGCCTATTATGTTGCAGAAGTACTAATGAGTTTAAAGGCATCAAACGCGGCTTATATTAAGCAAGTTTCACATCTCTGAAATGTCCGGCTTACTAAAACATCGGTTGATATATCTTCTCTGTTATAGATCTGCCCGAGATTTGAAAGATTGTTCGCAATTTGTGTCGCATCAGCAGATGGAAGATCCTACAAAAGGAAACCACAACTTAAATACTGTGTCAGTATATCTATATATCCATGCTGCTTTTGAATGTTACTTGGGATAAGTTTGGCTTTGACATTTAAGTAAGCAATCAAAGAATGTATGTTAATATAACTAGTACTTACTATTAGTTAAAAGATAGAGAAATTTTTTACCGTCGCATTTTGCCTTGACTCAACAATCTCTACATTCCTATAGTGAAAAGAAGCTGAAATTGCAGCTTGTTGTAGAAGAATTGATCCAATGGAAAGAGTCGGTGCAACAAGACAACCCTGAAATTAAATGCAAAAGCATGGGAAAAAAAAATACATATAATGTTTCAATTGATGATTGAAAACTCATAATTCTTATTTATGAGACTATGACACTCAAAATTGCCATAACCACTAGATGTGTGAAAACGACAAGAGGAAATTGAAATTGAACATTAATGAGTTGATTTCTTTTTCTTTTTTCTTTTTCATGCTCACCCTTTGGTGCTCACCATGCTGGCTTTGGCACAGAAAGCAGACAATGCTGATACGGTTTCTAGTTGAATTCTTGGCACATAAACCACACTGTTCATGCCAAATGCTATTGCCTAAAAGGTCACACAAATAGAGCCAAGAAATTAGATAACTCATGCCAACAATTATTATTATTATTATTATTTTTTTGTGGTTTTTTATTTTACCTGTTTGACATTGTCATATACTTTGGAAGGTTCAGTGAAATCAACAACCACTCCTGTGGCCCTGGACTACCCCTCCCCCAAAAACAAAAAGTCATGAGTGAAGAAACAATGACATCAAATTTAGTACATAAATGTAGATATATATATATATACATTTATATATAATATATATTCACCAACCTGAGAGATGGAGCCTAGGACCATGGTGAGATCATTCATTATGGGTATTTCAAGAGGGTCTTCCATGTCACACACCTACTTAGAGAGAATAACAAATACCCACACAAAACAAACCCAAAAAAAAAAAAAAAATCCTAAGTTGACAAAGTCCAAAATAGAAAATAAAAAATAAAAATAAAAAATACAGACCTTGCCAATATCTTCACCAACGAGATAAGAATCCACAGCTCCAGCAAGTTCCATTCCTCTGGCTTTGGTCACTGCAACCACCGCAGCTCTTCCTATTTCCTTCGCTGCACCATTTATAATCACCTAACCATATAAAAACATCAATTTTAATCACTTTTTAATCTTGAATCAAAGAAATTTAATAAACATTGTTATATAAGATATGGTAATAGTGTGACCTTGATATTGCTCTGAGAGGGTTGAGCCGAGCAAACGATTGAAGCTTGTTTGGGTTTAGTTGGTTGGTGGATTTTGAAGGCAATGGAGTGGAATTGGCAGCTCAAAGCTACCATGGCTAAACTCAGAACTCTTTTTTTATTTGTGCTTTTTTTTTTTTTTTGTATATATATTTCTTTAATGAGTAGTGCTTGAAGAGGTGTATAGGTAGAGAGAGATAAGTCTATAGTGCTTGTATCAGCATGTGGTAGTTTTGTTTCTTTTTTTAGATAAGGTTTTGAGGGGTTTTCGTTATTTTTGCCTTGTTGTCCTGTTTAGAAGAGTTATTCTGAGACAAATGACAATTAACAGCTAAACTTGTTTCCTTGTTTCTGTTCCCCTTCTATTTTTAATTGCTAGCTTAGTGCGTTGGAGATGGTTTAATTAATAATTCCAGGATTAGTTTAGATTTGCTTCTTCTTTTTATAGTTTTAAGTTTTATTAGTTTTAATTAGTATTTTTTATCCAATATATATTAGAAAAATTACCGCGAATACCTAATTTAAATAACTGATGACTTGATTAGCTACTCAATTACTTTATAACTTGTGAATTTTTTTTTATTGTTGAGTAAATTTTGAGTATTTCTCTATCTCGTATTATTATCTATTGAAAATCATTGTTGTTCAACTTGACTTATAGAGTTTAATTCTTGTGTGATATTTATATTATTTTCTCTATTTACGTAATCACAAGTTGAATTATAAATTTTGTACAATAGGCTGAGTAATTGTGTCGATAAAGGGTACATATAAATTATATCTTTAAAACTTACAATGACGATGAATGTCTCCTCTAATGACACATTTTGTAAAACTATAGAATGTAAATTATGAATGACAGTTAAAAAAATCTCTATATTCTAATGTAGCTTATTGACTTGTCTTTGATTTTTTTAATTCCATATGGGTTTAAGCTTCCCGAAATGAACATGGGTTTTATTTAGATAATTATTGTTGACTAAGAGTTCTCTAATCATAATAAGTAGTTGCATTTGTTACCTTATTTTACTATAGTTATAACTTCTCTCTCCTCTACTTTTCCAGCAAAGCAAAATCTCTTCCATAGTGGAGGTGAACTAAGGCATATATAGATCTCCGTTGACTTTTAGATAATTAATGGCATTGATATCTAAAAGGTAAATGTGTTGTAAAAGAAAATATTACTCCAAATTTAATAATGTGTATATATTGTGTTGCTCATTAGAAAAAAAAAATGATTATAATATCATTGTGGAGGACTGGAGGAGGATCGTTAATATGTGATATGGCATTAAAATAACAGAATCTAGGGAAAGAATAAGTAAATGGGCTTTTCTGCAAAGTTGGGTTATATCTGTTACTACTATAGGGTTTTTTTTTTTTTTTTTTAAATAGTCCTGCAAATTATTAATGCTAAGGTCAGCAATACAATATATTTTTATATAGAAATGTTAGATTAGTCGGTGAAAAGCTGAAAACTATGCATCTTATGGGACAATGCACCAAGCAATTGGCATTACAAAATTGACCATTTTTGTCATGTTTAGTTGGCGTAACTACTGAAAGAATATCCTAATTTCCCCTTCCTCATTTGGTGACTTGTTTATGTGGAACTAGACCCACATCAATGCATGCTTCCAAACGGGTAAGGAATTTAAAAAACAAGAAAACAAAATAAAGGCAAAAGAATTAGATTATTTATTTGAGTGTTGAACTAACTTTCTATACGAAAAAAAAAATTAAAAGAAAAGAAAACAAGATAAAGAGAAGAGAGGAAAGGTAGTACTATTGTATGAGTCTTATTTGTGGTTTATTTGCAGATTATTAATTAACCAAAATACGAATGGGAGGGAAAATTCCACAATAAATATTGAAGATGAGGTTCGATAAGATTTGTTGTTGACTTGAAAGTTAATCAGTATATGTACAAATGCGATGGCTATGATTAATTAAGAGTTTGTTTTTGTATAGTGACAAAATAGGCCGTAAGATTTGCCAAGTGATGTTGAGTTGGCCGGCCAATTATAACAATGATTAACATGCAAACTATGCAAAAACAAAACCAAAGTAATTATGTTGCTCTTTTTACTTTCCGAAAGAGACCTCGATATATTGGATAAAAATTTTATTCAAATTTTTTTTTCTTTATAAAAAATCTGACCAATCCTCACAACCAGACTCTTTTTCGCTCCAAACATGACGCAACAGCAACAGCAACAACAACATGATTCTCCCTTTTATCCCATTTTCTCTTTTTCTCTCTTTTTTTTTTTTTTTTTTTCAATTCTTGATATGTACATATATGTTATTATTTATTTAGCACTTGCCACTTCTTAGAAGCTTTTTCGACAGGCAAAAAGAAAAAAAAAAAACCGTAAATCTAGAGGCTTGAAAAGTTTTTGGTTCGTCTGAATTTGACAGTGGACCAATAAATGTTTGTTGATGTTTGCAATCGGAAGCAAAATCAGGGTGATATATACCTGACTTGCAACACCAAATATATATTATAGATCAAAAACAAGAATTGCGTGTCAACCATGGCAAAGCAAGAACAAAACCCTTGCCTTACGTATGAAGCATATACATGTGTATATATATTTGCCAATGGTCGTGCAATAGGTGCAAAAATACGGTGACCCATCATTTTCTTGGGGTCCATTTGCAAGTAAAAACAATTGTACAGTTACAAGCAACAATGTGTAGTTAATTAAGCACTCAATTCATATAGAATTTTCCTTTGAAAAATAAAATAAAATAAAACAATATATAGAGAATTTTCCATAGTCATAAGTCATAACTGAGAGCTAGCAGAGAGAGAAAATGATTGTTTTGTAAAAGTAATTACACATATTCTCAAGATGACGACGTACATTGATTTTCTATATATAATTTGTATTTATTTATTTTTCCTTTCGTTTTTTTTTTTCTTTTTTCAAAGGGAATACTACTTTTGTCTACCGACACTGTTTTTTTTTTTTTAATTAAGTTTAATTTAAATTTTTTAGGCTGCTAAAATTGTAAAGACATATATATCCAACTTGTCTTATATATACTTTTAGTTTAATATACATCATTAATCACATTTGGCTCATCATCTTTGAATCGTTGAACTAGCTCTCTCTCTCTATCTCTCTCTCTCTCAATAGCCATCGGTTGGATAATCATTTTCAAAATTAAAGGAAAATCAAACGAATAAAAGGACCTCCCACCCTCCTTTTGATACCCAAAATCAAACTTATTTATTGTTAAGACGTAGAATCAATGTGATTAATTAACACAAACGTGTGAGAAGGACTGATCTTCTCTTTTTAATCAAAATATTTGATCACACACAAAACTTCGATGGTAAATCAAATAAATATTAAAAAATATATATGTGCTAAATCCTTAAGGTAACGGTACCTATTACTTAACATCAAGTTTTACTTTTATTTTGTAATTAGTAAAGGGGTTTATTCATATATAATACCCAACTACTCATTCCAAGTTGCAAAATAATAATTAGGGTTTAATTGGACTTAAGACCCACGTTGTTTCCACGTGCCAGCTCAAGGTAATTTGAAGACCATGCCAACCTAGGGTTTGTTTGTGGCTCTGTGGGACATCAGAGACACTTTTTTTTTTTTTTTTGGGTAATCTCAAAACATTTTTGAAAGAGTCAATGATTACTTTGTTGGGTAATAGAGAACATGTTATAATTAGGTACTTCACAAGTCTGCATGAAGATCACAAAGTCATCAAGATCTAAGGTTGTATGGTATATACGCTCATTATATACAACATACAAGTTGATAAGTTTGTATGTCAAACTCAATAGCCAGTCTTGGATTATTTTTCTTTAGATCTACGGTGGTTATATAAAACTCAACTAATTATTGTTGGAACATATGTGAATTTTGCAAAATAGAGAACAATTATTACTACTAAAAGTGTAAAAATAACGAAAAATTAATAATTCACAACAACTAGATGTTCGAGAAAATGAAGAAATCCTACATACGCTAGTTCAAGTGTAAAGTAGGGACTATGATCTCTCTCTCTCTCTCTCTCTCTCTCCCCTTCTTTTGCTTTTATTAACTATAAAGAGGAACAAAAATTCCAATCATATAGTTCATGTTTGATACGATTAAAGTTTTTATTATTATTTATTTTTAAAGTAAAATCTTGAAAGAGTGTTGTTTATTTATTTATGTTTCGTTTAACTACTATTTTGTTACTTATTAAAAAAAAAAGGTGTTTGGTAAGTACTAAGCAGTGAGTTAGTTACGATTCAAATTGTTAGTCGCATTGACCACTAAGTACCTTAAATTTACCACATTATAAATATACATCTCCATATAAGAGGAAACAAACTCTTAAGATTTGAACCTTATACCTCATTCTCCATGTTGGAGGGCTTTGCCATCCGAACTAACTCTCATGCTTGTTTGTCGGTTTTTTTTTTCTCCTTCTCTTTGGCCAATATTTTTTTTGAGAAATTACAATAAATAACTAATTTAAATAAATATCTAATATGTTAAAAAGTAAAACAAAATGTCTAAGTGAAAAAAGTTACTTACATTGTGGTAGTTGATGGTAATTGACTTAGTGACTATAAACATGTGCAAGTAATTAATGAATTCATTAGTTTCTCGATTACTTAAAAAATTTGGTTACTTTTTTCATTATTGTGTAAAATTTGGGTATTTTCCCATTTCATCTAATTTTTTTATATGTAAACAAAAAAAATGATTTTAAAATATAATAAATACAAAGTGGTTATAAAATTTAAATATTTTTACTTAAATGTTAAAAATATAATGAGGGGATGGAGAAGCTGGAACTTCAAACGATTTGGATTTGTTAGTACCCAATTCATAGATAGTATGAAAGGAGAGAAAATGCAGAGTATGAGAGAGAGAAAATGAAGAGGGTGTGAAGAGAATCAGAGATATACTATTTACTTAAAATTAATCAAATATACAATATTTGAAGTGTTACAAAATATCTTATAAATAAAATTAATCAAATATACAATATTTTGAAGTTTTACAAAATATCTTACAAATATTTACAGATGTGTAATATTTTGTGTGACAATTTTCCGTTATACAATTCGTAATATGGTTATTTTTTTAATTTTTTAAAACAAGTGCTATTTTTTTATAAACATAAAAACATTTTACTATTTACTACAATTTGTTTTTTAATATTCTATGCAAAGCTGCTTCAGCAGC
The DNA here is from genome assembly GCA_018132145.1 of Boehmeria nivea var. tenacissima. Lineage (NCBI taxonomy): Eukaryota > Viridiplantae > Streptophyta > Magnoliopsida > Rosales > Urticaceae > Boehmeria > Boehmeria nivea. The sequence goes on along the minus strand of CM030875.1, from coordinate 19,149,954 downwards.
CGATCTGTTAGCGGCCGGAGAAGATGCCGTTTAGAAATTGGATTTATCGAATAATACATAGTATTTCACGCATTTATAGGCTAGTCATTAATCAAGCATGAACATTATATACAATTCCTGGCATTTATTGGGAGTCTTGGATTTTATGGGTTATTATTAATTTAATACAGCTAAGATTTGAAATATCTTCTTGATTATAATTTGTTTTAGAGTGGACAATAATTAGAATTGCTATTGATTACTCGACTAATAATATTGAGAGAGATGGTGCAAATGCTAGAATATCTCTAGCAAAATCATTTTCCTTTTTTTTTTTCCTTCTACAATTTAGATTCTCGTCATTCTTCAAGCCTATCAAGGATGCGACAAATAATTAAGTTCTTAATTAATTAAGGACCGATTTGATAATAAATTTTGTTTTAGATTTCACATGCATTTTGTAATGATTTACAAATTAAGTGTTTAGTAAAATATTTTGAGTCTTCTACATTAATTATACTTACTATTGACCTTAATCTCCATTTTTAGGAGAAGTAGATAGTAGTCTAGACCAGTAAGTACTAGGATCTCAACCTTTCTATTATAGGACTTAGTTTTAACTACTTGAGTCTTTTATAATCCATCATAAATGGATTTTAGAATCAACAATGCAACTCAAGTTTTAGATTGATTGAGATTAGATGGAATTGTAAAAAAATGTTATTATGAGTATTACTTAATAATCTATATTTCAAGTGGTGTACTCTCTCTTAATTTTTGCTTGATGTTTGTTGTATAAAAGTATGGTACAAATTAAAAGTACAATACAAAAAAAGCAAGATTATTAATATGTCAAAAAATGGCACTTCTCAAAATCCCCTTTAGATTATGTTGTTTAGGCTAGTGTTTTAATTTATTTTTATTATTATTATTATTAAATATGATTAATGTCATACAATTTCTTCTCATAATACAGTTAACGATAATTTTCTTTGACAATGTATTAGTCTCGAAAACTTCGGACTACTCATTCTCACTGAGCAAAAAAGTGTAAAATAAAAGCTAACCCTTTGTTTGGAACCCATCCGAATGTTCTCATTTTTATTTTTCTAATCCTAATGTAACATGTTTAAATCTCCATTATTTAAATCACCTTAAAATTTAAAAAATCAACAATAATTCTAAAATGCACATTTGAATGATTTTCTCAAAAAGGGTTCATTTGTTTCGTTATCCTATATATGTCCCATAAAACCACTAGCAAATCCTTTATACAAAATAATATATATGAAGAGATTATACTGAATATTTAGTTTTTAGCACCTAGTTTAAATCAATACTCAATATTTTGATAAATATAACAAAATATTGAAATGATTTAATTATTTATATAGTGATAATTAGTGATTATTGGCTAAGTTGTTAAAAATAAGTACAAATAATTAATAAATTAATTAATTACTCAATTATTTTAAATAATTAAATATTTACTTTTGTTATAATATAAATTGCGAATACTCTTCTACTTTCACCCTATACAAAATTGATCGCTACCATTAATCTATCGTTATGCCCATAATAAAAAAGAGAAAAAGAAGCCCTTTAAACCAAGGGAATTTTAAGAAAATAGTCACTGTTTACAAAATGATTTTAAAAAATAATCATAGTTTCAAAAAATTTAAAAACTAGCCATTTCAGAAATTCTTGATACGTGTCAGAAATTTCTTACAGCACATTTTATGTGAAATTTTGTTATTGTCAGAAATTTCTTATAGCACATTTTATGTGTAATTTTGTTATTGCCAGAAATTTCTTACAATGTATTATGGCTAGTTTTTAAATTTTTTAAAGCTGTAGTTATTTTTAAAAAACACACGGTTCAAAATAACTATTTATCTATAACTGACCCTAAAATCAATTACCCTAAAACAATAATCCAAACAATCAATATATATATATATATATATATATATATTGTCTTAGCCGAGCCCGTATGTTATTCTAATCACAAAAACAAACAAATAATAATAATTGGTAATTAGACGAAATGCAATACATTGCACAATGCCTTATTGCCTTGCAACAACCACCCAAGCCCTAAAGAGGTTGCACCGTCTCCATCGAACGACGCAATGCACAGAATCCCAAACCCCTCACACCAGTCTCACGTGGCGACGACTTTCTGTCCCGGCCCTCTCGCTCGTGTCGGTCGCACGTGTCGGAGTGTCGGTGGGCTTTTGCCGAGAGAGAGAGAGAGAATCAAAAGAGAGCGAGATGATAAATCAGAGCTCCAAAAAATTAATTAAAAAGAAAGTATAATTTTTGGCACGCTCGCTAATAGGTGCCGATGGATGCCACGTGGCAAAATTGGCCTGTGACGTAAGCAATTCGTATTTCTCCCTTGGATTTCACGGAGGTTCTGACGTGGTCCTGTTTATAATTGGTGTATTTCAATTTTTTTTTTTCAATTTTTCTTTTGTTTGTCCTCTTTTTGGCAATGTACTTTTTACGGAATGACGATTGTGTCCTTGGTTTTTTGTGCATTTGTGGAAGCTGCTTTTCTCTGCCATAATTTATTGGCTACTGTTTGGAAAGCATGAAAACACAAAAGCTTGAAAATCTCTAGCAGGTTTAGGAAATTTGATTTACTAGAACTAAATAAAATTGAAATAAAAAGAAATTAGAGAATAGAGTTGTAGAATATAAACAAAAGCAACCCCACCAAAGGGAAAGGGACTTTGGAGGCTTTATTCTTTGTCTTGTAAGCACTACTAGTACACAAAAAGTTATGGGTATGGACCGACAATTAGTATTTCTTTTATTTTTTATTTTCGGAAATAATAATTGGTATCAAATTTCCTAACCTACCTAAACCTTGCATGATATGATCTTTGGTATTGTTTTTCGAATTACCCTTAGCCATTAGTCTGATTTGGACTAAACAATATTTAAGTGGTTCATGGCCATGGTCATTAAGGAACATCTTTAATGATGAGACGTCTAATTAGTAATATAGAAGATAATACAATTATAAGCACGAATCTTAATCTCATCAATATATGTGATTTGTGCACTGATTTGCGACTAACTAATAATAAATTAGAAACAACTGCGCTTCGATTGAGGATAGAATGATAGTACTAATTAAACCAAAAATTAGCTTTAACAACAACTTAAAAAGAAATTGCCAAGTGTTCTTACTTTCTAGGAAGTCTAGGGTGTTATATATATATATATATAAATGTATAATTACGTAATTATACGGTGGAAACCAAGTACAGATTATCAATTAAAAGCACGGCGAAAAAAAAAAGATAATTGATCATCACATTCCACTTTTATTAATCCATAACAACAATATGTCTTTTATATATCAACCAAATTAACCATTAATTCACAATGATTTATATATACACATTACTGTGTTGTATTAGAATGCATGGTTAAGAGATCATACGTGTGATTCTTGTGAAAACTATAACTAATACGTGATTAGGATGTGTTAACGCTTGAATAAGTACAATAATATATTTGTTACAATAATATATTTGTCTCTGTCACAACAACTCCATTTGTCTATAATATGAGCCGGTTGGAAGTGATTATAAACAAATTAATGAATATTTATTATACATGTTCAGGTTGACAAATATCATAGTCATAGTTGACGGTGAAAAAAAAAAGAGTGAAACTGTGGAAATAACATTCACTTGTTAACCGACAAATCCTCTTAATCTTTGCAATAATTATACGTCACACAGGCTCGATGTTATTTTATCTCTTATGACTACTGAGAGTGAGAGTCGGGTCTTAATTTTTTTTTTTGCTGGCTAGAAAGAGAGAGAAGGGAGAGAAACAAGTTCTCTGATATATATAATTATATATAGTGAAAAGATAAGAAATAGGGGTTCGTGTGTGGTGACGGGTGAGACATATAGTACTAGACATCAAAGCATACTTTGTTAATATTGTCACTTCATATTGAAATATATGCTTCAATGTACCACAGAATTTATCTGCACAAGGACGGACATCGTATATATAAACAATTTATGCAAGAAAAATATTCCTAAGAAATAGTTAAGCTGAATAATGTGAGATTTATGATTAAAAAAAAAAATGAGGAAATAAGATTAATAGGAGTTCGTTGGAACAAGAGTAAGGTTTACAAAAGTTCACGGGGCAAGAGTTACTTTTTTAAAAAATAGCTAAAGAGTTGTGTCTTGTGCACACGTGAGAGAGCAAATCGGGACAATATTAAGAATGTATAGAAAGGGTTTAGGAAGGATAAAGCAAATTAAGAATGTATAAAGCAAATTAAGAAAGGGCAATATTATCGGATTAAGGAAGGATATTAGGGCTTGTTTCAGCCATTGAAAATGCTAAAAGCGGCCTGGAGGTTTAGACATAAAGAATAGCGCATGTGAATTAAATAGGAGAAGATGTTTTTTTGGGTCTCGGAGTGGACAAAATAAAATTTGTATGTATTAGTTATGATTCTCAATTGCTTTTTAATTTTTAGCATGTACTCACGCATATTAATTTATCGATTTATCTCAAAACGTACTGATAGAAAGCTGACTAATAATAATATAATATTTTAATTCTCTTTCTCACGTGTAGGCCGCAAAATGGTGTTTGCGGGTAATTTTAAGAGAGAATTGCAAAAAAAAATAAAATTTATAAGTGTCACTTAATAACTTATGTTTTAAGTAATATATATGCTTCCTTAATTCATATTCTATGCTTATAATTAATGTAAAAATATAGGTATAAATTCTAAGTGCAACACAAAAATGAGCATATATTAATAGTGTGTGTCAAAAAGGAGTATCTAACAAAATCTCCTTAAATTGGGAGAATTGTGAAAAAAGTCAATTTAAGTGCAACTTAATAATCTATACTCCCTTCAAGTGATGTGCTCACTTGATTTCTACTCTATGTTTTTAATGTAAAATTATAGGTATAAATTAAAAATGCAACACAAAATACGCATTGATTATTAATGTGTCAAAAAAAAAAGGACATTCATAAATATCTCCCCCCTAAATTTAATTAGAAAACTCAATACAAATTAGAAGCCCAAACATATTAAAGACCTTACACGTGGATAATATTTAGAGAAAATTTCATCTCATGTCACGTCTGACATTCAAATTTGTAACATATACTACTATTGCACGCCATGCTACTTTTTATATTAGCAAATATTATGTTACCCTCCATCTCCTCTATTGTCTTATTCACTAGTGAAAAAAAAATCGATCAAATTCACCATTAAAAATAAAATTAATTGCAACTTTTCTAAAGTTGATATCTTTGATATTATATTAATTTAACGATACATTTCGATAATGTAGTTAATTGATAAGAGTTAGACCAATAATAATTTTATACTTCAACAACACAAAATTAGCACATCATCGAGATAGTATAAAAAAATTGCTAAACACGCTCTTTTTGTCATTCTCTTTCTTACTCTTCACTCACATTAATTGTTCGCATGAGAATTAATTAAAAAATATAATAATAATAATAATAATAAAAACACATTTCAACACTAAAATAACACTTAAAAAAAGCGTGAAAAATCGTCAAGGAGTGTATATCATCGCTTTTCCGTTATCAAAAAATACTTCAAAAGAAAGAAAGAAGGAAAAAAAAAACTTCAATTACATCTTATGGTAAAAGGCATGCCAAGTGCAGGACGATTAAGAGCTAAGTTTGTATTGTTGTAAGAAAATTGTTAATTATGATTTAAGAAGAAGATATAATAATAATAATAATAATAATAATAATCATATTATAAAAAAAATATCAAATTAATTTATTAGTAACAACATTAGAATCTAAAAATTAAGCTTAAGTTAATTTTACAAAAAATTATGCATATCAAGCAATATAAGAATTGAGTCAAATACAACGAAAGCATTAGTAAATGTGGCCTAACTTATAAACAAATGACACAACTTTATTCATTTTTCCACAGATTCTACTTTCTAGCCAAATAGAAGGGGCTGTCAAGTATGACAATGATTAAATTTTAAATACCGGATAATTAACGCTCAAGTCATAAAATAAAAAATGCGAAAAAAAGTTTTAAAAAAATCAATAAAAACAAAAAGAAAAATTGTTCACTAACTACTGTTCTGGTGCAACATTTTTTTTATTTTATATTCTTCTGAAACATTTAAGAATCAGTTTTCCAAAAGAGAAATTACACATAAAAAGCCATCACTCCGTCCTACAAAAAAACGACAAATTAAAATTAATTTTTTTTTTAACTCATTGGAAATATTACATCCTCACCAAAAAAGAAAAAAGGAAACACGTGTACATACCAACAACCTCACTTTGTTTCTAGACTCACCAGATCAGTAAATAACTAGTCGATTCTCTAGTTAGTTAAGTTTAATTATACCAACAACCACAGATTAATCGTCGGACATCGCATGCCTCGCCCCGCCACGTGTCCCACTCACCCTTTACATTGAACATGACAATGATTACGTCTATACAAAATGACATAAACACCCTCCAATCAACCACGTGGCAGATATATACGACCAAACCTCTCGTTATGACACTGGACCGTCACGCACACGAACATCCTTAACAGTTTGCCCTCCAGTTTTAACCGTTGAATAGAAATATTGGCGGCTTTCGTAGCCTCCTTCTTTTCCTTTTTCACTTTTCTTTTAATAAAATAAAATATATAAATAAGATAATTAATTAATTAAATCATGGAAGATTAATAATGTAGATGATGGTAATTATGCGCCTATAATTCATTATTAATTTATGTTATATAAGAAGGTCTCCAACAAGCTCAGTTAGCTGGCCACTCGTTTTTATATTAATTTCAGTATTTTTTTTCTCTCTTTCTTTCTTTCTTTCTTTCTCTCCCTCTCCGTGTTTTCCAGAACACGAAATTATAGAGAGAGAAAGAGGAGAGAGAAAACAAAAACAAGTTCTTGCTCCGAGATTGTTTGGTTTTTCAATCCTTCCTTGGATTCTCATTTTCCTTTGAGAGCTCCGAAACTCTCTCTCGGGAAAAATCGCAGGTCTGTCTATTTTTTTTTCCCCCCTTTTTTGGGGTCTGTTTATCGGAGGAAAGTTCGAGCAATTTGGCCTACATTTCGGCGGTGTAAAGATCTGCGCTTTGAGCGAGGAGGACAGAATCTCCGGGACGACGAGTTCGGTGGTGGGTTTTTCCTTTTTGGGCTTCCTTGAAGAGCGAGATTGTTTTTCGCAGCATTGATTGGGATTTTGGCTTGGCTTACTTTCTCGAGACGCCATTCATTCAGCGAAGAAAGAAGAAAGAAAAAAAGAAAAGAAAAAGGAACGTCCTGTTTCTCTCCGAGGAAAGTTTGGTATCTGGTCTCGTGGTTTGACTCTGTGTAATGCTGGCCTCGGAGGCTCTCTCTCAACCAAGCTCTGTATCTCCGATTCTCGACGCAGATCGCCGGGACCCGAAATCCCTCAAGATCTGAGAATTTCTCAGCAACGGAAAACAAATCTTTGTTTTTTTTGCTCTAAAGTTCCGTACGGTTTCAGAGGAGAAGATGATGAAGATGAGGACGAAAACGACGGGAATATCCGAGATCAACGGTGGGTCAACAGTCGTCGGAGCTGCAGAGTCAACGCCGGGGGAGTGGGAGATGAGACCCGGCGGAATGTTGGTCCAGAAACGCTCCGACGCCGATCAGAACTCAGCCCCTCCGCCGACGATTCGGGTCCGGGTCAAGCACGGCTCCATCTACCACGAAATCCACATCAGCTCTCAAGCCACATTCGGTAATATAAAAAAAAAAAAAAAAACCCAAATTCTGGTTCAGTGAATCTGAATTGTGCCTTGTTTGATGGTTGAGGGAATTGTTTTTGGCAGGGGAGTTGAAGAAGCTGCTGGCGGGACCGACGGGGCTTCACCACCAAGACCAGAAGCTGATGTTCAAGGACAAGGAGAGGGACTCGAAGGCCTTCCTGGACAGCTGCGGCGTCAAGGACCGCTCCAAGCTGGTGCTCCTCGAGGACCCCATCAGCCAGGAGAAGCGCTACCTGGAGATGCGCCGCAGTGCCAAGATGGAGAAGGCCTCCAAATCCATCTCCCAAATCAGCCTCGAAGTCGACCGCCTCGCCGGCCGGGTTCGCCCTCCTCCCTCTTCCTCAATAAGGAGGCCCCCTCTGCTTGGTGATCGTGTGTTAATTGGGTTTGGTTTTGTAGGTCTCGGCGCTGGAGTCGGTGATCACCCGCGGCGGGAAGGTGGCGGAGGCCGACGTGCTCGGCCTCATCGAGCTGCTGATGAACCAGTTGCTGAAATTGGATGGGATTGTGGCCGATGGGGATGTGAAGCTGCAGAGGAAAATGCAGGTGAGTTTTTTTTTTTTTTTTTTGTCTGTGGTAATGGTAGTCTAGATGAGTTGCGAGTTGCTATGAAAGAGTTGTAATGGTGATTTTTCTTTTTTTGAAGGTGAAGAGAGTGCAAAAGTATGTGGAGACTCTGGACGTGTTGAAAGTCAAGAACTCGATGCCGGTGAGCAACGGTGTCAATCACAACAACGCGCCGATTCAGGTCCAGCAGAGGATGTCCAACGGCCAGAAGCAAGCCCCGCCGACGCCGACGACGACGACGCACGAGCAGCAGCAGGCGGCAGCAGCAAGGCAGCACCACCCCAACGGCCACCGGCCGATAAGGACACTCCAGGAGCAGGAAGGGAGGAACTCCTATGGCAATTCGCCGCGCAACTCGTTCGGCAGCTCGCCGAGGCACTCGCTCGGGAACTCGCCCACGCACCACCACCCACCGCCGCCGCCGGCGAGGAATTCCTCCTCGGGGCCTGTCGTGATCACCACGCAATGGGAGACCTTCGATTCCGCGCCGCCCTTTGCTTCGGCCACTTCGAGTCTAGCCTCAACAACAAACAATCATAACAATAAACCGGTCCAACCCAGATTCACTTGGGACCTTCTTTGAGCCTTTTCATATATATTTTTTTTCTATATTTTTTTTTTTTCCTTCTTATTTAGCCATAAATACCACGTCTTTGTTTGTGTGTGTGTGTGGGGATGTGTTTTGGGTTTGTCTCCTGTTGGTTTGCTTAATTCTCTCTCCTTATGATGATTCTTTCCTGTATTTAGCAAAAAAAAAAAAATGTTTTTAAGACCCCCTTTTGCTCTATCTCTCTCTCTGTTCTATGTCGTTCAGTTCCCTCAGAAATAAAATGGGGTTTTTCGCTACGACTGGTGCTTGTTATTCTTCCTTGTCAAATGCCTTTTCTTTTCTTTCACGAATTCAGGGACCTTTTGGATTTCATATTGGGCTTTATTTTTAATTGATTAGAATAGAATTGTCTATTTGTAGATTGATACTTTCAAGTTAGGAATTTTTAATGTTGAGACCTAACGATGTTTGTTACCATATATCTCTCTTTGTGTATCTTTTCTCTTTGCAAGTTTTTTTTAGGCTAAAGAAGGTCAACAACCATGGGGGGTTTTGTAGGTTCTTATTGCTTTGCTCATACCAAAGAGTGGTTGTCGATAAGAATTATTGAAGCTCTCTCTCTCTCTCTCTATATATATATATATACATATATACCTTGCTTCCTAGAGGGACTACAAACTGACAAAAAGAGGGGTATCGATGAAGGGGATTTTTGGTAATCAATATGACTAACCACATCCAATGATAGAGCCACAGGTGGCGGCAAAGTGAATGTCATGAAATGATAACTTTGGATTAGTTTTTAAATACGCTAATTAGGAAATGTTGTTTGGTTATCATTGTATTTTGGGAACCAAACTTTCCAAATTCAGAATTCTTTCTATCTTTGTGGTCAAGGAAGGTTTTCTTTTTAAGGGACTCAATTTATTAAGGAAAAGTTTGGAAGGCTATAATAATAGCTAATACAACCCCATAAGTTCACAAGAAAATGCAAGGCAATAAAGCGAAAAACGTAGAGGTCATGAATATGGGATATCCATTCTTTTTTCACTCACTATGATGCAGTGAGATGTTTGGTAATCATTTGTGTGAAAATTCATAATGCAATTTTCTTAAAAAGGACCATGCACTGGCAAACTTGTGTCTTCTTTTAGGTTGGTTTTTTTGGTTCTCATTATCATTCGCTCCTTTCTTGTAGAACCGCTTGCAAATAAAGCTAAAGAGATATAGCATTTCTCTTTTGCTCCAAGAAATCTATGCCATACTTCTAAAGACTAGTGTTAATTAAAATAAGGACTACATATATTGTCACTTTTTTGACGAGTGTCCAAAGACAAAGGAAGGCCATGTTTCTGCATTCTCCAATTAGAAACATATACTTTATGTGACCGTCACCATCTAGGAACAGAGACGATAATTATTGCTCTAAGAAATGTTTCCAATCATGTCATACAACTACACTCTACACATACACACCCAAAAAAAATAGAAGACCAATTATTAAAAAAACACACGTTTCATTGGGTCAGTAATATTTTACTCACGGAATCAAATTAGAATAATAGTAAAAGAAAAGGGAATAAAGCACAAATTAAAACTAAAAAGGTTTAAGGCAAGGACACTTTAGCATATTAGTCGGCGTTTCAAAAAGTAAGTACTTACATATTTGAAGCTAAAGAAGATATTTCATGAATTCATCAGTCATGAACAAGGGCAAGGATAGCCTCATAAAACGCATGTAATATATTATTACTTTTGCGAGAAAAAAACAAAAATTAGGAAACAATAATAAAGATTGATATTATTTTGGGTTCAGGGTATTAATTAGGGTTTTGATAGTGCCACCTACTTCATTGATATTCCAGCTGGATGAAATTAAATGCACGGGTTTTTGGTGATCTGAGTTCTAAATAGAAGGAACAGTTCTTCAGAGAGTGTTTCTCAAAATTGAATATGTTAAGTTCAGTCAGTAGAAAAAGACCCAAATCAAGAAACTCCGTTCAAGTACTGTTGATTGAGAGTTTTTGTGAAAGTGTTGCTTTAGCTGAGAATTGGGATGTTGATCATGATGGGAAAATGCCCATGGACAAGGACTAAATGTTACATGATTTTAGGTAATATCTAGAGTCTGTTTCTCAAGGAATTATAGTAGTGGAGATTTTATTTTCAGCCCATATATGAGTGATTGAGAGAGAAAAGGTTTGAATGAGAATTTCATTTCTCATGCGACTAAAGTACCATGGTCCATGGTTAAAACAACCAAACCAAGGTTTTTCTCTTTCTTTCTTTGTTTTTTACCAAGTAATTAAAAATTTTAATGTTAATCAAACGCATTTGTTTTCGGATGATATAAGACTTGAAGTTAAAGAACTGAAAAAAAAAAAAGGTTAAATAATTGGATCTTTATTGTTTCCTAATGGCATGTCTGGTCTACTCTATTGTATTGTCCTGGTATAAATTTATACAATTTATGTAGATATTATGACTAATTCAGACACTAGAGTAGATGATATGGCTTAATACAAACTTTTGTTTTTACAAAATTGAAATACCATATTTATTACCTTGTATTTAAATTTACCCTCTAAGTTTTTATATTAATGATCCAAATATATACCCTGCTTGATTTTTTTTTAAATGACCAAATTATCCCAAAAACAAATAACAAAACTACAACAATCAAAATCGAAATATACTGGTCTTCATCTCTTTCTTATTCGGCTACCAAAAAAAAAAAAAAATAAATAAATAAAACACAACAAAAAAACAAAAAACAAAAAAAAAAAAAAACCCCAAAACCCGAACCTCAAGTCTCCACTCTCCACCCGTGGCCAAGTTTTTGATAACATGATAGGACCAAATAAATTTATTATGCAAATTAACCAGGGACATATGTTCAAATTCTTTCCCCATGAAAAAAATTGAACATTTTTCTATTATAATAGATAACATAATTAACATTTAAAAAAATAAAAACATTGGAGTTTGATCTTTGAGACCCTTTGAAGAGCTTCCAAGAACACAATTCCAAAACAAATTTTTTTTCTTTTTTAGATTGGTTTGTCGAAACAAGCACAAGTTTCCTGTAATTGAGCATTTCATGTCCTACCCTGCTGGCTAGGGGTGTACATAAACCCGAGCAACCCGAAGACTCAATCTAACTCAAACCAACCCAACACAAAAATACGAGTTCAAAAATGAAAAAATGTTCATTTCAGGTTCATTTAGTGTGAACCCATGAATGACAGGATGGTTTGAAATTTTGAACTTTCAAACTCGAGCAACCCAACTCAACCCAACCTAAGCTTTTTAAATCTTTATTTAGAATTTATATATATGTTAATATAATATGAAAATTATGAAGACATTAATCTTTTCTTAAAAGTTTAGCATAAAAGAAATCCTAGTTTGATATCAATACTTGTTCTCAACTCACTATTCTTTTCTTAAATCTTTTTCTTTCATTCTTTATATTAAAATCGCACATCATCTCATTTGTATTTCCTATGTATGTCAATAGTTTGCCTTTTCATCAAGTTTTCTTTCTCCATTTGATTATAAAGATGTAAATATATAATTTTTTAATTAATTATTGCTAGACTATTTATTTCATCAATTTCTGAGAATTGTTTGAGGATCTAAGAGCATCTCTAATGTAATACCAAATTTGTGTGCCAATGCCAAAATTTGGCATTTTGGCATAAAAAACATTCTCCAATGCAATGTCAAATTTGGCAAATGCTATACATGGTGCCAAATTTAACACCAAGTATAGCATAATGCCAAATTTGTCATTTGAAGTAAAGTATTGATTGGTCAACTTTTAAGCATGTAATTAAAAATTAATATTTTATTCATAAAAGTTTTCTCTTACTAAGAAGTCATTATGATTATTTATAGTCTTGCTTACTATTGGTTAGCATCAACTACTTTTATTGGTTTTTGTAACTAAAAAATAATAAATAGCAAAATAGCATTTGTACATTGGAGCATCAAATGTCAAATATAGCATTTTTACATTTTTGAGTGCCAAAAATAGCATTGGCATTGACATATGCATTGGAGATGGTCTAATCTAAGATTAACATTGTTCAAACATATGAAATATAACCCAACCCATTTTAATTTTTATTCGGGTGGGTTGTCATTATTAATTTTTACTATGGGTCATGAAATTTTCAACTTGAACTCTTTAGGTTGCGTTATAATTATCTTAAACACAATCCAACCTAACCCATGTACACCACTACTACTGATGGCCTTAAAATCCAAACCAAAGGTGTTCTCGAATATGTGTCCACGTTAAAAATTTTTTTTTTTGATATCTATTAATTCTATAACTATATTATAATTTATTAATTAATTTTCATTAAAATATAAATTATCTAACAATCTCTTATTATAAACACATGAGTGAGAACAGGAAAATAAGAACATCAAATTTTGATTAGCATTTAAGGACCCTCAAAATGATCAGGAGTTGCGGAAAAAATGGAGAGAGGTGAGCTGTTGAAGAAAAAGAAATGGGGTTGGTGGTGGCGAGTAGTAACATCTTAGAGCGATTAGGGTTGTGTTAAAAGAAAGGGATGGTGCTTTCTATTTTTGAGTTTTGGAATTTTCGTTTGATTAAAAAAATTAATAAAAGGGTAACAAAGTTTTTTATTACAAATTAATTTTGACTATATTCTACTCAAAGGTAATTTTTTGTATTTTATGAATATTTTGTATTTTATATAAATAGAGAGTATGCTTATGGCGTTTTCGCTAATTTATATTATATTTTAAATATGTCAAACACCAAATACAATTTTGAGCATTTATACGTGGCATTAAATGTGCCCTAAGGCCTAAGTTGTCCCACTATTAAAAAAAAATTGACAAGTTAGTTATCTTAAAAGAACTGCATAAAGTTTACTCAAAAAAAAAAGAAAAAAGAAAAAAGAACTGCATAAAGTAACTTACGTATTGTTAAAATTGCTTGTGTGAAAATATAAACATCAAGGTTCAAGTCACTCCTGTCCAAAAGTACAGTATCTACGCTCCAATAAATGAAAAATAATCTAAATTGGGCTAAGAGCAGTGGGTTCAGCTGTGACTGGGTCCAATACTCTGGTCCACGACCACAAATATATATATCTATATATGGTCTGAAACAAAAGAAAATAAAGATCTATGTAGACCTAAGCTAAAGATGTATGGATATTTCACTGTCATTCTAGCTTCATCAATATTTATTCTGTTAGCATAGATATAGAGCTTAAAATAGTACGGTTATTCATTGTTTGACATTTAAAATTTTGCAAACTACATAGTGTGTTTTAAAAGAGAAGAAAAAGTGCACTTCTGAAAAAAGTGTCTTTAATATATACTAGATAAACGACATGTATCTTTCTATTTGAACGAATAATGTGTCTTTACATAAACGACAGAAAATGAGTGACATGTTGTTTTCCGTACAATAATTGGATGTTTATGGAATCATTCGCCTTTATGTCATTCAATTGATGGAACAAAAAAACTCAATAAATAAATAAGGAAGATTTTTGGTGGAAAATAATTACGGTGGATAATGATTTTGTATTGTCAGATTTACTTTTTCAACGAATCTTACAAAGTAAAAAGATAAATCTGATGAACTAGAATCGTTATCCACCACAATCATTATCTGATAGCTTTCAATAAATAAATGAAATAAGAGAATTATCATTTTTGCATAATCTTATTGGAAGCAAAATATGTGCTGTTTAGGTGAATAATAATCGTTCCACACATCATTTTCTGCTAATAAAATGACATGTCGATCTGACAAATAAAAACGACATGTAGCTTTATGAAAGTGAGCGGGACATTGGTTGTCGTAATACATCAATAGTTTTAAAAAATAATAATAATAACATCAACAGTTCATTTTCACGGGGAAGAAATTTGAAAACCACACATATCAGCTTGAATCAAATGTGTTTTTATACTAATCATAATGTTGCGATTAGTTTCATAAACTGATCGTAGATCTTTTTTGTCAAATGACATACCATATTATGAGAAACTATAGTTTATTTAGTTTCTTTGCAAAAAAAATAAAAATAAAAATGACGTGTAGTTTTGCATTAGGAAAACGACATATTTGTTTTTTGTCATGTATGAACAAACGCTGTTTATACTTTATAGCAGCATACTTGTCATTTACATACGAATAAATATCACGTGAACATACGACAGAAATTGTGTGAATGTTGTGTTGTGTCGTTTGATAAAACAATGTACTAGTTAGTTCAAACTTCAAATTACATGTCGTTTTCATGAATTTATTTAGATTGGACGGACAAATTTCTTTTGGGTGAAGAACCGGAGATCTCAACTAACACAAACATATGAGCTATGGCACATATTTGTTAAAACAATGCGTCTTTTGGTAAAACACCGAACATATCAAAAATTGTATAAATGACGTCACTTCTACAACAAAATATTGGATTTATACAAGATAGAGACGCTTTTGATATTTCAATTGGGTAAACCACATAACTAAATGTTGTTTCCCAATGACAAAGATAGAAAACGACATGTAATTTGAAAACGTAATTTTTATGCTAAATGTCGTTTCGCAAGACATAGGATGAAAACGACATAGTTTTTGACAAGTAACAACAAGATAGTTCAAATGTCGTTTATGCACCAAAACGACATGTACGATTGATATGTGGTGATAGAGAGACTGTTTATGGTTGATATACAACATGACGAATTTGGTAAACAACAAATTTTTTAAAACTACGTGTTGTTTTTCACTACCTAGGAAAAATACCTTTTTTTTAAAGTTAAACGACATAAAATTAACTTTTTGTATCCTATATTTGTGTTTATATTTCTTGCGTGCACCTCATTCTTCGTTTCGATGCACACATTTTTTAATACCAATACTCCTTATTTTCAATATGCCAAATCCAAGCCCTCAGCCCTAGCCTACGCTGCCTTGGGCGACACTCATTCTCAAGCCCCAATTCCTACTCCAAACCCCCGCCGTCATGGAACGCCGGCGGGCGCGAATGACACAAGAAGCTGCCCCCTCCTTCGCGCACCCGGAACCCCCTTAACCCCTACACCTTGCCGCCCAAAACCTCCCGTCCCGGATTTGCAACTCATCGCTTGAAACATCCCGCCCTGGATCCGTGCCACGCGGAACCCACCCCGCCATGACCTCCGTCTATGAGAAGACAAACAAAAGGGAGAGAGAGGAAGCGCGAGAATGAGAGAGAGAAAGTTAAAAAATTTAGATTTCAAGTAGGTAAAAAATGCCAATTTTGAATATCTGCTGAAAAATTAATGGAATTATTGTATTTATGAAACTTTTAGATAAATTAAATGGCCAAATTTTAATTTCTTGGGGTATTAGTGAAATTTTTAAATAAATGAAAAGTCAATTTATAATTTCTTTTGGATTAACTGACGGACTTGAATGGAGTATGCAAAATGGTTCATTTTCAATAAATCGAGGGCACACATGACAAATGTAGCGGATTAAAGAATGAGGTGCATTTGAAAATAGTAAGACAAATATGGGGTAAAAAAGGTGATTTTTCCTCAGATAAAAGAACATACAAATTAGTTCAAAATTCAAATGACATGCCGTCTAGAGGCTAAAACAACATGAATTTAGTTGGGTTATCAAATTTCTTTTGGTGAAAAACGACGTGTACATATGACACATATTTGGTATAGATGACATGTCATTTAATAAAACACCTGACGTGTAAAAATTTGTTTAAATGACATGTCGTTTCTATAATAACACGTTGTTTAGCAAAAGACCAGACATATGAAAATTTGCATGGACATGTTGTTTCCAAATTAAAACGACATGTAGTATTGATACACGATGGAGATGCTTTTGAGGAGACATTAACATGATGATACAATTTGGTAGACCACACAGTTCTTTGAAACTAAATGTCGTTTTCCAATTACCTGGAGAGAAAATGTAATCTGATAATTTTAAAATGACATGTCGTCTTCCATACAACGTGTAGGATTGTTACACGATAGAAAAGTTGTTTACAATAGCATACAATATGGGGATTCAATGTAGTAAAAGACGCAAGTTTTTATACTAAATGTCGATTTCCAAGATTCAGGATGAAAACTACATGTCGTTTGACAAGATTACAGCAAGATAGTTCAAATGATATGTCGTTTCTGCATCAAAACGACATGTAGGGTTGAAACACGATAGGGAAGCTGCTTATGATAGATATACAACATGAAAAATCAGTTTGGCAAACAACACAATTTTTTAAACTTCATGTCGTCTCTTACTGCCTAGGACACATTACAAGGGATTTTATTTCCTATTATTTATTTATTTATTTATTTTTATCAACCATATAAATGTACATTAATTAAGGGATACATTTAAATCAATTTTCTTTACACTTTGATTGTAGAAAATGCTGGCCTTTGAAGAGAATGTTGCGTGATATAAATAAAATAGTTAGCTAAAAAAACATAATATTGGTAGTTAATTAGTTATCCACTGTTAAGATATATATTACTATAGATTATAGCCAATCAGAACTCCTCCACTAATACAGGATCTCTTGCATAGAAAAATAAAAAAGCGAAAAGGAATTCAAAGATAAGATTTCCCAAATGAAATTAGAAGGGAATTTAAGGGTTACAAGAACTTGGTCACTTGAGCACATTGCAACTTCTTTTAGTCACTGTATACCCTAACCCAGTGACGTGATCAAAGGCGTGTTAAATAACATTTTTTAAGGCACCTAATTCCATTTCCCAGCTAAAGAGTTAGAGATCATTTCACATACGAAATACAGACACATATATTGGCATAAGAATATAATAATTTAGCAGCCTTTAATTGGTTGTGTTGATAGATAAGCATTTCAGACTTTAGGCACACACATGATTCGATCATAGAATCTTTCATTGCCGACTTTATTATTTGTAACTCAAGTCTAAAGGTCACAGTATCATCCTCGTGACATTTTACTTGTAAACCAAAAATTGTGCTCAATTATTATTATTACTACTACTAGTATTTTTTTTGTCAATGCCTTATTGCTCACATTGTGGTGTTGATGTTGGGTGGTGGGTTTTTTTTTCCAATATATATAGATATAATAAATCTAGTCGGCAACACTGTGTGCTACTAAAAAAAGCTGATCATTGCGAGCTTTTAACGTGACAATCAGTGTCAAATGATACCACATGACCATATGCAGATTATTATTGGGCCACTATTCTTGGTCCTCAAACTTGTATATGGAAAAGGATTGAAACCAAACTATATTCCATGCTCAAATATTATTGCCCAATAAATTTCCAAAGTACACATACATATATATTTTTAAAAGCAATGGTTGATCATCTTTTTCCAATGTTCGTAACATGGAAGTACTCAATCATATAAATTAAAATTTGAGCGAAAGCGATTGATCACAGAAATGCATGCATGTAATGCATAATTTTGTCAATCTCTCAATTATTTTGTCAGGAAAATAATTATGCAATGGCCACAGACTTCGGCCAAAATCCCACATGCATGATTTCTTTTGATGAAAGTGTATTAATATATACTTCTTTGGGGTTTTACCTCCACCTCAAACTATAGCTAAAATAATTTTTTTATATAATAATGGAAAAGCAAATCTATATGTGCTTTGTGCCTCACAATTATTCAAACTGGGATTCTTTTTCAAGAAGGGCATGAAGATCTTTCTATCCCTATATTTGAAAAGAGTTTCATCAAGTACAGAAAATCATGATGATTTATTAGTTTCTTTTTGACGCAATGTCACATCAAATAATACCCAAACATGATTAATTAAGAAAGAAAAAATTATAATCATGGATATAAATTATCATGCTTGCCTTTTTCAAACAGTTAACTTGATGTAGCATAGTTTAATAGTCTATTTTCTGTTATTTCATCAATTATATATATTAAGGATTATTAACATTAGCGTATTTCATATATGTATACTTATATCTCATAATCTCTCACGAAGGAACAAATTTAATCATGTTGGTTTATCAGTTCTTTCTCAATTGATACTAATAACATGTCCTCATGAAAATTCTTGTGTCTGTGTATATATCTATGTATATAATTAATGCGGCAATACCAATGGCTCTTCTAGTAGCACATTTGACGGAGTGTCCACAATCAATAATAATTAATAGTCTATTCAAAGGCAAAAAAAAAAAAAAAGTAATAATTAACAGTCACAAAATGACTGGCTTGTGGCGTTCTAGATATATATGTGGGTAGGTCAGTTAAGACTAAAATTTAGCCAACACGATCTTATGCTTAGCAAAAACTCATTCTATATCAAAAAGTGGGCAAAAGTTTCTCTCCCACTAGTCGAACTTTAATTATATAAAACAATTAATAAAAGAATAAATAGTGAGTAGTGTTACATTTACGGAGAAAGAAGCCCAAGTTGACACGGAATCGGGGCCCGTGGGCATCACAGCTTGTCCCAAAAATGGAAGACGGCCGAGAATAAAAGAAAAAAGAAAAAGACGGGAGAATTTCAAAATAAAGCCATTTTGGATGCCACTTAATAATCTATACCCCATATGGTGTGCTCTCTTCATTTTCACTCTATATTTGTAGTGTAAATTTTGGAGTATAAATTAAAAGTACAACACACAATGGGATATAGATTATCATTGTGTCATGAATGGGGTATTTCTCAAAATCCCCCATAAAAGATTGTCCACACACATATGATCATATAATATTGTTTATTATATAAAATATTTGAATTTTTTAAAAAGTATAATTTTTTAGGAGTTTGATTAATTTTTGTTGCAATTATTATTATTATTTTTTTTTTGCACTTCGGTGTTAAAATTAGAGAAAATATTATCATAACTATCTGCGCTGTATTTTACTGAAATATATTATATCGTAATTATCTTTTGTATTTTCATTAAAATATGAAAAATTGTAGCAAATAACATAATATGTAATATATTTTTAAGAAATAACACCTGTTTTTTTTTAAATTTATTTAAGGAGTAACTCCTCCCAATCCCATGGTTTGCTACAATGAATAGTGAGGGCCTTATATTCTGGATAAACATTTGGACAAGGAATACTTTTTAATTTTTATATATTCGAGTTATAATTTTAAGATTTTTTTGGTATTTGGTTTTTTTTTTTTTATCTATGTCTTAAGAAAATGACCAATGTTCAAAAAAAAAAAAAACCTAGCCATTAACCAACACAAAATTAACGGTATAAAGGTAAACTCAGTGCATTATGTAATTAAAAAAAGGGTAAAGTGGAAAAATACCCATAATTTACACAATAATAAAAATAAATACCCAAACTTTGGAAGTAATTGAGTTACTAGTCAATTCGTTAATTACTTGAATATGCTTTTGGTAACTAAGTTAATTACCACCAACTACCACTATGTAAGTAATTGAATCACTTGTGTATTTTCTTATATTTTTCAAAAGATTGGGCATTAATTTAAATTAGGTGTTAAAAATTGGGTTCACTATAATTTCTCTTAAAAAATGACTATTTTCTTAATTAATCGAAATTTTGATTATTTTTTAAAACATCCTCTAAAAAATGACTATTTACATAATAATTTCATAACATTTAAAAGGCTTAGTTTGAATTGGTCCATATTCAATTTTATTTTTCGTTTTACCTCTCTAAGAATCGAACTCACAAGTCACAACCTCGCAACTGTAAACATTAACTACTTACCGGAAACTTTTGTAATAAAGTTTATTATAGAAAAAACATAGTCAATAGTAATAAGAAAATTTTCACATAACAGAATATTACTAACATTTCATTACATGACAAAAATTTAACATTAATTTTTATAATAAAATTTATCATGATGATTATTTTCGTTTTTTTTTTAAATTATGCTAATCTTTAAAAATCCACCATTAAATAACTTATTTACCGAATTCTCTATTAAAGGTTGGAAAATGCTAGACATATGACATACCAACTCTTTTATCAACTTTTTAATACCAATCTATGTGGCAATTGATGTGTAATGTTTTAATTAGCTAAATATCAAATCCTCTTACCAAGGTGATAAACACTCACCAATGATAATATGACACATGAGTTTTTATTAAAAAAGTTGATAAAACTGTTGGTATGTGTAGCATTGCCCTTAAAGATTGCATACAACTCAAATTTGTCTAAAAAATAACAAGGGTATTTAGAAAAATGTATTACTGTGAGAATCAATGTAAAAAGTTTAAAATATTATAAAAAAAATGAAATAGGACCCCACATGCTATTAAAATGAAATGGTTTTCTTAATTTTCTCATGCAGATTTTTTTATTTATTTTTTAAAAAATAAGATGGTGGACCGATGTCCAAATTGATTTTTGTTTATCTTCCTATATCCTTATAAATCGGACCTAAAAACATGCAGATGTAACATTAACTAAATGTTGCTTGAGTTACGCCCCTAAGGCATTTTCTCACGCAGATTATTAAACAGATATATAATGGCATATTATGAGGTTCGAAGTAGGCCGAGGCAAGAGGCTGGGAGGCCATATGGCTTGAATAGTAATTAAGTTTATGTCTCCATTGGAGGGTACTAGTGCCTTTGTTGTTGCCATTACCCCCGTATCAACGACAGATATATATCGATCACTTACTCATTTTATTTCATTCTTCTCCTTTGTCCTTTTATGATATTTTCTCTTTCTTTCTTCCTTTTTTTCGCTTCCAATTTCCACATATTTGTGGTCCCACACACAACGCCTTTGGCTTAATTTGAGGGGAAAAAATGGTCATTCTCATCACATCACTTACTGTGTACTGTTTGCTTTCTCAGAGCAATATCCTCTGTACGTGCTTTTAGCTTCCCAAAGATTATCTTTTTTTTTTTCCCCCTCTTTCTTTATACACTTTTATTTATATATATATATATATCGATGTTCTTGTGATCACCAACAGCAAGATAATGTTAGGATAATGCGGTTTTGTCTTTAATCTAGTGTGTTTGTCCATTGATTAATAACGTTGTGCTGATCTTTTATTTGTATGCACTGTACATCTTTGTAATTGATGGTTTCGTATTTTTACCAAGGAAATGGTGGTTTAATGCGTACGCAATATGCATGTGTGTTTATTATACAAGTATATTATATACAAGCGTTTAAGATATATACTCTTATACATATATATTATTGTTTAAATTAACCACATAAGGGATTTATTTTACTCTCTTTTCATGAAATGAGGAATCTATACAATTGCGAGCTATCACTTCCGACTTGATTTGCCAAATTTGCCCCCTTTCCTTTTTATCTTGTCTTATTGACCATAGATATATAAATTTTGTTACTAGCTCTTTTATTATTATTTTTGTGATCACCAATACAGTTCAATATCTTAACACTGTTAAAAGCCACCTAATTGTCGACATTATAGAAATATAGATAGAAGTCGAACTATCTAAGTTTGTGGATAACATCAACTATATATATATATATATATATATTATACATTCTTTTGCGTACCTATATAATTTTCGTTTCATTTCATTCGGTGTGACACAAAAAGAAGAATTCAAATTGCTCACAATGTACAGAAGTCCTTCGTAGTGTTGGCAACGTGGTAATTAATATTAATGTGACTTTGCACGTAAGCACTACGTGTTAACCATTACCTTTTATTATCATCCTTTTTAGAGATATATATAGAGATCACCTTTAGATAAACAAGTATAAAATGTGATTCAAAAATCAAAAGGTAATTACATTAAGCGCTTCTTTTTTGTGCCAAGAAAGTAATTAATTACTTTGTTGGCGATGATGTAGGTGACTTTAGCTTTAGAAGCTTTTTATCAAAGCTAGGCCACTAGACGGGCGGGTAATTTACCATATAGCAAATCCATTAAAGCAATCCAAATTCTTTTACCATATAGAAAAAGAAATATAATATAAAAAATAATAATCCACATGCACATGTAAATTTCAAAAATTTCACTTGTATATCCAACTACACAATTTAGATTTTAGTTTTTTAAATGCCAATTAAGATTTACTAAAACTCTAATTTAGATGGTCATTTTTTTTTCTATGAAAAGAATAGTTGAATTATTTAAGATATTTTGATATGCAATGTCGGCGCGTGACTATATGGAACGTTCCTTAGCAGCCGCGTGGGATACAAAAGGAAAACGAGGTGTATTATGTCATGTGCATATATAAATATATTATATCGGAGTTAATAAATGGGGTAATTACGTCATTAATCACGTGTGTGTGACTTGTGGTTTTGTCGTTTTGTGAATGGGACCCACACGTACCCCACACGCTCCTCCAGCCGGCGGTGGACTTCACCTTCATTGCTGACGCACTTTGTGGTCAGTGCTTTGCTTTGGTCACGTGTGAAAGGCTTTTTACTAATCCCTAGATTTTAATATATTATTATTATTGGTCCTAATATTAATCTCACTTAATTGCTTTTGCTTGCCTTTAAAGGAGGGTCATATTTCGGGTTTTGGGATCGTCCACCACTGGTTTTGTGGCAAATGGGAATGGGATTTGAAGCTTTGATTAGATGTTCATGACGTTAATGACATTGACCCTAACTAATGTCACATAAAAGAATTAAGTTTGCATTATTGAGACCAAATAAAATAAAAATTGAAATGAAAATAAAACCATGATATATGGTAGAGAATAGTTTAAAGGGATTTTCTTTATCTAATCTTTCTAGAACCTAAATTAAGGATCTTTCAATTGAACCATAAGTGATTTTTGATATTTCTTAATTCTTTACAATTATAGTGGAGCTTTTGAGTAACGATCGTTTTTAAACACATTAACAATTTATTTTATTTTTTATTATACTTTGAATTTATATCTCTATTTTCATATTATAAATATTTCATAAAAATGAAAGAACATGCCACTTAAAACATAGATTATTCAAGGGCAGACTTATTCTTTCGCAATTGTCCATATATATATAAAATAGCCCACCAAAGTTGGCAATGCTTTAAAACCTTATAATTTAACCGTTATTAAAATTGTATCTCAACAAAATTAATTTACACATAAAATATTAATTATAGACTTACTAATTAGATTCATATTTTCTTAATGAATTCACTAACACCACGTCTAATACTATTATGCTCATTTCTCATCTCTACTAGTGCGCTCAGATATTCTCACTCTAGAGCACGATTATGCCTACGAAAAACAAGAACTTGCCAATTACAATATATAGTGAAAAAATAAAGCAAAATAATTTAGTGGAATTTATGTGATACAACTTATATGTCGGTAAACAATGTAAAAATAATACCTAAAGGTGAAATGACAAGACAAAATATTGCTGTAACGAAATTAAATAATTCGTCAACTTTTTTATTATTACTTCATCTTTTATCATTATTAAATTATTTTGCTAATTATCACAAACAAAAGAATCATAATGAAGGGGGCTTTGTGTTTGTGTGGCTTGATTTATTTCTTTCTTTAAAGCTAAAGCTTAGTGAATATATGTTCGTTGGAGTTGGAGAGACGTTGTTCTCCTTAGAAGTTCAAATTAAGTTTCTTTTTAAGCGGACATGTTAGAGAATGAGCTGGCTTGTAATCACCTAGCTAGCTAGGGTGTTGATATACGTGACCTATCACAGTCTAATACATAGGCTATAAGGTGTTGTATGACTTATTTAAATATTGTTAATTACACATTCTTACTATAAAAAAAGGCCGAAAGTAAGATTACACATGATTTGCATATATAGCTATTGTGACTAATTTGGTACTGTAGAATAATAAGACTAGCTAGTTCATGATATGAAATATAAATGGTCAACATTTGATCATCTCCAGTAATTATATAGATTGTGGTCTTACTTTCTTTAGAGCTTTCCATTCTATATTCATAACGTTCCACTGCAACACCGGTGGCTAAGACTTAATATATTGGCCACTTCAATTTAATGTTTTTTTCATTGACCATCTATATATATATATATATATATATGAATTCTGCTCATTATCCAGCTTGCTCATAGAATTATTTGAAATTGGTCGTTGTGTAGTCCTATTTAATTAAATTTAGGATGATTATATTCTATCGTCATGATAATATTCAAACTAAACCCTAATAATAATGTTGGTTCTGATCCGAAGGCTTATGTAACGGTTCATGTGCGATATTTGCATTCTTTTTTCCCATGTGAAAGGGACTGTGGTTTGTATTTTTGTACGTTTGGTACTTGCAAGAGACATGCTATAGTTATAAATCATATGTGATATTGTGTCAACGATCGATATAAAAATGCATGGATCATTACATCACGAGTACATATTCCATGCACTACAAATATATATATTATATATATATATATATATATTAAATTTTAATATTTATAATCAAATATACTGGTGCATGGTGATGGTATAATTAATAACACAATTGCTTTGTTGGATCAACAAACTAGCAATTGAACTTAATCAAAAGTACACTATAGGCTCTCAATTCCATGTAAATTCATTTAATGCTTTTGTTGTAATCAAATTGTTGCTTAAGATCATGTAATATCTTTCCAGTATTTCCTCCCAAAAAGAAGGAACCCCAATATTCACTTAATATTTTATTTTCATCCCCAAATCACCCCAATTCCTAAACAAAGAGGTACAAGAAACGGAAAAAAAAAAAAAGAAAAAAAAAAAGAAGAAGAGTATTGAGAAGAAAAATAAAGAATCTCCAGCCCTCGAAAGAGAGAGGAATCGGAAATTGGTCAAAGATTCTGATAAACTAATAGAGAAGAAAAGATGGCCTTTGCCTTTTCATGATGTCCAAGAGGCTCACGTTGACACGTAATTGCGGCCATTCAAAATGATCAAGAACTAATTTTAGACTTGGAAAAAAAAAAATGCCTTGTGTAAGGGTTACTATAGACCCTAATTCAGCCACTAACCACTCTAATTAAGCCATGCAAATGCAATTAATTAATATTGTGGTTCGGTTTCCCAAGCATAGCTAAGGGGTCTTCTTGAGCGGTCTTGTCCCCTTGAGAGGGTGCCACCAATATATCCATGCAAATTCTAGTCCTCTCTCTCTCTCTCTCTCTCTCTCTCTATATATATATATATATATATATATATACACACACATGTGTATCGTTCTCTCTCTAGACCACTTCTTTCTCTTGCTGGTCCACTATAGAGACTAATTTATATACAGTAAGTGGCCAACCTTTGACGCATGGACCCAACGTCACTTCCTTCAAATTTGGCTCCTTAATATGTAGGACTAGTAACTCAATTGTCTCTTATTGACATTCTTCTTGACGCTAATGGTGGCTATATATATATATATATTTATATTCCACAAGGATAAATTCATTTTTTGTACTAAAACTAGGTAAATTATGGCAAGCTAAGAAAAAAAAAATTGTCATGACTAAGCATTCATAGGTCTGTATTATATGTATAATAAATAAAAAACACGGTAGCTTAGCAAATGTATAACTTTATTACATATTCACAGGCCACACTTTTACTTTTTCTTAATTTTTTTTTCTTTTGCATATATTATGAATCTCAGCTCTCTAGAAGCGACCAATACTTAACTTAAGCGCATATATACAATATAAAAGGTGATAATAAAAAAAAAACCTAGAAGATAACTAAATATACTAGTATTTGAATATTTGAAGTCTTATATGCAGGACTATTATTTTTTTAAGAAATAGTATATATATCTCTGAAAAAACAATATGCACGCTAGCTGATTAGAATCGTTGTATTTATTTTGAACATGTTGATTAGATACTATTATAATATATAGAAATTATAGTGAATACCTAATTTTTAATACTCAATTTAAATTAATACTTAATTTTTTAAAAAATATAACAAAATACCCAAATGTTTGAATTACTTACATATTGGTAAACGGTGGTAATTAACTTAGTTACCATAAACATGTGCAAGTAATTAACGAAATTTTTAGAAGCTCAATTACTTCAAAAGTTTGGGTATTTATTTTTATTATTAAGTAAACTTGGATATTTTTCTACTTTACACACATATATATATATATATATATATATCATATGATATATATGAACAACATAGCTATCTGCGTCATCTTAATTAATTAATAGAGTTTTCTGCTAACGGTATATAGCTAAATATCTCCTCTTTTTTAAACCATATCGTATCGACTTTAGATCGATATGGATCACCAAACTCTATATAATTAATAAGATCAATATTTTAAAATCAGAAAAATAAAAATGAGCGAAAGTTTAAAACCTTCTTGGCCATTAACATAGAGATTATTCCCTCTATATACATAGCTACTTAACTTGCAATAATTTGAATCTCGGAGAGTTAAATCACTATGAGCTGACGAAGATCCAATTTATATATATTACGAGCAATAGCTAACTACGAAGTAATTAATTGAATATTCCATACCAAGTCTCCACATTAATGACCTTTTTTTGCAAGCACTCCACATTAACGACCTTACACCACGAAGTTGGGACAACTTTGCAAAACGAGGCAATACACCGAAAAAATATAAATCAATAAATAAATTTAAAAGCTTTGTGTTGCGTAACATTGCTTTTACTTATGGCAATTGAGGGTTACTAAAAGATCGATCGATGGCGACTTTCACTATAGTGAAGTTCCGTGATGTAGGACTCAAAACCAAAAAAAAAGAAGAAAAGAGAGCATGATATATATATATATATATATATATATATATATATAGTGCTTTGATGCTCCGTTATATATCTTTACAGATAAAACGTGGTCCCATTTAGTTCTTCTGGGATATATCTTCTTTCAAGTTAATTAGTTTTTTTTTTTTTTAAACCATTGATCAATGTCAATATGGATAATTACATGTTTCTTTTCCCTTCTTGGGTCAACAAAAATCTAAACTTTGCTTTAAAGTAGAAGTAATTGTGACCTGTCAACTGATATGTAAGTCTGATTGCTCAACCCTTTCCCAAATTCTTTGACCATCTTCTTTAATTGGTCTTCGAAGTGGCTAAGATTTTTGAGTTTGTTACTTATAATATACTTTAGCTACACGATCTATAAAGCTTTCCTATTTTAGTCCATGACTTGTTAATTTTTTCGTATTCGTATAAACCAGATATAAATAAACATTACCATGAAATTTTTCAAAAAATAGCTAATATTTTCTTGAAGTAAATACTTATTTTGGAGTGTGTTTAAAAAAAAAAAAAACTCATAGTTTGAGAAAATTTAAAAAATAATCATAAATAATTTATTACAAAGGTATAAAATATTTTACCATAACAAAATTATACATAAAATTTAGTGTAAGAAATTTCTTACTAAGATAATAAAATTTATGGATAATTATTTTTTTAATTTTTGAAACATTGACTATTTTTTAAAAGGATTAAAATAATAATAATATTTTCCTTAAAAACCCCTATTTGGATATACCCAAAAATGCCTAAAGCTCGCTAGAGGCTAAAGCTCATACTCAGAGTTGAACTTGTTCAAAATCATACCCCTTTTGCTTTCTCTCTCGTCGTTATCTTTATTCAATTTAAGTCTTTTCTCAGTTTTAAATATGCAATGTTTATTTTAATGTAGTTTTAGATGTTTCTTCTGTCCTGTAATTTTAATTTTAGTAATAATTTTGTTTATTCTTAATATGCAATGTTTATTTTGATTTGGTTTTAGATGTTTCTAACTTATTAATTTAAATATTAGTTTTTATTTTATTGTTATTGCAATTTTTTTAATTATATCTCTCACACGCAATACTTGGTAAAAAATGAGTAAAACAGTAATTAACTAATAAACCCATTGAACCTCTATTAATGCAAAGGGGGATTCATGAATTTACATATACATAAAACAGTCCACAGAAAGATAAGCCAAAAATCTTTGAAACTCCATTTTATGTTTCGAGGTAGATCTTATATGGCAAACAATACAAGGTACATGCACAGACTAGAAGATCAAAACTTTGCGTATGGTTAGTAAAAACTAATGCATATCCCAGAATAATAGGAGTTTATTTAATCAAGAAATGAAGAGATGATTTAAATCAAATTTGCTTTGAATTTTCTATATAGTATTTTTGCTTTGTATTAATAACAATCATGATAACAATATAACAAAATCCAGTCCCTTTGTGTGTGGGACAATTTGAAAATGAGCATGTACGTAACTACAATCCTATTGCTCAGAAGGTCACATGTATTGCTCTATAAAGTATCTGACCTCATCACCAAGTAGCCACTTTTTATTTTTCTTTTGACGATAAGAAGTATATCAGCTTCTCTTTTTGTTTCTGAAAACAAAAAGTGATTTGTTTTCTTCAATAGTCTTCTCATAACATTTTGCACACACACATATATATAGTGAAATTGTTATGTGTTTTAATATATGGAGATCATGCATGTTGACGAGCACGAATGCGCAATCTTAGCTTTTAGAATTCAAATTGTATAATATATATATATATATATATATATATTTATATATATGAGACTAGTGGTCCAACAGTATGGAAAATGACATGGACTTCAACCAAGAGATTAGACATGACGTTAATTAAAGTCTTTCTGAGTCTGAAATCGATTCCGAGTCTCTTTGCTTTTAAATCACACACCTCTGATCCCACTCACTCAGCTTTTTCCTTATATTTCATTACTGCGTAATTATTTTCTAATACTGATCATCAATTAAAAATAATGTAGCAGATGTCTCATGTGAATAGCCAATAGGGCTAGTTTAACTGATCAGTAGTTAGTTGCCAGCTAGCTAATATAACGGTTTCGACTTTCTAATTTATAATTGGACTAATCAGTTAATTAATTACTAATCATATGCGTCTAATACGATAATGTTAAATTTCGTGACATGTTTTCCTTGATCAGGACCAGCTTGTCAGCATATAAATAATTTTCATCCCTAGATTTGAAAACTATCTCGTGGTTGTATTAGCACATGCTTTAGCTATTAATCTACTCTTCGATTCGCATGTGATCACGAGTCTAGTTCATCACAGAGATAAACTAAAAATTAATTTATGAAGCGTTTCAGAGTATTATAATTAACAAACCGAAACATAATGATTAATGAATAATAATTATATGAACCGAACTTCAAAAAATATAAGGGTGCTTATAAACAACTCAGCTTCGTCATTAATTATTGGGATTAAACTTGGAATCAATTTTATACTCATCTATTTTGTAGTGCTAACGAGAAAGAATGTATTAATTTGATAAATTAAAATATTTGCAATTTCGTCAAAAGTTCATAATTTTTGGAAGCATTGATATCTATTCAGAGCGAATTAATTTGTGAATGCATCTCAACAAATTTAAATTACCACACACATGAATCTTTAATTGACATACTAGCTAAGTTGACCCTCCGCTAAATATTCCTCTAACTCAAAATCCAATATAATTAATAAAATAAAAAAATACAAAAGAATGCCAAATCAATCCCATTAGGGATGTTTAAAGAAAAACAAAATAAAAGAAACGATCCTACGTAGAAGATCTTCTCATAGAAATGGGGCCTCGTTAAACCTTCAGGAAAAAAAATTCAATGAAAAAATCTTTAAAAAAAAAAGAGTGCACGATTCAAAACTAAATGTAGACATTTCTAAATCTCTATAGAAGGCAAAAAGAACTAAGGTTCTCTAAGCAAGATGATGGATGCTATCTTGGGCCTGAAATCACCAATTAATCCTGTAAATACGCGTAACTTGAACACTAAGCTCCTTGGCGTAACCAAATATGAAGAATTTGATTTCACCCATCGTTGATTTCACTGGCATTTATGAGGCATTTTGCCTATATTTAATTATATAAGAATGTAAAAGATCCGTAATTTCTTAATTATAAGTTACAAATAGAAAAAGAAGAAAATATATGTATTTTTATACATGATAATTCATCTAGTTTTAGGTGTACATGATCGCTCATTGACAACTAATTTCTCTATCTAAGTTCTGGTTTTTAACACAAAATCGTAAAGTATACAATGATTTTAACCCTGCCGAAAAAACTTGTTAAATTAATCGGTTGTTAAGCATTGGCTATTTTTTTAGTGTTGTTTTTAGTAAATGGCCAAAGTTTTGTTAAATTAGCAAAATAGTAATTTTCTTCTTTAATGTTAGTGGTATACTTTAGGTAATTAGTTGTTTATTGATTAAGCTGGATGATTATTTGGCTAATTTATTAATTCGTTGGTTAGATGTCCAAAACAATATATATCCAAAAATAGCTAAATAGCAAACTATCCCTTAGCTAATTGTAAGTAGTATTTTCTTCAAATTATGAATTTGCGTATAAAAGTGACATCAATATTTGGTCGCCTTATTATTATAAAATCTATAATACATCGACTTATGAAATTCCTATAAAATTCGATATTTGTTCATAATATATACATATATATATATATATATATATTTAATCCATTAACTAGTTACTGAGGACGACCAAATTAATGAAAAATTAAACTAAGACGCAATAACTAGTGGACCATATTCACGTGAATCAAATCTTCAAAACTTTGATTCTGCTTAAAAATCGATTAAGAATTTTGACTCAAAATGAATTAAGATAAAAAAAAAAAACCATTAATATCTAAACTGAGTAGCCAAATGAATATTAATTTTCTCTAATATAAATCACAATAAGAGGAAATTGTAAAACACTGTCATTTTTAGTGATACTTAATAATTTATGTCTCAAGTGACGTGCTCTATTTGTTTTCACTCTATGTTTACAATGTAAATTTTGGAGTATAAATTAAAAGTGCAACACATATGAGGTATAGATTATCATTGTGCCAAAAAATGAACATTCCTCAAAATCCCCAATCAATAATACCTGGTATGAAGTTTATGTGAAATTCGATAGTATCCTCAATATATATATATATATATATATATATTATTAATCTAATATTAGTTATCGAAGACGATCAAAATGAAAAAATAAACCAATACACAAAAAATAGTGGACCATGCACGTAAACCAAATCATAAAAAATTTGATTAATTCCACGCCGTCTAGCTAGCTAGCTAACAATATCCATGCAGATCATGCAAACGTAATATATATATATATATATATATATTATTTATTTATATATATGAATTCTTTGTACACTTTCATGCCTCTTGCATAGTGTAGAGAAAAAAGAGCACAATTGTCCTTACAATATTAGCTACAAAAAGAAAATAATGTGCCACGTAATCGCAACTAATTGCTCTCGGAAGTACTAGTTTGTTGTCTTGTTGATTTATTATTTATGTTACACTTTTGTTAGAAAACTGGCAGATTATATTTATATGTAGCTGCATATAATAACATTGCAAACATTATTAAGTGGCTCCGTGAATGCACTTCTTACGGTCTATCTGTCTCGTTTGCTTAAAAACAAAGTGTGGTGTTATGAGGATTCCGGGCTACATTTATTTATTTTTAATGTTCTTTTTTAATGAAGAGAAATATATTCAAGTCTTAGAAGTTAGGGCATTAATAGTCGAATACTAAATATGTACGTTTTGATACATTTGTATTAAATTATTATAAATCTTGGTAATAACATCAGCAGTCCGTCATTCTCTAATAATTAATTGATTTTAGGTTCTTATTTTATTAATGTTTATCTCTGTTTTTGGACAATGTTTATCTCTATTAAATAGGTATTTTAGTACATTTCTTATATTTGGTAATAGTTTGCATACCAAAAATATAAATAAGAGATAATTGAGTAAATAATTATTTTTTTAATGATGTTTTAAAAAAATAGTCAATATTTCGATTAATTAAGCAATTAGTCATTTTTATTACTACATGATGATGTGCATTTACCTATATGTCTTTAGTTCTCTTATGTATTAGTGGCACTACAAGAAAAAAAAAAGGTTATCCACGATTGCGGTATCCACGACTGATTTGTTCAATCGCGGATAATAATTACCCGCGACTAATAAGCCAAAAAATTAGTCGCAGATACCGTTATAATTTTTTTTTTGATATTTTGACTATCCGTGACTGATTTTTTTCCACAATTCAGTCGCGGATAAACAAAACTTTGCGGGAAAAATTTGCGGGTTTTGCCTCGAGTTATCCGCGACTGAAAATACAGTCGCGGATAAGTCCCCTCAGTCGTAGAAAATAGTTCATTGGAATCTTGACGGAATGCTCTTTAGATTTCGATCATTAGTATCCGTGACTGAAAAATCAATTGGGGACAAAGGTGTCCGTGACTGAAAAATCAATCGCAGATACTAACGTTTAAAATTTCATGACTTTGGCGGACTTAATTTTCACCACTAAATCAAGCTTTTAATTTTAAAATGTATCCGCGACTGATTTATAAGTTGCGGATAAGGGCATCCGTGACTAAAAAATCATTCGCGGATGCTGAAATTTAAAGTTTAATTTTGAAGTATATCCGCGATTGATTTTTTTGTCACGGATAAGAGCATCCATCACTGAAAAATCACTCGTGGATGCTGAAATTTAAAATTTCACGACTTTGGCGGAACTTTTGTCGCTAAATTGAGATTTTAATTCTAAAGTGCATCCACGACTAATTTTTTAGTCGCGGGATAAGGGCATCTGAGACTGAAAAATCACTCGCGGACGCTGAAATTTAAAATTTTTCAATTTTAGTAGATTTTTTGCTGCTTTAATCAAATTTTTATGTTAAATGGACCATCCGCGACTGACTCTCAGTCGCATATGGTCTTTAAATATCTATCGGCTAGTAACTTAATTTTTAAAAACTTTAGACATTTCTTTAAAACATGAATTAAGAAATGACTAAATACTAAATAGATCCAAAAATAATGGTTTAATTAAATATTTGTGGGAACTAGAAGTAGCAATCAGCCTTTTATATATATATATATATATATATATATATATTAAATTTCAGGTAATATAGATGGTTTTGACTTTACAAAAACTGTCAATACTATAACATATGTAGTATTTGTCTTATATATGTATTATATACGGTCGGTATTATTATATCGATATCGATCTTCAAAGATAATGTTGAAGTTGAACCGTACGCCATAAAGTGTATTATCATGTATAACCCAATAGAAAAACAAAATGTCAACCCCATGATTTTGATGCATGGCTTGATCCAGCTATCTTTGTGCCAACCCACCTAGTACTTAATTATACATATTCTCTCCTTGATCTGCATGTAACTGCTCCTGGCCTTAATTGATTATTTTTATCTACTAATTAAATTAATTGACCAAACTCTGATTGTCTATATATTTACAATACTCGAAACTTGGCACCTGATCTTCATCCTTTTGTCAACGGCATAATTCATATAGGCAGTGATCAGAATAATTAATTTTTCTAATTAATTAGATAATTAACCACATTAATAATGGATCTCCTCTCCATACTTTGAACTTTAAATCTCCTATACTTCTTAGAAAAAAATCTAGATACAATGTAATTCACATGATCAATAGATAGTTAAGAGAGTAATTGTAATTAAGTATTATAGGTCTAACTCTAAGTTCATTGGGTGATCCGGGGTTTTTTTTTTTTTTAGTATTTTTTCTAAGTCCTTGGGATATATACATAAACATTTATTATTAGTTTCTATATATAAATATATGTATATGTGTGCGTGTGTGACATTGAAATAGATATGCACTGCCAAATGGTTTTTCTATAGTACTGCTGTTTTTAAATTCAATTTTAATACGATCTATAATTTGACATTTAAAAGAGAAAATGATATTTTAAAGAGTTGATTGTGATTAAAAGTTTCATTAGATGGCCACGTCATAGGCTTTTACTAAAGTACATTTTGACATTTTTCATAAGCATCACGAATGTCAAATTTCAATAATATATGAAATAGCTAGCTTCCCCTGGTGTTGTTTCTAATAAATAATTTCTTATACTTCTAATTCTCAAACAGACTCTCTATTTCCTTATAATCTGAAAATATTCATTAAGCGAAAAAAAAAAAAAGAAACAAAGAAGCTCTTTTATTTAGTAAAATAGAATGTACGCTTGTGTTGTGTGTTACATTGGCTTTTAACTTGAGCATGCATATTTATTTATTTATTTATTTTTTATTTTTTTAAGATAAGAGTATATGTCACAGTTTAAATCAATTTTATTTTTTCTTCCTACCTTCTCAAAAGTATTAGCTTGTTACCGTCTACGCCTTAAGAGCTGAGAAGTATATTCATATAAACATGCATACAACATATATGTATACATAAATATAAATATATACATATATATGTATATATAGTATGCATACATTGATTATGTATCGTGTATATTACGTACTACAGCTCATGATCAATCTCTTGTTTATTAAAGTACTCCAACAAAAACAATATGTTACGAGGTTTTTGGCCTATCAAATGGCAAGGTCATGCCAATGTTGGATACATATAGCCTTAATTAATATATATATATATATATATATATATAACTCAAACTCTAAATATAAAAGAACACAAACGTCATACTACGCGCTTTCTATCATTTTATTTCAATATCGTTACTTCTCATGTTCAATTTTACAAATTTTTTGTTGCTCGATTGAACAATGCTCTTGAGATTGTTATTGACTTGGTTTTATATAGTTTTTTTTTCTTAAAATAGTTTTTGACTTTCAGATGAATATCAACACTGATGCATATTTAAAAATATTGTTTGTTGCGCCCAAATCGTGATGATATACAACCACATATACAATATTTGTGAATGTTAAAAGTCAATCACTAAAAAAATAAAACAAAAAGGTCAAAATAATTTTAAACACACAACACGATCCAGGAAAAAAAATAAAGAGGTAAGAAAAGTCGAATGCTCGGTTGCCCATTATTCCTTGTCCTTATCTAATTTATATTATTTTCATACGGACCATCACAAATTTAATCATCACGAGGTTATTGTTTAGTTTCTCCTTCTATTTTTCGCAATAATTGGACTTTGTGCGTCTAGAGTTTGTTAAATGCTCTCTTAAGACTGGTTTTCGGATCTCTCGTGCATTGTCGGAGAAAAGGACAAAAAATTTATAAATAAATATATAAAATTCAACCCTCGCTAGTCGCTACGAACAAGTTTTTTTTTTTAAAATTATTTGATAACGATAACATTGGTAAATGTATTTTTGTTATTTTTGCATGACTTCGATGGTGTATACTTCTAAATCTTTCTTTTATCTTGCGCTTTATCTCTCATTCCACCTAGAATAGAGTGCAGATGAATTAAGAAGTGTATACGAAGAATTCAAATCTTGTGTTCCTTTTCTCTGTCTATTTTTTTTTCTCTTAAATAAGATTTTAATAATTAAATAAAAAATTATTATAAAATATAATAAAATAGAAAACGATTACAAATTTAATTATTTTTTGATTAAATGTTAAAATATTATCTGAAGACATAGAATGAGACGAAGAAAGAGAACATAATATCTGCCACTCATATATATAATCATACATGATAATATATATACCTCGTAGATTTTCTAATAATGAATTTGATAATTCTCAAATTCCAAAGTACTGTGCATAAGATTTTCCCACTAAACGGTGCACACTTATTATGGTCATTGTACCGGCCGGGGAAAAATCTTTCTAGATCATTATTAGCTTGAGACTGACTCCTTATATATCAAGCTCGACTGATTTTGAGGATTTTTTTTTTTTTTTTTTGCTCTAAAGAACATTTTGTTTTTTGCAAGTTGATATTGCAACTTGCATTTCTCTTTGTGTCGAGCATAAGTTCCTTTAGAAAGAATTATTCCAATTTTAGCTAGCTGTGCCCTATCTGGAATTGTCATGAGGGAACAGTAATATTAGCTTACAAGGAGTATATACATAACACACCAGTCACAAATTAATAATAATAATAAAAAGCATTGAACACACGCACAAACACACATATGTATATATATAAATATAAATATATATATATATATATAATTACATATGTGTAAGCATGATTAATGTTTAAGAGAGAGACCTAGTCATTTATATAGCCGGCCATTTTTACCGGCCACCCTTCTAGTAAGTTAGAACGCAGCCAATGGAGACAACTAGCTTGGTAGTTGTTGCAAGTTAATTACTATCGCATATATATAAATTATTTGTTTATATAAGTCTTATAAGTTATATCCGAAATTTTATATTAATGATTTTCTTTGCTCATTCTAATATACAGTTCTGTCTGGCATAAATATGTTGACAAATTTTACTATTTCAATGTTATTATTAAAAACTCTTGTTTATATTCTCACTCAATGTTTATCAGCTGTAACAAGCATTACATATGGCCGAATGTTTTTGATTGTGATAGCCTAATAACTTTGCTTGTAGAATTAGTCGTGAGATATGGGAGCATTATGTTTATTTAATACCGTCCATTTGGTGATGAAAACATTAATTTGTAATGAATAATAAATTTTGGAAGTCTATTTATCGCACTAATCCCATAATTAGCATGTACATTGCTACAAACTAAAAGAAAATTCTCAAATGGGAGACGTTCACTGATGAGAACAATTATAGATCGGTAGATTTAATTTTGTAAAATGTAAAATTTATTGAAAATGTAATATAATAATTCAGAAACATTCGCACCAATGGGCGCCTTCCATTTAAAAATTTCCTTACATTAAAAATTAAACAGCCAAGAACTAGTATATATTTTTCCCTTTATGAGCTCTAACTTTTGTGCATTTTCAGATAGAAAGCACAGCCATAGAAACTGAATATTACCCATTTTAAAACGAAGAAATGGCTTATATTTAGCTTTCAAAAAGAAAAATAATCAAACTACTTTAGGTTGTTTCTGTTATTACTAATTTGGGACGTGTCTGCCTTTCCAGGGAGAAAAAGGAGATCTAGATGCGTTTAGTAAAGTCTGTGCTTCTGTTTTCCTAATAAAAAATGCTATAATTGGAAAGCACAAATAAAAATTAACTGTTAAACATTGCAAAAGTAGCTTTAAAGAGAATATAAGTAATTTAAAGGTTTTTTTTTTTAAAGGTGTTTTTTTTTTTTTTTTTTTTGCTTAGAAAATTTAAAGGTTTATGGCTACTTTATGACTATACATACACCTGCCAAAACAATCTAACACCATCTTTTAATTTTTTTTGCAAATATACACAATCTTTTAATTAATCGGTTGTAGCTCATACTTTCACAACATGCTTTTTTAAGAAAGCGAAAAAAAAAAAAAGAAGAAGAAAAGTTGAACTTAGTCATTAAAAAAACATCTCACAAAGTATATGTTTGAGACGCTTGGGGTTAATTAGCGGTTAGTTTGTCTAGATTTGGATAAGAATAAAGCATATAATTTATTTCCTACAAATAGCATTTTCATTAATAAACTAAATATGAGAATATATATTTAAAGA
This sequence comes from Boehmeria nivea var. tenacissima, assembly GCA_018132145.1. NCBI lineage: Eukaryota > Viridiplantae > Streptophyta > Magnoliopsida > Rosales > Urticaceae > Boehmeria > Boehmeria nivea. Next base: position 19,111,581 of record CM030875.1, on the reverse strand, counting down.
AGTACGAAGTTCGATGTCGTTCACTCCTTTTATTCAAACAAACCACATATAGAAAAGTGAGGAAATATATACGTAAACTGAAAAGGAAATGGAAAAAGAAAAGAGTCACATAGTAAGTAAAGAAAGAAATTATACTCTTTGATTTCTGTGTTTTGAGTACAAAACAAAAAAAATGGTGGTTAGTACTTAGTACCTATCTCTTTCCCTATTAAGTTTTTGGTACTTCCAAATGATATTCAACATTTTTTTTTTTTTTACACAATTGACATTGAATACCACTAGAAGTACCTCGAAAAAGACCCATTGAATCACCATATCCCAATTCCCAACCACCCAAAAAAGGAAAAAAAAGGAAAAAAAAAATTAACCTCCCAAGTCCCATCCTTTCCTATCTCTCTGCCATCTTTATACACCCACTAATGACAATAATCAAGTTATAAAAAAAAAAAAAAAATTAAACACGCGAATTATTTTCACTATCCAAATCAGCAAATAGAGTAACATATAACTCATCTCCCTTGTGGATCTTGTCTTCCTTGACCTTAACCTTAACCTCAACCTCGTGGGTGTCACAATCAGCATAATAACCATGATTAGAGTCGGTAATCACGGAATTAGCCCCGGTCAAGACCTTGGCTCGCCTGGCCTCAGCCTCCCAATCAGTGAGCCCCAGAACGACAAGCATGGTCAAAGCGCAGCAGAGCTGCGCCGCCAAGAGGCCCAGCCAGAGACCCACGAAATCGAAGCCCAGAAAGAAGGCCAAGGCCAAGGCCACAGGCATTCCGACCATGTAGAAGCATCCCAGGTTGATGTTGGCGCCGACCTTGGGCCTGGCCGTGCCGCGGAGGACCCCGCACCCTGTGGTCTGCGGGCAGTTCCCGATCTCGCATAGCCCCACTATGGGCAGGACGAGGGATGTCAGCGCCACGATCTCCTCGTCCTGCGTGAACATCCGCGCCCATACCCCGCGCACGGCCACGGCGAACCCCAGCGCCGCCAGCCCCAGCGCCACGCTGCCCGAGAGCCCCACAATGGCGGCGAAGCGCGCGCGCTTCGGCCGGTCGGCGCCGAGCTCGTTGCCCACCCGCGTGGACACGCTGAAGCTGAGCGACGACGGGAATATGTAGATGAGCGCTGTCGTCTGGATGAGGACCCCCATGGATGCCACGGTGGCCTGGGGGTTGGCCAGCACGCCGCAGAGGAGGATCATGATCTCGTACCACCACCACTCGAGGCAGACCGATACGCAGCTGGGGATGGCCAGGCCGAGGAGGGACCCCCACCCCTTGAGGCAGTCGGCGGAGATCCCCGGCCACGTGTTCTTGTGGATTCCGGAGACGAGGACGTAGCCGATGAGGAGGCCGACGAGGCAGAAGTTGGTGATGACGGCGCTGAGCGCCACGCCGCGGATGCCGAGGCCGAGCCGGACGACGAGGAGGTAGTTGGTGGGCACGTGGAGGAGGATGGAGAGGGCGGCGCAGTAGGTGAGAGGGAGCGTGATGGACTGGGAGCGGAGGTAGACGCGCAGCGGGTGGAGGAGCGATTGCGCGATGAGGTCGGGGAGCGAGAAGTGGAGGAAGGACTGGGCCTCGGCGGCGATGGCGGCGTCCTGCCCGCACAGCAGCAGCAGGCGCTCCATCCCCAGCCAGAGGAGGGATATGGGGAGCGAGGCGAGGGCGAGGAGGAGGACGGTGCGCTGGAGCGAGAGGCCGAGGAGGTGGCGTCGCCCCGCCCCGAATGCCTGGCCGCAGATTGGCTCCATTCCCATGGCCAGCCCGGAGAGGATGGAGTAGCCAGTGATGTTGGCGAACCCCACGGCCAGAGAGCCCCCAGCCAGGGCCAGCTCGCCCAGCTGCCCCAGGAAGAGCATGGAGACCATGGAGCGAGAGTAGAGGAGCAGCCCCGTCAGGATCATCGGCAGGGCTATGCTCGCTATGGACTTTGCCTCTTTCAACACATTCACCTGATCCTCTTCTTCTTCTTCTCCTCCATGACTAGGACTGCTGTCAATGGTTTTGGGATTGTGTGTTGTGATTGGGAGAAGTAGTGGGGCGGTTACGAGCCCCTCGTGGTTGTCGTTTTCCTTGCTGATGGAGATGTGGTAGTTGTCGTTTGATGGTGTCTTATTTTTGCATTGGCTGCAACGAGGGGACGAGAGCTGACACATGTTGTTATTGTTGTTATGCTGTTAGGGGGAAAGAGAGTTAATTTTGTTGTTGTTGAGAGATGAGAGAGAGAGAGAGAGAGAGAGAGAAATGGAATTGTGAGTTGGTGGGGGGTTTAAGAGGAGGTGTATGGAGTGGCTTTTATAGGCACTCTTTGAGGGAACCGTTTTGATAATCATTTTTGGAATGACTTCTTAGGTCTTTTTGTAAAATACACTTAACTAAAGTAAAGATTAAGATATTCATCTTATACTTCATTTTACGCGCTGTATTCGAGTGCGGCAACAACTATCTGATAGCTGTTAATGCCTCAGATGTATAGTGGAATAAGAGTCAAAAGTTTCTGCTCTCTCTCTCTGTAAGAAGGCGACTGAGACTTTGTCATAGAAAATTAAGACAAGCTTCAATACTGTTTGGAATTGGAAAGTTGCGAAATTATGGGCCGATTTTTCTTTAGGATGATTCCAAAAAGCCCACTATTGGCCCATCAATGGTGTCCTTGGTAAAGTGCATCGATCGAACAAATTAGAAGACAAATTAGCTAAGGGATTCATGGGGATTAACTCACATCGCCAATGCCAAATGCCAACTCAGCACAGTTTGTCCTCTAACGGTAAGAGAACTAAGACGGCTTAATTTGCATCACTTGAGGCCTTCACAAAACAAAAACAGTTTTTGTGTCTTTATGGGTCGGTCCAAAATAGTCCCTCCCACATAGTTCAAACCCCTTGCGAGGCTCCGATACAAAAAAGAACTAGATGTTCTCAAGAATACCACAAAAACTTGGCAAGAGTTGAAACGTTACAAATTGTAATCTCTTTATAGTACAAAACCACTTTGGATTTTGGAAGTTCATTGGTTAATAGTACTTCTTTGTAGTCAACAAGAGCAAGAGACAATATAACTATAGAAGGATTGAATTTGAGACTCGAGAGGGGTCCAAATTGGTTCAAACTTCAAAACCCAGTACAAACTTTGGGGTATTCTTTGAGGAAAAGTCTTGTTCGGTTTCTTAATTCAAATACACTTGGCTTAATTTGGTTGGTCTCACAAGTCTCTGGTGCAGTGATGAGAGACTGCCAAGTATGGCCGTCGTGGTACTTCCACAACCAAATAAAAAGTGGTTTGGTCTCTTAATTTGGACAAGAGAAGAGGACTCTCTATTACAGTCTTATTACCCAACCAAAAAAAAAAGAAAAGAAAAGAAAAAAAAAAAAGACACAATTTAACTTCCTTTATGACAAGGGCATGAGCCCACAGGAGTAGTACTTCTTCACAAATCTTTTTTGACTAAGAAATTCTTCGAAGTAGAGACAAATTAAAGTTCTGTCACAAAAAACGTGTAGAAATTTCCATATGTTAATTAGCATTCATTAGCTGTATGAAATGTATATATGTGTGCTTTTCACTTGGCCCCATGGTTTGGAGTCCCCAATATTAATAAGTCCATGTAACTTAAAAATAGTGCTCTTTTTTTTTTCTTTTAATTGCCAATGACTGTGTACTTATCAGGGGCCTAGATGGCTAGATGTGCTGGTCAAGTTTAATTCTTCAACTTTCGGTGGAACGTTTCGACGTGTGTGTGAAGGCTTGGAAATACCCTAATTGATGACCAAGAAATCCATTAAAATTAGATAGAGCGCGATAAATGGGTTTAAAACATGACACAAAAGAAAAGGAAGGGAAAAACTAATAGGTCTAAATAGATGTCACAACATCATGAGTTAATTAGCAAGATATCAAGAATTAGTGGTAGTAGTGGATTCAAATATTGATTATAGAAAAATGTTCGTTCTTAAATCAACAATCACATACACAGAGAAAGGGCACAATTTTAGTCGGTCCAACACCAACTAAATGTGGAATTATAGGAAATAATAATTATTAGGTGTATAACACAGTGTATCATGCTAACAACCAACGTGACCACAAATTTCATGCTTTTGCTGATATAAAATAAAGAAGCACTTAGGAGTAGTTCATATTATTTTGAGGCAAAACTAGTTTAATTAATTTCCCCCCCTTTTTGTTCATCTCTGATTTGACCAAGGAAAGACATTTTCCATCTCTGTAATATGAACGAATAATGAAAACATGCAAAAGTCCTTGTTAATTCCTTTCCCACGTGATAAAGGAATTGAGAAAGATAGCAAAAAGAATGAACGTGTGACTAATATTGCCCCACTAAATTTTACTTTATCACTAAAAATCTCAAAACAAGTCGATCGACAAATTAAATGGTTTGGGATTAGATTTTTTATCTTCCTTTACATGGGGAGATATGACATTAATTGTTCTCACCATCTACGTCATACTTGGTCACTGCTTCACTTTAACAGAAAAATGTTTGAGAAGAAAATTTTAAAAAAATAAATAATTAGGGAAAAAAATGAGAAAAATCTTTGACAAACCTAGTTTTGTTTTTAACAAAAAGCTCCTATTGCGGTTAATATGGACTTGGTTAAACCAAGCACATAAACTCTTGTATTAACCGCTTTTTAATAAACTAAATATTTCTTAGTCTCTCTTATATTTTGTCTTATTAGATGTGTATGGTCAGCTACACCCTGAAAAGTTCCTAAGTAGATTCCATCGATAAGCTTAATGAAAGTAGATACGACCCTTCTATATATATATTTGTATATGTACAAAATTTTGCGATATATTGACATCTTTATTAATTCCGGAGAAAGCAAAATCCAAAGTATAATAATAAACATAATCATATTAGTCTTGTGGTAATTAAAAGATTTGGTTAGTACAAATCTTTATATGATTATCATGTGACGCAAGTGTATAGGACACAAATGATGATGGATATTATCAAAGATTAACCTCTTTAAAGTTTCAGTACCATATCATCTATATATATCCACACAAACACTATAAATCCAAAAAACTATGCATTTCTTGAACTAAGAGGAGAAGCATCTCAAGGGAAAAAAAAATGTTTTTTATATTTTGTCATCTCTGTAAAAGGCCATTTTATATATGCACTTTTTATTGTGGATTGTCTACTTCACCGAAAGCCAATTTCCATTTGGCTTGGCACAGAGAGGAATGAATGATGCCGGATGTGAATTTGTCGCAGATTTACGTGTGGGGTCTTTTGAACAGTTTTATATATATATATAGTTCACACTTCAGAAATCATCAAGTGAACTATATATATATAGTTCACACTTCAGAAATCATCAAGTGAATTTTTCACACTTGTCGACACTCATACCGCTTTAATTTCGGTTACTTAATAATTAGATAACTACATACATATAGTCATGGTCAAGATATTGTTATGTTTTGCCCTACCAACATATATAATAAGGTGATAATAAATCGACATGCCTATCCAGCAAAAAAAAAAAAAAAATCTACATGCCATGAATATTCTTTCTTATCACTGGCGGAGCCACCTTTTGCAAAGGGACGTGCCCTTATATTTTTAATATCTAAAATTATTGCTTAAAATTTGTAAAAGTTTTCAAATATGCCCCTTTGATTTGAAAATATATTCTAGACTTAATGGCCGCTTACTAAATAAATAGTTCAATTTCATTTTTAACTACACAATTTTTTGAATTTAAAAATTAAAATGTTAGGTTACCAATCTATTCTAAAAGCTTAAACTAATAGGATTCCTCCCGATATGTAGGCCTGATATCACGTTAGTTTTCATCCCAAAGGTTTAAGCTGATAGGATGGGCATAGTTTTATATTTTAACATTATAGATTCAATATTAAAAAACAATAAATAATGCAAATTTTTTTCTTAAATTCTCTTTGAAACTAAAACAAGTCATGTAAAATTTTCTCAAATTATGTCTGAACTCAAATTTTTACATCCTATTATGAACTTGTAAGTACTAATATTAGCATAAAGTAAATAGGATTAGATATGACCAAGTGATCAGTTGTTTTATTTGAAAATTAATGTAAAGCGCTTGATTATAGGTGTTGTTTGGGAAATGGATCCGGATCCATTCTGGGCTATACAAACGAGTTTATCAGTTCAAATCGTTGTTTGAGAACTTTTTTTTAGAAAAAATCCAAATGACTAAAACTCATTCAAGCACCTTAAAATTTAAATTCTACCCACCCTCAAATTTTAACAGTTTGAATTCATTTTGAATAGTTCTTTTTGATTTGACATTTCAACCATTCTTTTTATAACTCAAATCACATATTTTTATATCTACCCAAACAACAATTCAAATAAATTTTTAATTTAGATTATTTGAACTAAACAACAGTTTAAATTCTTCGTTTAAATTGCACAATTCAAAATTTTCAATTCAAACGAAAAAAATTCAAATTACCACAATTTAAACCCGTTTGTCAAACGACACCATAATGTCAATCATCAGATGGGTCCTACAGACAAGTATGCTATTGTCCCTTTTTGAATAATTAAGTTTCCATATGAGTTTAGATTAATTACATTGGTAGACGTTGTTCTTTATACAACTTATTGACTTGCAAAACATTATGTATAACTAACACTTAAAAGGACTACATAAAATAAAAAAAGAAAAAAATTAATGGAATTACTGTTTTTTGCTTTTTTATTACGTTAGTATTAGTAGATTCGAAGTTACGGCTTATTGATAACACTTTATAAACACAACAAACACTTAAAGGAGTTACATATTGTTTTAACTTTTAATTTATTCCATGTACAGTAAAAAATTTAGAGGAAAAATTCTACCAAACAAGCATATATGCCGTTAATGTCGGTTAAAGATTCGTTGAATTTACACAATTTAGTGGAGAGCCGAAATGCAATCTTGCTTTTTCCAAAAGATAAGATTGGTGGAAAAAAGACTAGGGATAAAGTAGTATAACAAATAAATTGTCCTTTTCATAATTTTTCATATTATATCATAATTATATTAATAGATTGGCATTGCCCAGCAACACTAATTTCTTCATCGGGAGCACGCTGCATGCCCACATTAGTCATGCATGCTTCACATGTATATCAATTTAAATATAATATATATATATATATATCTATATATACAGTCCAAATTCTTGTAAAATTAAAAATAATTAAAAGCCTAACACTTTCAAGCAAAAGAAAACAAAGTTTTGGTTTCAGAGTTGGAGTTGCATATTGCTTCTTTATTTGCTATTTTACTTTTTGGACTGCGTTTTATAGCTTTTTTTTTTTTCTATTTTCCTTTTGGGCTAAATTGGACTATATCTATATATATATATATATATATATATATATATTACACAAGCGGTTGATATTATCTATATCAAGTCAAGTCTGTCAGCGCTTCGTGCATGAACCATGCAAATCATGTGAGTGATAAAACATAGAGTTTGATGTAGTAGTAACTGATTTGATAATTATCCAAGACAAAAAGGGAAAATTGAAAATTGAAAATTGAAAAAGAATGGATAATGTGAAATTTAGGAGGTTAGATACGGAATGATCTTCTTGCTTGCATTTTGCATGCAGTGAGTCAAAACTACTTGCTATATTAATTATATATCTTCGACCAATTGCAATTTTATACATTTGTACATTATTATTATCATCGTATACAATTACTGCAGCCTCATTTTATAGAAATTAGAAACTATGAAGTAGTTCACAACTTTGTTAAAATTAATTACAGCACAAATATTAACGAGTGAAATACATTGTGGTGGGCCCCACCTATTGAGTATGGAGATGGCCGGATTACGCTGCTTTAAATTTTGAACCAACAAATACAAATCAATGAAGATGATTGGCACTAAATACTAATTAAGGTCCATTAGGTTGATCACTTGATTCTGTACAAATAACTAAGCAATTAATTATATATGTTTATAGGGGAAAAAAAAAACTGAATGATCTCCTAGTATTTCATTAATATTTTGTGTTTCTCCTTTAAATTTTTATAATATAAATATTTTTTAGCTTTTGAAATTTAAATAAAACATTGCTTTGTTTCGGCATTTTTGTTGACTAAAGGCCTATTTGGCAATGCTTTTTAGAAGTCGTTTATGGTTTCTTGAGCTCAAAGTTGCTTTTATAATTGTTTAGCTAATATTTCTGAAGTGTTCCGGCTGTACAAAAGTGTTTTCTAAAGTCTGAAAATGTGATTTTTCGAAGAAACTTTTTTGAAAAAGCTTTAAAGCTTTTTTTTAGTTTAAAAATAATTACCATAATAATATTAACATTTTTTGTTGTTAATTTGTTATCATATTTCACTTTTAACCTCTTTTGAATTATAGTTTCAATCATTTATTGAAAGCCAAAGCTTTAATAATTCTCTTTTTTACTTGTTAAAATAATAAGCCAAATTAAGCTTTGCCAAACAAGTAAATAGGTTAGTATTTTGTAAAGTATCAAAAGATTTTATTTTACAATAGACTACAGAAAATGTATACGCATTATGAACGGAAAAAATTTACTCATTCCATTTCATTTCTTGGAATATAATGGGTTGAAGAATGGTTTGTAAAACAGTTTGAAATGATTATAAAATGGTTTGACTTTGCAAATTTTGAAGTGTTATAAATGGTTGATATTTGAGAATATTGTATAAAGATTATGAAAGTTGAAAAATGGTTGAAAAAAATAGAATGGAATGTGATGAATTGTATAGGAATTTAAGAAAGTTGAAAAAAATAAAATAGAATGGGTAAAATAGGTGAACCAAACAAGGGGGAAAATGTTATTTTATTTTTATCAGAATTCAAATTAAGTAATATTTTTCTGTTTACTTCAAAATCTTAATAGATAAATTTTTGTATTATCAAAAACACAAAATAAAACAATGTGGTATTTCAACAAAAAAAAAAAAAAAACATAATACAGACTACCTCGTCTCATTTTTCCTTATGACAGGAAATTTGATTTCTTTTTAAAACATCTTAAGCCTGAGATTTCTTCTCTTTGATCTTTTCGTGTCAAAAGTACTTTTTTTCCCCAACTTATAACAGACTCCATGATCAAAATATAACAAAATGAGGTTTTTGTAACTTCATATCACTCTTTTGAAAAGGGGAAAAATACACTAGCTAACACTTGGCGGGATTTGATTGCGGATTTGAATCCATGCTCTGTGGTAAATTTAAATATAGATAAAGAGATAAGGACTTTTATTGGTTAATAAACATTAAACAACATCATCCTTTTTGGGAGGTTTATTGTCTTATTATGCACAGTAGTGTTTTTATTTTTTCATAAATTTTCCTCATAATGCGAAAGTTTTTATAGTTATGATATATATCCTGATACACATAACACTATCGCTCGTTTATTTAATTTCAGTTTGGCATTCGAACTAATTAATAAATTCAAACATAACCTTTTTATGGCCCATAACATACTCCGATCAACAAGTGTCACATGACACAGCAGTATTAAAAAAAAAGTAGATAAAATGTTAGGTTGCAAAATGTTAACTATCTTCTTAGCAAATGATATGACATCTCCATATTAAATTATAAAATAAGGTTACTAATACATTCATTTTTATTCTCTGCCAATTTGTTTAGTTGTTACATATATAAATTTATCTCAAACTTATCTCTTAAAAGTTTACTGGCTAATAAACATTTTTTTTTCCTGCGAATAAACATCCAATGAGGGATCGATACGTGTGCGAAGGCATCAATCATTATCAATAATACATATTATTTTTCTGAGTATTTAAGATGATCAAAATTCAACAAAAGTGCTCCGTAGCCTTTGAAAAGAAAAACAGATAAAGAGAGATAAAATGAGAAGTGTTATAATGTCGACACGTGTGTTTGGAAGGGAAAGTTAGAGAAATGTGGTAATTGGTAAATCTAAAGGCATGCGATTGGACGGTCACACGTGCGTGCATGGAGTCCCCATCATACCGTACACGTTCCGATAATTATTTTGTTTGGGTCCCACTTTTGTTGGTGTCTCCGATTCTGTGACAACCTCCAAAACAGCCAAAAAAAAAAAAAAAAAAAAGCTAAAATAGTGCATAATTTTTTACATTATTCATAGTGTACGATTTATAATAGTTTAAAAAATATATTAAATTAAATTTTTTTTACACATAAATTTATTACAACGTCTATTTTCAAGTTCTCAATTCATTTATCAAATTTGAAACTAAAATTATGTCAATCGGAGATGAAATGAAGAAATAACAAATAAAAAATTAAAAAGACAAACTTCTTTTTTCATTTCCGATTAAACATAATTCTTTGGTTAAATTTGATAAATGAATAGATAACATGTTAATAGATATTGTAATGTATTTATGTGTAAAAAAAAATTAGATTTATGTATTTTTTAAGCTATTATAAGTCATACACTATGGATAGTGCAAAAAATCGTGCACTATTCTAGCCGCTTCCAAAATATATTACTTAAAAAGAAAGATTTTTATTCACTACAACTAGTCCGTCCAGATTTTAAAATAATTATAATAAATTTAAAAAATATTTAATTATAATAAAATATATTGTTATAATGATTTTTTTGAATTATTACTTTAGTTAATTAATATAGTTAATGTACTAAATAAAAAGCTTTTAAATATTTTGTCAAAGAAAAGCTTTTAAATAAAAATTTATAGAGAAAAAGAAGGAAGAGGACAATATTTATCAGCATCTTTGATCTTTGCCGACATAGTTTCGGCAGTGGGATATATCTTATAATAATTTTGAATAAGCATGTTTAATTTTTTCCAAATATTGAGTCCATTATATATATATATATATATATATATAAATGTATAGGATCTAAAATTATATTTTTACATTGTGATATGTTTTATTACACACACATATATATATATATATATATATATTATTTTTTCTCATTGGACACAATCATTTAAATGTTGTTAATTTAAATAACTATTGACTTTTTTTTTTTTATTTTAGTGTGATTTATATAATTAACATTTAAGCATCTAACCGTAAGATCGGAAAAATAAAAAATCATTTAAATGTAATACATTTAACTACTTGTAGCAAACAAGAAGTTTATTAAATTTAAGAGAAAAACTTTGAGAGAGTTTTTGTAGAAGCTATTTTCTAGACACTTTATTCAATATAATTATCTCAAAAAGAGGAGTTTTCCTTGTTCACTCAACTGGCTATCACTTGGTGTCTGCGGTTGTAGGATGATTTTTTTAAAATAATATTATTTATCCTGATAAGTAATTATATAAAGATATGTCAAAAAATAAATATATTACGTGACAAAATATGCATATAAATGTGAGAATAAAATTAAATGTTGGCTCATTTTTAAGCTTTTAGGAGGATATGAATGCATTGCAAATCGTTAGGTGACTTAGCTCTCAAGTATAATACATAGGAGAATCAATATCTGATTAATTTACACTTGTACTAACTATAATCTCCAGTATGTTAGTTTTGGATTATAATGGTTGTTAAACAAGTTTTGAGTCAGTGAAAATCAAGACCTATTAAGCTTTTTTTTTTTTTTTTGACGGTTTGTAAATGGTGTCTGTGCAAGTGATAATTGGACGGTTTGTCCCTTTGGAATATTGGGGATGTATGTCTGAAAAAGGAGAGAAAAAAGAAGTAATTTTATTACACGGGACCTACCTTACCACTTGTTCTGTGGGCTACTTGTCAACGGTTGGGAATACTTGGGCCATTAGCATTCGAATCTATTGGACCATCAAAAAGCAACTTTAAAGGACCTTTTTATTGTTGAGAGATTTCAATGAATGCTTTTGACATATTAATAAGAAGAGTCTTTCCCCGGAGATATGGTGGGAAATTTCCCACCTGAGAATTTTTTTAATAAATTTATGATCAGTTCGTTATTTTTTTTTTCCAGAAGAAAGTAATAGAGCACGTCACTTATAGTATAAATTTTTAAGCGGAACTTAGAACGAGCTCTCTCTTATTCTACTATTATGATTATTTGATGAATGAGTCCTTTTTAATCTTTTGTTCATCGAAGCCAACAATATTTCTTCTTACTGATGATGGACAAAGTGACTAATAGACAAATGGTAAAGTAGACTCGGTACAAATTTTTTTTTTCCTTTTTATTTTTTTGCTGTAACTACAAATTCATGTACAAATGACTAGTTAGTATTAAATTTTGACAACAGTGATAGTCTAAAAAAAATGCTTCACCTTTTGTTTGTATATTTAAAAGAATGTTTATGAACCGTGCTTTGAGCTTATGTTTCTTGGCTATCTGTCACGCTCTCTCTCGTTCTAGAAAAGAGAGGCAACAAATTCTACTAAATCAAACGTTCTTTTCCTATGGTTGAGAAAACTCACTGCTTTTTTATTTTCAATTGAGAGGCACTACAACCAAAAAGGGAATGGATTTATTCAGCCCAAAAGATTAAAAAAAAAAAAAAAAAAGGGAATGGATTCGGTACAAAGCATTTTGAATTCTTCTAGTCAACGAATTGGAGTGAAAGGCAGTGAAAAAAGTTCTCAATTCTTTGATTTAGCATTAAGGAATAAACAAAGAATAATAACATGGGAACACAAATTTTGAACAACACAGAAAGAAATTGTGTTCTTGAATACCCTAATCGGTTAAAGACTAGTACTTTGTGCAAAACGGTTGAAATGTAACCTCAATTTGTACGGTAGAAACGACGGAGAAAATTGTTGTTTTTAATAAATTTAAACAAGAAGAGATGAATCGTGTAGTTGATATCTGCTCTGCATGTGAATTAATTGAGAGATTGAGAAGTCTCAAGCCAAGGCAAATTTGCAACAAGTTCTAAGTTCCGAAAATATTTCTTAAGAAGAAAAACCCACAAAATAGTGCTGAAACTAAACGGAGAACAATCATCTAATAACAATAACAATAACAATGGCTAAGGCCTAAAATTGTCGATCAAGAAGCTAAAAACTGAAAGTCCTAACATGGTGAGCCAGGTTACAACACAATCAATTTTCTTCTTTTCACTGAGACGAATTGGACAAGGTTCTCTTCTCACGAGTGTTTCGACGCTCAGATCATTCCTCGGCTTGCGGAGAGCGACTGCAATGTCATCAAGCACAGAGTAAACTAATTAGATCAAATCAAGACTTGAATACAGCAACAAGTAACCATGACAATGAAATTTTGACCACACAAACCTTTGGTACCTCTCGTTCATGGGGCTTTCAGGTCCATCGTCATTGGGACTGCCCTTATGTTCGGGTGCCGAATTTGGGCTTTGTCCCCGGCCATTATCATGGTCAGTCCTCTCTCTTATCTCTCTTCCCAAAGGACTAAGGCTGCGGTCATGGCCATTTTCAGGACTAGCCCTTTTCCTCCCATACGGGCTAGCACTAGGATCACGACCGTTGTCGGGACTAGCCCGGTCCCTTCCTTGTGGACTACGGCTTGGGCCACGACCGCGATCAGCACTCACCTTCTCTCTTCGGTGTGGACTACGGCTGGAGCCACGGCCATGATCAGGGGCACCTCTCTCTCTCCTATGTGGACTTGGGCTGCGGCTGCGGCTGCGCCCACGGCTACGGACATAATCAGGGCTCCCTCTTTCTTTTCTAAAGGGGCTTGAAGAGCGATCACGGCCATAATCAGGACTACCTCTCTCTCTCCGATGTGCCCCAGGGCTGGATCCACGACCATAATCAGGGCTACCTCTTTCTCTACGATAGGGACTTGGGGAGCGCCTCCTGTCGCGACCTCTATCTGGCGATCTATCACGACTTCTTTCAGGGCTATACCCATCTCTCCTCTCATCATCATCCCGAACTGCATATTCCACTGAAATAACCCTATCCATCAACTTGCTGCATATCATTACACAAGGCACAAATTGTTATAAAACTAAACTTTACTGCTTATTGCATAGGAAATAATCTAAAACCGATATAATTTAAAATCAAAGATGAGATAGAGATATTCACCTCATATTTGTAGCCTCCAAAGCTTTGGTAGCATCCTCCTGCGATTCGTACTGAACAAATGCAAAATTCCTCCTGATCCTTACACTCACTATCTTACCATACGAATCAAAATGTCTCTCCAAGTCCTTAGTCCTAGTATGATGTGGGTCAAAATTTATGACAAACAGGGTCTTTGATGGTTTATTATTAGTTGATTTTCTAGACCCACCAGGCCTTCTAATGCCACGTTCTTGCTGAAATAATCAAAGAAAAGAATTTAATTTATCCACTAAAAGAACAAAATAAAATTGAAAAAAAAAAAGATTTTAATACATGTTACCTTTGTCCATTCCACACGAAGTCTGCGACCCTTTTTACCAAATTCTCTCCGATCAAGGCCTCTAATAGCATCCTCTGCATCTCTCTCATCATCCATGTAAATAAAGGCAAATCCTGTATACCATGAAAGCAAAAGAACACGTAAATGAAATCATTATTAATGTACCCCTGATGATGGAAACAAGGCAATATTTCTCCCGGCTGGCATTTCTCCCTTCAGCAGCATGCAAACTGCCTAGATTCTATCCCAAAACAAAAAGTTTGGCAACCTCTAGGAAATCTTAAACCAAGTCACCAGTAGATTAATAACAGACCTTGTGTCGTGAATTAAGTGATGTCAAGGAACAACAATCCAAAAGTGGATGTCTCATTGTGGGTCAATGAAAAGCGTGTGCTTGTCCATCTAATCTGGCAGCCTTTGCTGAGAGGTTGGCAATGTTTCAAACATGGAACATGTCTGAAATTGAAGGCTGGGCGAAAGTCGTGAGGATTGAAAGTCAATGGTGTCTGTGGAAAATGTGGTATGGTAGTGCCATTGCAGATCAGAGTGTCTCTTCTTAAAACAAGAGGAGGCTCGTCACAGGCAAGAAATGGTGTTCTGGAGAGCCGATCCATTATCCCGGAAGAGTGTATGGATATCCCAAGAAAATCCTGCGTCAAAGAAAATGTTGAGTGTGGGGGGATTGCGCTTCAAAAAACATTTTTTTTAATATCTATCCTGAACCCCCAGCAGAACTCAACAAGAAAATTTGGTTGTATCTCATATGACTATCCGGATGGTTTCTGGTTGTAGCACTGCTGATGAAGAGAAAGCTGCCCGATTTGCAAATGCGGAATTGCCCCAGCTGAATTGCCTTGTTGTCGTAAAACCTCCTCCTCGTGAGTAAGGTATAAATATTTCATTTGTTCTATATAGAGTAAATTTGTTTACGAAATTAACATTTTTAACATTCGTTTTATATGTTGACTGCTGCTCTTAAGCAAATTTATGGCTAGTATTAACCTAGATTGGTGATGTCAGCTTAAAGATGATGCAATGAACATAGAGATCATCCACTTAAAATATATCCAACAATACAGAGATAACCATCCATAACTCTCTTAGAGCTGCTTCTAATAGTCAACATCTACAAAACTCCAAATTTCTAGAACCTGCATTAACTTACCTTTGCCTGCCCTATTACAACAAGCACAACCCGAATTACACAAAAGATTGCAGTGGAGGCTACTGCAATGGTTTAGTCATACTAGTGAAAATTCGCAATTCCCAATTTCTGAGAACTTAGAGATAAGCCTCGAATTTATCTGAAACACACGAGCCCGTTTCAAACCCAAAATTTCATAGCTTTTTTCATTGGTTACATGCATGTTTAATCTCGTCATCAAAACCCATGGTTATAAGATCAAAATACAGAACAAATTTGCAAAAATAAAACAATCATTGTGAAATTGATACAATCCAATAAGAGCACTTACCAGACTTCATATCAACCCTATCAACCCTCCCATATCTCCCAAAAAGCCGCTCCAGATCAGACTGCCGAGCGTCGTACTCAAAGTTCCCACAGAAAATGGGCCTCATTTTCTCTGGAATAAGGCGAAGATATCAGATATTTCCTTTGAAGACAAATTAAAGAGCCAAAGAAAAAATTGTCCAACCTTTTCTGTTAGTAAAAAATGAGTACCAAATTAAAGTAATAAAATATTTAAAATATTACCATTCTCGAACTTTTGCGATAACTAGATTAGAACACCTACTGAGTAAAAAAAAAAACTACACATTTTAATAGAATTCGTGAATAATAACCAGAGCACCAAAAATCTATAACAACGAACACAGAAACAGCTAGAAATATTGCATAATCGCAGTAATCAACCTGAGGCCAGAAAAAAAAAATCACCAAAATCCCATTGCATAAAATTGATTATTTTAAGTCTGTCAAACGCATCGACGAAGGAAATACATATACAAATCACACTACAAGCAAAATAACCAACATACACACACAATAAAAACACCCACAAACTAACATATCTTAATTCACTGCAATTTAATTAAAGCACGAGATAAATCAACAGTAAAGCAGACAACGATAAGCGAAAACCCCCAATAAAAGCCCAAGAATTATAATTACGAAAGCAAAACTTAAAGGTCCCAAATTTATTCATGAATAGCCGATAAATTTTCATTTACAAGGGACAAAAACAAACACGCTTATGCTAAATTCTGGATCAGATTGCATCAAAACTTTCAGATCTACAAGATACCAAACAAACCCTAAGATTTTCTATTGATTTCCGAGATAATTTCAGAAACAGGCAGGGGAAGAAATTCGACTAATATCCGACACCAAAAATAATTTCCTTTCTGTCGAATTTTCTCGGCAACCAAACAGAAAATTTCACAAGGCTTTTAGAGATTAAAAACAAAAAAAAAAAACAAACAAACTTAAGACAGTACGAAAATTTTCTTCCATGTTCGAATCGAAGGAAAAAGAATGAGCTTGTTTTACCTTTGTCTCAGTAGCAGCGATTCGAGAGAACGGAACTTCGAAACCCTAAAATGCGAAAGGGGTTTGGGTTTCGGATATTTGTTTGACTTGACCTAAACACACAGCTCGCGAGTTTCACCAAATACTACTACTATAAGAAATCCACTTGTTATGGTAATTGCTTAAAAACCCCTCCTATTTTATTTATTTTTAATAGTTACCTATTGTGGGCCTAAAATTGCAGTATGCCTCTTATTTGTGGAAGAGACTAAAAGCTATAAAAATTGGCTCCATTAGATTTATTTATTTTTTCCCATATTTTGTTGCTTTATAGTAAAAAAAAAATTATTTATTTTATTGAAGTCTAAGCAAGTTCATCTAGATTAAATTTGTTCTTTAAGTGTTGGGGCATTTTTTTTTTTTCAAAATCGCAGGATATTGCAACTTTTTAGCCGTTGGATTGGACGAAGATACGACGAATAATGAAATGATGCTTTTTAGCCGTTGGAAGTATATTTCAAAAGTGGCGTTGTTTATTATGTTGGTGTTTGTGATGTTTTTTTTTTTACTTAAACCATTGTCATTCAAAGTTAATGTTGCTTTCCACGTCTCCGTCGTTTTATCTGGTATAATTACCCTTTTTTATATTCTTGTTCATATCCTATATTTTATTTCATCTATATTTCAAATTTATTTGTTGCGATTCATGTATTATAGGTTACTAGCGATGCTGTTTGTTTAGGCTGTTATTGTGTGTCGTTTGATGCTTTATCTTGTCGCTTTTACATTTATGTCTTTTTCGGTTATGTTGTCGTTTTCATCTGTCCTTGGGCAGTTGGGCCTTGATGGCTATTGTATTGTTGAAAATCTTCTTGCTCTCGATTTGGTTGGTTGTTTTTTTTGTTTTTGTTTTTGTTTTTTTTCCTTTGTTTCCTGTCTTGCATCAAATGACGTGTTCCAAATGTACATCGTTTAATAATTGTTGTCGTTTTATATCTTTCCTTGACAAGGCTGTCGTTTCCACAAATGGTGTCCTTCATTGGTTTCTGGCGTTTCTGTCTTGCTGCAGTTTTTGTGTTCAAAACGTATCTCGTTTGATAAGGTTTTGTCGTTTTCAAATTCTGCCGTTTTGTATATTGTCGTTTTTTTATGCCCTTCACACGATGTTGTCGTTTTCACATATGGTGTCGTTTTTAAGTTTATGTCATTTTATTTATTGCTGCAGTCGTGTTCAAATGTATGTCGTTTGATCTGTTGTCGTTTTTATGTGGTGCAATCGTGTTCCAAAGATATGTCGTTTGGTACATTGTTGTTTTTCAATATGTTGTCGTTTTTAATGTCATTGACTGGATGTTGTCGTTTAATAGTTTTTGTCGTTTTCATGTTTATGACATTTTTTTTTCAGTTGTCGTGTTCCAAAATGTATGTCGCTTGATACATTGTTGTCGTTTTTTATATGGTGCAGACGTGTTCCAAAGATGCGTCGTTTATACATTGTTGTTATTTTCAATCTGTTGTCGCTTTTAATGTCCTTGACTTGAAGTTGTCGTTTTGAAGTTTATTGAAGTCTCTATATCTTCACCGTTGGTAAACCGGAAAGGCATTAACACCACTTCCAAATATTGACAAGTAAGGGAGTAATTACGGGAAACGAAAGAAGAGAGTCATTCCACAATAAATGAGAAAAATTGATGCAGAAAAAAAAAAGACAGAAAAATTGTAATTAATTTGAGAAGAAAATAACAAATCCAATTGGACCAACACTGATGTCTGCAAAACAATGGCCTTAACATGTTGCAAGTTTGGGCTTAATCATCAAGGCCCAAAATGATACCTTATTGGACAGAAACGACAGCAAAATAACACATTCAAAAACCGACATAAACCATAAACGACACGATATTCGTGAGAAAACGACATGCAGGACTAAACCGAATCAAACAAAGGAAGGACAAAAAACGATATCCTTGAAAAAGCGACAAAGATGCAGAAGTGAAAGAAAAACGACATACTTGAAAGGACGACATAAATGCAGAAACGACAGAAAAAAAGACATCTTTCGAAAAACGACATAGATGAAGAAACGATAGAAAAAAGACATCCCCAAAAAAATACTAAGGCATAAACGACACAAAGAGACATCATTTACGATACAAAACGACCTGAGTGCAGATACGATACAAAACGACATCCTTGTAAAACAACATGATTCAGAAGCTTCGCAAATGACATCCTTGAAAAACGACCAAAATGAAAAAAACGACAGAAAAATGACATCCTTGAAAGAAGCGACGTGACAAAAACGACATACAACAACATAATTGAAGAAACGATCCCAAATGTAGAAACCACAGCCAAACAACATAATTGAAGAAACGACCCCAAATGTTGAAACTACAGCCAAACGACATCCTTTAGAAAACAACTAGTAGTTATAAGAGATATCTTGTTATTAGATCATAACTATTATCTTAATTTTTAAAACATAAATTCAAATTTAATGAGTCTTTTAAAAAATGACTTATTTAATTCTTTTTTTTTTTTTTTTGTACAGATGAGAAAACGACAATAAGTGAAAATGTAAATTCTTTTTTTTTTTTTAGTTCTCAATTTCAGCTTGTCTGTGGCCAAACAACTCTCGTGGTTTTTTTTGTTTATTTATTTATTTTTTTAATAAACAAATGTCATGTCATTTACGCTGAGAATAATATAGATAGCATTTTTTATATGCTCAGAATATGAAAATGTATATTCAAGGGAAAATATACGTTGACTTATACGAAATTACTGAAGAAACTAGGAGGGTATCAAATCAAAATAACAAAAGAAAGAAACAAAAGACGAATTAAGTACATGTCATAAGATATATTATTGGGGTATTTATTTATTTAGCTTTGGCAACAATATTGATTTAATTCTAGACAATCCTAGGAGCTTGAGTTGAAGGGCCAAATTGAGATGGCTCAACGATGTTACTACTTTGTCCCTGCAAGGTGAGTTGATTGAGATCAGATTCAAGCACTTGAAGAACATCATGATCATCATGATTAGGAGGGTAATTTTGATCTTGGGCGTTGATCACAGTGTCAGTGTTGGAGCTCATGATGGCGATCTCCGCTCTTGTTTTAGCAAGTTGAGCCTCAGCGTTGCGTATTTCTTGATACAGCTGGGAAATAATCCTCACACAGCCGTACACTGGGTCTTCGATTCTGTGTTGTGCCTCGAACTGCATCGAGTCCGCGGCCTGAGCACGCTGATCCGCGGGCAGATCCTAATGATTGACCAAAATAGAAATTGAACAATTTTAGTGCCAATCATGAATAGTACGGTGGGGTTTTATATATATATATATATATATATATATATAGCTTGATGGTATAATTTTATAACTTCTTTAAAAATAACGTCCACAACTTTTTTTAGGTATATAGACCGTTTTTTTTTATAAAGATTATTTATATGATTAATAGATAAAATAAAAAGGACATTTTTTAAAATATGGTATAAAACTAGTAACTACCAAAATTTGATATGTGCCGCAAGATTTCTTCAAATAGTCATTTCGCAATGCCTTTTTATAGAAGAAAGGAAAATTAGAATTGATACTTTGATATGGAATGGGGTATGTGGACTAGTTTTGAAAGTATAGGTGTTAAGATTTTCAAAACTTTTGTCCTTTTTTTTTCAGTGTTTAATTTCAAATGCAAACTAATTCAAAACTGGCTATCGCCACCCCTACCCCTATTTAGTTTACTATTCAACACTTATCTTTTATTTTATAATTATTAGTTACTACATAAATGCCTTTGATGAAAAACTATGGTTTTTTTTTTTTTTAAAGAGGGTAATATAAAAATCTTCTTACTAGCTACACCTCTTGATTCTTTCAAACGCCTAATGCAGTTTGATTTTAAAAATGGTTACTTTTAGGCAAAGGAAGGTTACAAGTAGACCTATGGCAAACGAACTTTCATTCCTGAATAAATCGAATAACGAAAAACTATATATATATATATGTATATATTTATTTATAATTATGATAAGATTATTACCTGAAGCATTTTGGCAACATTTTTAGCACCATAGATTCTATGAACGCAAGCAAATCTTTGGGGATTGTTCGAAGGAAAATAAGGAGAGAAAATGCAATTTGGAGGGCATTTTCTTCTTAAACACTTGCAAGCAGCACAACGACGTCCCGAGATCATATTGTCAAAAAATGTAGGCAAAAGATCTATCTAGCTAAGATTGGACACAATATTTTGCTCTAGATTAAGAAATCTTAACAAGATTTGAGTGTACTTTTGGTTGGATTTAGAAATGAATTGTTTGATTTGTATACAAAGCTTTATATATAATGCTTTGTTAAGACACATAACGGCTACTTTTGTTTTCTTTGGAAAGTTGGAGACATATATAGGGAAACTTATGAGAATGGTAAGAGAAAACATACTCTTTTTTAGCTAAAATAGATTTGACTTTTATAAACTAGCCGTAGGAATTTAATTGGTATATATGCATGGCTAATTCCCTCTCATGACTCAACAAGGAAAATAGAATAAGAAATTAGGCCCTTCGGAATTTTGAGCATGCTAATGAATGATGGTCAACTATTATGTTTAATTTTTTTAAATCACCCTTATATATATATAATACTTTGAAAAGATGGTTATCTATAATAAATATTGGTAAATTTATAATTGCCAAAGCATACACAGTTAGAGATTCCTTGTAACGCTACTTTCTCAAATTTCCTATAAAAAGAACAACATTGGACATTTTTTAGACCAATACGCCTAATTTTCTTGATTACCATGGCAAAATATTTTTGCTTTTGAAAACAGTAGTGGAAATAATATTGAGAAATGTCTTCAGAGTATCTCCGGTACCCTTTTTCTATGCTTAAAAAAAGATTTTCAAAAAAATAGTCATTTTTTTAAGCGTACTTTTAAAAAAAATAGTCAATGTTTTAAAATTTTTACAAATAATAAATTTATTACTTTGGTAAGAAATTTATTACGATAAATTTTATGTATAATTTTTTTATGATAAAAAATGTTATTTTGTTAATAAATTTTTTATGGCTATTTTTTATGTTTTCTGAAACTGTGACTGTTTTTTAAAATACACATTCGAAAATGACTATTTACCTAATCGATAATTAAAAAAAACTACAACCAATTATAATACGTCTAACAGAAAAAAAAAATTAAAAAAGAAAAGAAAAAATAAAAATAAGAAATTGCATAGCCAAAAGACAAAAGTATAGTACTCAAGATAGATATGTATTCATCATATGATATTTAAGCAAGATAGCCAGCTAGCTAGTAACGATTAGATAGCTAATTAGTTTCAAAGCTACAGTTACAAACTGCAATATTAAACATGGCTAGAGGTCTTTCAGCAAACTGAACAAACTTATTACATACTCAAAGTTCTCATCCAGACTTTACTAACTAAAGCATAATTAACACATATATATATATAAGCTTCTCTATCATAAAAGTCAAGATCAATCTAAATCCAATCCACTATCTCAATTATTGTGAGCTTCTTTTTTTTTCCCAGTTATCCAGATTGGATTCAGATCTCTATGATCTTCTCTGATCATTACTCCCTCAAATCTGGAGCTTCCTGATCATTCAACAAGCAATCCATGAACTCATCCCAGTCCACCTGCAACAATATATCCAAAAACCATTAATAGTAGTCTATAATATATGCCCTAATGATTTTGAATTAGTAAAATATTTAAACACACATGTATATAGTCATAATTTTACTATATCCCACCTCACACTGCAGATTTTCAAGATCTACATGTTGAAAAGGGTCAGCAACTTCAGCGCTGCCTGGTACCTGTTATATATATATATATTATATATATATATGCCATGCCAACTTATAATAAGGTCATCAAATCTATTTGATAGCCATATATGTTTTTTCTTTCTTTCTTGTTCTTATTGATTTATATAAATTGATCATGAGTACTGGTCATTGATCAAGAGCACTAATACTTGCCTGAGGAGGGGTTTGATCGATGATGCGCGGAGCATAAACATCAGATGGAGGAGGAATAAGGGCAATGCCACCAGCAGCATTCTGCACAACTTGTTGATCATTTCCATGAAGCTGCGAAATTCGAATATAAATCACATTTTTTCATCAGAACATAATCAAGTGTACATGTGATGTAATTATACATACATATACGTATATATATGAAGCAGTGTTAGTGCTGCAGCATATTATTCATATTATTCATCACAACTCCTGAATTAATGAGCTTGAGTTATGAAACTAGATGAAAAAGAGGACTCGCCTGAAGAGGGGTGTTTTGATTCGCAAGCGCCGGATAATAGCCGTCGGATTGGAGCGCATTGCCAGCTGGGTTGTGCAGAGGTTGTTCATTTCCTTGAAGCTATATGTTCATGTATATTGATAAGTAATACATTTGCATCCAAGTGTATATGCACAACACACACACACACACACACACACATATATATATATATACATGCCAGAGATTTTGGCTTTTGTAATTTGACGATGAAGAGAGTGCTTGCCTGGAGAGGGATTTGATTGATCGGGAAAGGAAAATAGCTCTCTGATGGAAGTGCATTGCCACCAGAATTCTGAACAACTTGTTCATTGCCTTGAGGCTGCACATATATACATGTATATTGATTTTTTGTACGTATGTTTGCATATACAAATACAACCAAAGTAGCACATACACAAAGTCTTATTGGTTCTCTCTCTATAGATATAGTGTATATTCTGCTAAGCAAAACAATATGATACACGTTGCCTATATATATACATACACATATATATAATCAATGGAAGATCAATAGTACTTACCTGAACGGAGATTTGATCGGCGCGCGGAAAATAGCAGGCAGACGGAAATTCATTGGTGATAGGGTTCTGCTGTAGCACTTGTTCATTGCCTTGAAGCTGGACCTATATATACATTTGCATATAAGTATCATAAAGAGTTATACACGGTATGAGATTTGCACAAAAAGGCTAGTAGTTGACTGATCTTCTATATTACGATGGCACATTTGTAGCGGAAAGAAAAATGCAAATAAGAAAAAGCAATATTTGACATACCTGGCTAACGGATTGTTCAGCATTTTGGACAGAACAGGGTGGGCCCGGAACGGAGAGATCAGGGCGGTTCTGGATATTGATCACAGCTTGATTTGCTGAAGCGTTGACTCGATTGATCATCACTCGGTTATCAGCTTCTTCATACGTGATATCAGACAAGTCAGAAGCATAGTCTTCGACTCGCAGCTACGGTACACGTAAACAAAGATTAAAAAAATAAAGTACTTAAGCGTCGTATATTTCTCTTGCTAAACTAAGATTAATCTGGAATAAACCATACGCTTGGCAATTTATCACAAACCTCATAGTTGATTGGGACAGTCTGAAGCTGGTTGGTTTGGCTCAGGAAAGGATCAACATAACCACTACCACCAAAGTTAGTACTCATGATAATATTGTTGTCGCTGATTTGACCAACAATATTGTTGTTCACCACATCACCAAGGTCGTTATAACTGCCATTTCCACTTCCTCCTCTCAGATTCTGTAAGCCATTTGTATACTGCGGCGGGGGCGGAAGAAGGCCAGTGTTGTTACTAGCATTCAGTGCGGGCTGCTGCTGCTGCTGATAATTGATCACGTTGTGCCGGAAAACTGGCGGCGCCGGAGCTGGAAGGCTGTAGCTCTCAGCCTGATCATTAATAAACCCACCGGCAACCTGAGACTGGCCCATAGTAGTGCTATTCTGACCATAACCAAAACCAGTCCCAACACTAATCCCTACTCCAAAGCTGCCGCCACTACTGCTGCCACCGGCGACGTCGAACCGGCTGCCAGCATTGTCAAGAACTCGTTGGTTGACCTGGGTCAGCGACGACCCACCGCCATTGATGACCCTATTGGCTCTGCCAGAGCTATTTGTTGTAGTCGTCTGATAGTTGCTATAATTGGCATTGGTTGAAGAAGGCCTCGCCGCCACGTTGTCCCCAACGGCCAGAGTGTAAATGCCAGACGCGGTGTTGTTGAATGAGAAGTTGCTCGTGGTGACAAGCCCAGGCCTGGCTTGACTGACCACTTGCTGCTGCCCCACGAAGCCGTTACCTCTGATGCTCCCACGGCTAATCATCGGCTGCCTTACGATGTTCGCGGCGGGGGAGGGACGGTTGTCCATCAGAAGAGTGGAGAGCCCGACGGGAGGCAAGGAGAAGCGGCTGCTGGAGGTTTCGTTTCTGCGGCTTCTAGCGAAACGAAACGACGACGATGATGAGGAGGAGGACGACGAGGTCTGCGGCGGCGGTGGCGGCAGGGGCAGGTCGGCGGCGTTGGCATTGGGAGGGAGAGGGAGTGGGGGATCAGTGGAGTGGCGAAGCCGCTGCTGGGCCTTGCGGTATAGGTGAGGGTACATCTGCTGGGCGTGTTGGAGCATAAGCTGAATGGGATATCCGGCGGCGAAGCTTGACCTCATGAACCTGTCAGCCAACACCCTTGTCGCGTCCAACACGCCATTCTCCGCCACTCTCCTCAAGAACAGCCGGTATTTCTGTGCCACATTATATGTATGGTAATTAGTGTTGGTATATATATATACACACATATGTGTGTGTGTGTGTGTATAGATCTACAATCATAGGCAAACAATCAAGCTAGCTAGTTCGTCGTAAAGACAAATTTATTTTTGTTTTTAATTGATATACTCTACGAAACCGCGTCTATATATGATTTTATTTTATTTTATTTTATTTTTTTATAAGATTGTTATGCAAGAATGCGCAAATGGATATATCTGGGATGCATGTACAAGCAAATTTTTTGGGGCCACCAGCCCACCACCATTAGTCTAGGGGCTTATGGTAATATGCAAGAGGGACATGAGGCCGAGGGGCATATATTTTTTATAATATTGTAAGTAAATTTTGTGACTAGAAAAAGATTACATGTAGTTTTTCCTCACATGCCGGCCCTCTTCAATATAAATTGTTTGGGCTAATTGAGGATTTTTCAAAGACCTTATGCCCCTTCATGAAAAATCATGGCTTCGCCCCTAGTAATATGCCTCCCCAAATTTTTGAAGATTTAACTTTTACCCTACATTTTTTGAAAGTTTTTCAATTATGCCTCCCCAAAAATTATAATTTTTTTATTAAATTATACTTCACTTATAAATAAAAATTATAGCTATACTTCTATTGGATTATTTAGCTTGTTTATTTGCATGCATTTAGTAATTTCGAAGTAAATTTTATTTTCACTTTTAGTTTTGGTTGCACCTTAACCATAATGGGTATGGGTTGAATCGAATAATTGATTGAGTTGGGCTTATGGACTGAAATTGGCTAGATTAAAAAAAACGCCAATTAAGGATTTAGTCATTTTACAATCTATGTTTTAAAAATATAGCCTACGTTTTGAAATATTAGCAAAATAGCCATCAGGTCAACATCTAAAAATTTATGACTAAAGAAATAAAATTTGTGATTAAATAAATAAAATACACAGTCATAAAATTTGTGACTATAGTCACAAAATTTCAAAAAAATTGAAATAAACACAATAAAAAAATTAAATATCCATTAACAAAATAATCAACTCACAAATAAATGATTGCCTATACAATCAATTTCACAAAACTTATCACTAAATAAAAAAAATCTTATAAATAGCAAAAAAATATGCAGCCAAAGAAGTCACAAATTTCATGACTAGAGACACAAAATTTTAAACAATATTGTTTGCAACAAACAATAAAAACAGAATTCAAAAAACTAATGACTGCAGTCTCAAAAATCTAGACACAAATGTATGGCTATTTTACTAATAAAAACAAACATGGGCTAATTGTTAAAAACAAACATAAATATATTGCTATTTATTATAAAAACCGTTAATAATATGTGCATATTATAGAATTTCCATTCATCTAATTCAAAAAACCAAATATCATAAACAAATGAATTAGAGCTCGTTTGGATACCAATGCTTTCTGGCAAAATTCCCAAATTTTTAACTTAATTATTCGTTCTATAATTTTTTAATTCTCAATATAATTAAAAGTAATTTTTTCAATTTTTAATGTAAATAATCTCTTGTACAGTTTCAATTAACATACTACAACCAAACTCCTATTAAAATTTTGATTTGAATGACAAGGTTTTACCAAACAATAACTCTAATAAAAATTATTTGAATTTTTTTTATGTGAAATACTTACCAAAAGACTACTCAGCAATTTTAATTATATATAGATGTAGAGGAAAAAAAGGTGTAATTGTAAGGAAAAACCTGCAAATGGCTTGCCACATTCTCTCTAGTTAAGCCGGGCACATTCATGAACTCCAAAATCCTCTTAGGAACGGCTTCTGAAAGCAAAACAAGTCAAAAAAAAAAAAAAAAGAAAAAGAGAGAGAGAGAATATATATTGTAATCAATGAAGCTAAAAAATCCAAAATTTCTTAACATGGAAAAAAGAAATCTTGAATATCAACTATATCTATCAAAGAGATTCACTTACTATCGTAGCCTAAATGCCTTATAGAAAGCAAGAAGCGATTATGAAGCGAGTTTGTCCAAACAACCTTAGTCTTCTTTTTACGCCGTTGTTCTTGATTACCATGATTTGGATCTTTCCTGATGCAAGGCTTCTTTGGTCCTCTCAACTTGTTGCCACGATCGATATCTCTATCGTTACTAGCTCTTTTGTAGTAATTGCTAGGGTTTCTCGGGATAATTAGGGCACCGGAGATTCCACTACTACCACCACCAAATGATTGATCAATATCACCTCTTCTTTGATTATCATGATCATCTAGAGTTTTGTTTATTTGAAAATCACCTATCCCAGCTGTATTGTTACTTCCTATCTCCTCAATCACAACAGATTTTCCCTTTTGAGCCCTAATTGCGAACTGCCAAACATCTTTGAGGTCATCCGGCTTGACAGGCTTTGTTATGTGAAGCGCAATTCCACTATGTAAGCTTTGGAGAATCATGTTCTCTTGGTCATCCGCAGACATCACTGAGTTAATTTGCAAAAATAAATCGGATTAGAACAAATCTAAAAGCAATTTAATTTGTCATTAATTATGATTTTTTTATTGCATGTTTGGTATTTTAAATGCTTAGTGTGTATACTCACTGATAACAGGAAGACTAAATTCTTTATCGATTTGTGTTTTTAGTTCGAAGCCATTCATGAAAGGCATGTGGAGATCCGTAACCACCAGATCGAATAAGCCTTTTTGCATGCGAAGAGTAGCCAAAGCATCCAGAGGGTTTTTTGCGGTCTCCACTGAAAATTTAGGGCAAGATCAAGATGATGATTAGTTTATGTCTTTGTGAGATTTTGATGTTATCTCTAATAGGAAAATGTTCGGTCAATAACAAATTCAGAAAATTTGAAGCGATTATTTCTTATTGTAGTCGAGGACAAATAATTAGAATACAATCACAATAGTGAAGATTTGTAATAAAGGGCAACAATATAGTGACAAGATATATAACAATACTTCGTTTATCAAAGATGGTAAGCTCGTCAAACAATCTAAAACCTTGTGTATCTAGTAAGATAAACATGCACAGATTCATGGATTAAGCAAAGCAAAATGATATCGCGCTAAAATAAATAAAAATAAAAAATAAAAAATAAAAAAACTACTTAAGATCATAACAAGATCTAGTGAAAGAGCCATAATTTTTTTAAAGAAAAACCTTTTGATTTTTATATAAATATTTTTGGTGGAACAAAATATTAGAGAAAGAGGAAAAAGAAAAACTCGATCTATTAAAAATAGGCAAAAGCACATCAAAATGTTTCATTTATGCAAAGAAACTTCTCGTACAAATATATAGTAAATCAAGAAAATGGAAACTGTAAGCAATATATATCGAATAGAATATAGATATTATAATGATAAGGTCTAATATTACCAATTCTTATAACCTTTTGAAAGATTAACACCCGAAAAATATTGTAAGTGAGGGTTAAGCAGAGAAAACAAATAGTTACTAATGTGCATTATTTAATCAAAACATGTAAGTAGTATATAATCTATATCAAAGAAATGAAAAAAATAAAAATAAAAAATTAACCGGAATATAGAAAAATAAGAGATGCCAAAGCAAAATATACAAGAAGTACCCAAATTTCTTAGAAGAAAAAGGTAAATGCCGATGAAAAATCTACTTTTTTGTGACAAAGTAAATAAAAGAAATTCCATGGATTCCTACCAAGAAAAATGTGGGAAATGTTTTAAAAATTTTTAATTTTTGTTCTATTTTTCTAATAAATAAGAACTACCTTTGTAGCTCCATATTTGAAGCATAGATGAAACCACAGCTAGGGTTGTGGAATCATCATCCACAACCAAAATACGGATTTGAAACAATGGTCGTTGGCCATTGGAAGATTGTCCTATATTGGTAAAACTCTCATGATAATCCATTCTCTAGAGAGCTTATTTTTATCTTTTATTTTTTATTTTGTGGGTTTGTAATTTGTATGAATGAGACCACACAAATTAGGGGGGTTTATATAGCACAAGGTGACCTGAGTAAGCGACATATAGAATAAAAAGGTGATACACATTTGTCAGATAACTACCTATGTAAAGAGAAAGAGACATGAAAAAAGGATATCACGGCATATTCTCTTGATCATTTCAATTTCTGTCTTTTTTTTTTCTTCTTAAATTTATAGAAACATGAAATAAAATAAATTAACAATCCCCAAAAATTTCCTCCTGAAATTTACATTATAATTAATGTTGCAAAATCTAGGATGAAATTTAAATTTATTGCAATTACCAAATTAGATGGGATGTACTCAATTACTTGAATTTCCTTTTTAAGAAGATTTCACAAATCTTTCATTTTAATTTCTATTCTAGATTATTGTTTTCCATTGTTGCAATGATTTTATGGTTGAAGTTATAATCTCAATTGACTTAAGCTTGATATAGTGTTAATTTCCCTTCTTGTTAATTGTCTTCGCATTGAATATAACTTTGTTGATCGGGTATGTGCTGCTAATTAATTTATTTTATTGACATTTTATTATTGAGTACATGGGATAGTTGAAAAAAAAAAAAAGTATTGTTTTGTTTATTGACTTCTCTTTCACATGATAAAATATCTGCTAATACTCTACTTTGTGTGCTTCATTTAGAAATTTCTATTTTGGTTAAAAGTTGCTACTAAGCATACACAAAAATTGATGGTAGGTTACATTATTTTGATAGAAAAGAGTAGCTAGGTTTTCTTTCAATAAAATGCATGAGTTAAATTTAACAAGACAACCATGCATAAACTACGTAGTTTTTTATTTTTCTTAACTGTCAAACGGTAAACTACCGGATTAACGACCCCAACGGCCAAGCGTTAACCTTCCACGCGTCATATATTTATAAGTACATAATTTTGATTTTGTCACACTTGTTGAGATTGAAGAATATCATGATTTAATGCAGCTTTTGTCATAAAAATCGTGCATTTTACCCCTAACACTAAAGGAATTTTTCAGATTAAACTAAATTAGTGCAAGTTCATTGTGGAAAATACATAATAGAGAAAACAAGTATATCAAAAAATAATTCAAACGTCAATTCATAAATCAATGTCACAATTGCCAAAATAAAGGTCACTTTTGTTTAGTTTCTACCTCCTATTTTAGTGAAAAGTTATTGAGAAATGGGTAGCCAAACTCCGTTATAAGGAGAAATATTAGACGAAATTTTAGAAAAGAGAAAAAAGAAAAAGAAAATTACTAATGCAACGGTTACTGATTATTGGAGGTAATACACTTGTTTTAAGCGTAGACACGTGTGCCAATTAATCAACACCACTTGTTGGGCCATGTTTAGAAGGCTATTGGGCTGAGCTTACTGGATAGGAAGAGTTGACTCAACTTTTTTTATAAGATTGAAACAAAGTGTGTAACGGTGGTCAGTCATAAATTCCAATTATGTTTACATTTTAGTCATTTCACTTGATGCCTAATCAAAAATTAACAGCAATCAGTATAGAAAACAAAATCCAGGGTAATTAACTTACTAAAGACAGAACTATTTCTGAAGTAATTAATGCCAAAACTGGGTTCCGCCCACAGTTTGACGAACCCGCTTATCTAGATTGTTTGGATAGAAATTTAAATAAAAAAATTGACTTAAATCATTCGTTTACCCTAAAAGTTGCTATTTAGGAAACTGACTAAAAACTTTTTGAACCAAAATTAGATTTACATTCAAATAAAATCTTGTTATAGCAAAAATACTTCTTTAAATTTCTAATGTCGAAATTTTCTCTTAAGGGCCAATTTGGCATTGTTTTTGGATACTGCTTTTAAATTATAAAATAATCTAAAGCAGCTATAAGCGTTTGATAAGAAGCAGGTAACCGTTTCTTCTTTTACGTAGTGTAATTTGATAAGCAGGTTAAATGCCGCTTTTCTGTAACCAAAACCGCTTCTCTAGTTTAAATTACTAAAATATCCTTAATTAACTACCCATATTCCACTAAATAATTTTCTAAAATTATTATTTTGTAATTTTATATACCCACACTATTTTAACAATAGTTTCAAAAATAAAACAACCAAACATCCTACATGTTTATAACTTCAGCAGCTTCTTTCATCAGCACAATTTGAAGCACTTTTTTTTTATAAGAATAGCAATGCAAAACTGACACTAAATCTCATTTTAAATATTACTACCAAACAATAATTTAAATTTGCAATCCGAATACTTTTGACTCTTTCAACTCAAATCAAAATGATACAATTTTTTTTAATTTAAATCATTTACCAAACAACTCCTAAATCAAAACTAATTAATTTCCAATGACAATATTACCCTCATGTTTTACTTCGAATTCCTTGCTTGTCCCACATTCCCAATTATAATTCCCCTTCAGGTTGAGTCAAAGAGACAATGCTTACAAGTCAATGTAGGTTTAATGGCCACAATCCTTAACTCGTTATTAATAAAGCACATATTTTTTAGATTAAGAAATTTTTTAAGCGGCCACTATATTTAGTGTAAAGTCGCTAAATTTACTTGCTATTCAAAATGTAGTAAATATAAAAACTTATACTAAGTCGGTCAAGAGAAAGGATAAAAAGAAAAGTAACGAAAAGAAAGAAAGAAAGAAAAAGACGTTATCTTTTTCATTTTCATTAACCAATTTGTACTTTAATTACGAGCGTCAATACACATATAGGTCAATTTGGCTGACTATTTCTAGACGGTTAAATCATTAATAAAAAGCTAATGGGACTTCTTGTTTCATCAATTAACCACGTACACCATATCTGGAGACCGTCCTAATTGTAATTGGTTACTTTTTGGATTTTGCTTTATGACATTACTTAATTCGCCACTAGATCTGGATTTATTAACATTCATTATAACACATGTAAACATTAATGTCAATGTTAAATTTAATACTAAAAAATATAAAAATATTATATTTGACACTTGATACGTTAATATATATGTGTCAATATAAAAATATTATTTATTATTTTTTAATAATAAAATCCAATAATAAAACATAATTAATGCTAATTAATAGGTAAATAAGACTGCAAATAATCATAATAACTTCTTGATAATATAATTTTTTTAATATAATATTAATTTTTAATTAAAATTTCAAAAATTTACTAAATAATGCTCTACTTCAAATGTCAAATTTTTGGTATTTTACTATATTTAGTGCCAAATTTAGTACCATATATAGTCATTGCGAAAATTAATACTAAATTTGACATTACATTAGAAAATATTTTTTTTTATACTAAAATGCTAAATTTTAGCATCGATGCTGTAAAAAGCTAAATTCGGTTTCCAATTATTGAACACACCCTCCCTTCACATACGAAACAAAACTATGGTTAATTTCATCATTTCCCCATCTACTTTAATCCGAATCTCAAATTGCCTCATGTACTTCAATTTGTTACATCCGTTCCCCTATACTCTTAAAACGTTTCAAATTTGTCCTTCCGTTAACTTTTCCATCCAAAGTTGTCATTTTCCATCCAAAGTTGCCATGTGTCACATAATTGGAGAGGTTTTTGTGCATTTGTAGGTGAAATTATGTTTCTGCCCCTGTTTGATACTTTTCTTTTCTCAAGTTTTTTTTTTTTTTGTGCTAGAAACACTTAATTTAAAATAATTAGTTTTTTTCTTCAGCTAAAAATTTGATAATTTTTAGTTTTATTTTTTTGTGCTAGAAACACTTGATTGAAGAAAAAAGTTTTTTTTTTCAATCAAGTGTTTCTAGCACACACACACACAAAAAAAAACATATCAAATAGGGGCAAAAATATAATTTTACCTACAAATGCACAAAAACTTATCTAATTATGTGACAAATGGCAACTTTGGATGGAAAATTGCAATTTTAGATGGAAAAGTTAACGGAAGGACAAATTTAATACGTTTTAAAAGTATAAGAAAAATTGATGTAACAAATTAAAATATATGGGCAATTTGATATTCGGGTTAAAATAGAGCAGGAAATGATGAAAGGAATCCACAAATTAATCTACTATATACTACTTTATTTTATGACAAAAAACCAAATTCCAAAACCGCAGCAAGGGAAACCATTTTGTTTTTTATTTTTTGTTTTTTTTCCCATTGTTTGAAGGTTGCTTTATTAAATTACATGCATAATATTAAAAACTTTCGACCGTTTTGCATAGATAAACAAAGTCGTCTCAGAACAAAGGCCACTTGTACATGGTTCATGTATAAATAATGTAACTTTATAATTAATTTCTTATATGACTAATAACCAAAAGTGTGCATTAAGCCTTGCATGAAATTTGCATGAGAGTTGTACATTTACTTTTTTATCTTTTGTGGTCAAATATGTAATTTATTTTCTACCGTTACTCCATAACCAACTTTCATTTATTGCACGATTATATCATTCTCTCTCTTACCTTTTGTTTTCTTTATGATTTGGAGTTTTTTTTATAAATAATAATTTGGAATTTGGATCATTTAGTATAATATATTTCTTTTAATTATTATTTTTGTTGTTGAGTTCTGATACCATTGGGCCAAGGGGACCTCTGATCAACCTTAAAAGAGTAGTGGACGAGGGTATGATCTCACAGCCTAATGCCATGCCCATAGGTATATATGTCTTTATAAGTATTGAAAATTCTTCTATATCTATATCTATATATATATATATATATACACACACACACCTAGTTGGAATATCATCCTAGTGGAATTAGACTAAGTTAAGAGGGTCCATTGTGAAAAGGGGAAAAAAAAAAGACAATATATAGCCTAATAGTATTAACAACTATTTATGCGCTGATATGTCCTCATTCACATAGACAATAATATTCTTAGGGTGCATATTAATGTTGTTCCCAAAAGTATACAAAAATGTGATTTTAGCCCAATTGTGGGTGTGCAAGCAAAAATAACTTGGAACGAATTATATTAGACTGAATTATGGTACGGACTTTGAAGTCACTAAAAAAAAAACACAGAACAAAACAAAACAAAGTCGCGTAACGGACCAATTATAATTGATAAGTTGATAGGAACGCGTATTTCGCGTCGAAAAATAAATAGATATAGTACTAATAATTAATTAATAATGTTGATAGTAAATAAAATGGTCCCTTTCAGACCCTCTGCCCTTAAAACTGTGGCAATCTGCTCTCCCATACTTATAGGGCGGCTCAATTTCTAGAGAGTGAAATTGATTCCAATATATCTAATCTACTAATCTTATAATTATTATTATACATAATACAGAAAAACCGCATGGTCAGATTAAATTCTGTGGCCCCAACTATATATGTGTATTATGAATAACATTACAATAATTAATTAATTAATTTATTTTTATTTTGCTGCGACATTTCTGTGACGGTCCAGTTATCATATCTACAAGTTGAGCCCGCCTTTTTTCTTTACAGTAGGAATACCTATTAAATGTTTCTGCCTCCAATTTCTCAGACCAAATTATGAATCCACTTTTCTATCGTTAATTATTATTATTATTATTTTTTTTTTTCGGGGGGAGCTTTGAAGAATTATGAATCGACTTGTCACTGCCTATTTAATGTTCTGACCTGTCAAGTCTGACTTTGTTTGATGTTTCGTGTGTGAGAATGAACATATATCAAGTGGTGAGAGAAGCGTTTTACAATGGAAATGCATGTACATGGCTTGAGGTGAAAAGAATGGCGCCAAAAAAAAAAAAAAAAAACCCTCAGTCCTAGCTGAAATATATTCAGTCACGTTGTCGACCTATATGCAGAATATGGAATTTCTTTGATTTAAGAAATTGCTAGGGAAATTCTGTGCCAGATATGCATGAAGGATTTTTATTTTATTTTCTGATTCTCTTTTCATCAATGCTTGTCGACTAGGTGTTGATCTTATAGTATTTTTCATTTACACGTATTTTCTTAGATATGTATGGATTTGATAGCACATAATACATATGTTATTTTCTTAGATCTAGTAAAAACTTTGCGCATATAATTTAATTAAATCTAATTGATTCTTATCATAATACGGTATTAGAAACGAACTGAGATATCAAATATAAAGATCCTTTACATCATATAGTTTTGAGATTTTAAGCTTGTGATTATGAGAAATTTATCCTTTTTTTAGAGTTTATGTCCTTTTGAATAAAATGAATAGATGATTTGCCTTTTTTTTTTTCCTTACAAATTCATAGATAATATCTTAAAAATTAACTTCACGGATCATAGTTAATTAAATGACATAATTTAACACAGAAAAGCTAAGGTATATATACATGTTTAAAGTTCAAAAATTTCCATTTTAACGGATATCCATTAATTCAAATATTTTTATTTCACCAATTTAAGTTTGGAGAGATCATATTTATGATAGAGTACAGCTATCTATTTTTTATTATTAAACTATATCAGCATCTATGTAATTAGGATGTGTATACCTCAAAAAAAAAAAAACTTGATTGAAGTTTTGCTATATATTTATAAAATAAATATATTTTATTTTTTGTATATATATATATATATATATATTTCCATTTTATTTCAAGAACTTTCCATTTTACTTCACCGACCTTATATTAATTGTACTCAAGTACACAAAGTTATTGAAAAAAAGGAAAAAAGTACAAACAATGCAAATATAAATATCAATATAATCTGAAAAATATATAAAATTGATAAATAAAATGTCACATCAAATGCGGAAGAAAATTAACTAGCTTAACTCATCTCTACATGACCAAGCATCGCCTCTATTCTTTATCAAACAAAAACAAAAACAAAAAAAACAAAGCATCGCCTCTATTCCGAGAAAAAAAAGGAAAAAAGTCTCGTCTCTGACTCTGTGTATTCAATCACATGAGAACATTTTCAGCAAATAAAAACTACAGTAGAAATAATAATTAAAAAAAAAATTCAACAATAGAAGTACATACGTGTACAAAAAGGGAAAAGGATAACTAACTTTTCAACCAATTATGGCAAAATTTTCACTTTGGAGAGAAGACTATGAGAGGAAAAATTTATATATATATATATATATTAAGCGAGATAGCTAGTACAAGATCATATATATATATATATATATATATATATATATATTATGCATATGCATATATAGACTTGTCTTAGTCGGCAATGACTTAAAAAAATATAGGAACAAAAAGGAAAAAGAAAAAGAGACTGTGATGATTTAAGGTTGTTTGGATAGCAACACAAACTTAAAAAAATGGATTCAATTCAAATACTCTTATTATAGTATTATTGGTTTTAACTTAAATACAAAAAGTTGGATTCAAATACTCTTGTTATGGTAGAATGTAATTTTTAATTTCATATAAAAAATTTCTCTTTATAATCTTAATTTAAATACTAAAAAAAAACTTCTTATCTAAGCAGTATTTGAATTCAACATTTTGTCAAATAATTACTCAAATAAAAATAGTTTAAATTTTTTATTTGAATTGCTATCCAAACAACTCCAAAAATTAATTGATACGGAAATGTAACAAATTTCAAATAAATTCACAGTTTAGTTCTTACCAACAAATTTTGCCATTTTTATTATTCTAAACATTAAAAAGTTAAAGTCTAGAAGATTAAAAAAAATATCATTGTGTATATACTACTTTATCTTATCGATTCGTTATCACTACTTGCTTAATTACTCGTCACTTCACCGTTATAACTCATTTCATTATCGGACTACTCCGGAAAAAAAAAAAGAAAATAAAAAGGGCATGCATATATCGATCAGTCAATATATATATATATATATAATTAATTAATTAATTAACCCACTTTGTGTGGTGAAGAGTTGGTACAAAGCCCACAAGAAGAGGCCAATGAGAGTGTCTCTAATCAAGGCTCTTAAAAGGCTATAGAGCAAAGAATTAATAGAAGAAGAAGAAGAAGAAGAAGAAGAAGAATTTGGAGATTTCCCAGCAAGGTCTCTGAAGCGCAAGTTGGGCTGATCAGACACCAATGCGTATATCACACCGTTCATGTGGCCCTTCCCGATCACCCCCACTACACTCTTGCTTTTCTTCACAGCCTTGCTACGTTTCAGGGACCACGCTAGATACTGACACACACATGTACATATATAATTATAATTATAATGTAAATATCTATATGTATATGTACATGTACATTATGTATATGCATTGGCAGATTCTGACAATGCACTTTTTTGGTGGGTCATGCAGGGACATTAAGATGACCAGTTTTTTTTCTCCACACAAAAGTTAGATGATGGAAGATATAAGTGTATTATTGGTTAAAAAGGTAGGGAATTCTGGAAAAAGGTGGAAACAAGGAACATTTATTGTATGTATAGGCCATTTGCAAGATCGACTACATATATATATATATATATATATATATAAACTACCACGATGCATTATTAATACTATTGAATGCGTTGTTTGGATAGAGATTCTCCGTGATAAAAGCGTCATATATTAATGCAATTGTAACACTACTTGATAGAGTCACACATGTTTTACCATCAAACACTTCGTTTTCGGTGGTGTATTAGTATATAACTAAATGGTAAAATTACATGTATATATTTTTTAAGATGTGTTATATATGTTTTGCTGTTAAGATTAATAAAAGTACTTACAGTGTCTCGTTCATGTATTAGAGGTTGGAGCAGCGAAGGATATGAGAAACTAAGTTGCTCGTACAGCTGAAATGTGCTATCATCTCCACTACTCGATTCCTAAGTATATATATGATTTGCAAATTAGAAACATATATTTAATAATAGTATATATATATATATATATAATTGCAAAGAATTATAAGAGTGTTACATGAATTTCATATATATAGCCCATAGTCAAGACAAGGCCTATCAAGTAGGGAAGATTTGCAGGATATATAGTAATTGTTCAACATTAATATACGCTTTTTAAGACACCATAAGCCCATATATAATAATGATTCTTCACCCATATTTGAACAATATTCATGAACTGAGTCTTTCTGTCCTTTTTGTTACACTTTCACAAATAATAAATAGGGACGAGAAAACAATAACAAAGTTAATGCTTTTTTTAGAACTTCATGAAAATTGCTTTATGTAGTCTATATATTGTATGATTTTTTTTTTTTTTTTTGGCAATCGTACGTAGTGTTATATGATTTAATCTACAATAATTGATAACTGTAGAATGTATTCCTTTTCTGGTAAATAAGAAAAGTAAGTGAATGTGAATCTGAAGCATGGAAGAAATTCAACAGAAGTAAAATGACGTCACATGAAAGATTAAAAAAGAGAGTTTTTTCTTTCTTTCTTTTTTTGGGTAAAAGTGAAACCTTTATGTTTTTCTGAGACATAATATCAGACGGAGAGGTTATCCCACGAAGAACTGATGTCACAAAGCTAAGTTTCTCAGTCCATGTCAGGGAATTCCAAGCCCTCTCAAGCTGCGTAAATCAAATATTAGTCATCATCATAATATTTATTATCAAAAGCAATGAACTTTTATATGTAATTAATTAATTAGCACTAGCTCTAAAATTCCAATCAGAAGCAGGACCACGTAGCCCCATATTTTCCAGACATACAGTTATTTCAATTGGCCGATCTCCCAATACTATTTGAGCACCAACCTCTTCCGCCACTTTACGAGCCGCTCTAAACTGTACATTGACATAAAGAATAAACACAACGTATGACATGATATTTTTCATTTTACTCGATACAACAAGTAACAATAAACACAACGTATGACATGATATTTTTCATTTTACTCGATACAACAGGTAACAATAAACACAACGTATGACATGATATTTTTCATTTTACTCGATACAGCAGGTAAATTAACTACCTCGTCGCCAAAAGGGCGGTTTACGTCCGAAGATATTTTTGACGAGAAAAGTGCCAAAAGTAGGCGTAACGCTAGGGCAGTTTGACCCCCTGTCAGACAAATAATTGACCTCATATTATAATAACATCATTAACTAGTCTTTGTGAGCGAAATGACCAACACATCAAATGCACAAAACAGTCTCTAAACTTATTGCTCACCCAAGTCTATGCTACGAACCACGGCACCAAAAAAGCCAGTCCCGCTCAACGAGAACATGTTTGATCGTAGTAGATTTTGCTGACCTTGTGTGTGGCTTTCACTACTCTCAGGCACGTACATAATCCCAGCTCTGAAAAATCGCCTCTGCAACAATTCTAAGCTCAGAATGAAAACAAACTGATCATGCATATATACTTAAACCACTTAATAAAATTCTAAATCCCATCCCCAAACGTGCCTGCTTCTACACAGCTCAACGACGACGTTTTCGGGTTTCACTTCACGCACAACGCGCTCCACTTCCGCTGCCGATTCCTCGGAAATATGCGCGGTTCCGATCAGCCACACGGCCTCGGGCTCTTCGGCGCCGTCCCGCCACGGCGGGACGGCCCCAAAGAGCCTCTTCTCGATCAAAACCAAGCTTCCGTTGCGCGCCAAATCGAGCAATTCGGGGTGAGTCTTGGCGATCGCGGTTGCGGAGTCTTTTAGTATCTCCGTCCTGTAGTCGAAATTCGGCGGCGGAGGCTTAACGGACGCTTTGGCGATCGTTACATGATTCGAGGCCTTAGACGAAATTCGGTTCGTCGTGTAACGGAATAAAGCGAAGCTAGAATTAAGAGCGTCCATGGAAATTGACCACACAGACTAAGAGAGAGAGAGAGATAAACGAGATATGGGGTTTTGTGTGTTGTGTTGTTCTCGGTCCTCAGATTTGTGATCCGTTATTGTTGTGGATAAGGAAAGTTTTTACGGTTAAGTAAAGTTACTAACTGTCGTCGTAACTTTGTTTTATTTTATTTATGGAACGAGTATTGATTTGATAAAATAATAATAATAATTACTAATTGAAAAAGGAAAAAAAAAAATTAAAAGATTTAAGAGTGTGATTTGACATTTGAGAAACTTGGTACATGTGGGCGACCTTTAAGGCGAATTGATGATGGTGACTTTCGAAGGTCCTCTACATCATCATTTTGCTTTTTCTAACGATAAGTCTTGTTTAGTTTTGGGAAATATCCATAAATTCCGTTATGAATAATGATGGGATGAATTGTGTATCACTGTATATATTTTCTTATTTTTATCAGTTACAGAAATTATAATAAAATATTAATGCTGGTTAGACTTATTTATTACAAAAATATTTTAAGTCTTTACATCATATAATTTCATATATATGCATCCTTTTCTTATTTATTTTTTGTATATTCATTTATCATTCATCACTGACTTATGCTATTGACATTTATTATACACATTCTAGATTTACTGTGGTATTTCTTTTTTAATTAATTAGATTTATTCTTTTTCTGTTATAATTTTATATGTATTTGGGTATTTCTTTTTTAATTAATTAGATTTATTCTTTTTCTGTTATAATTTGATATGTATTTGGTGGTTTTTTTTTTGTTATAATTTGATCTAAATTTTTTTAATATTATTTTAATTTCTAACACTATATATTTCATAGAGAAATATATATTACATCGGAATATATTTTTTCGCTGTCTTATTTTTTAATGAAAAAAAAATCATTATAGATCGTCACATTAACTTTTACATGACTTCCTATCATAAAAAATAATATGACTATTTAAAATTGTTTCTCACTACAAAAAATCCACTAGCGAAGTTCCCTATTATATTAAGAAAAGTATTATTGTCTAATATTAAGTCATAAGACTTTAAATGGAAGGTAATTAAAGAAATAAAATATATACGTGTCATGTAATTATAAAAAAGAATAACCATATATGCTAATATTAGCGATCTCAAGTACTTTTTTAATAATTGAGCTTAGAAAAAATTATTTTGTGATTTTCTTAATTAAAAAT
This sequence comes from Boehmeria nivea var. tenacissima, assembly GCA_018132145.1. Classification (NCBI taxonomy): domain Eukaryota; kingdom Viridiplantae; phylum Streptophyta; class Magnoliopsida; order Rosales; family Urticaceae; genus Boehmeria; species Boehmeria nivea. The sequence goes on along the minus strand of CM030875.1, from coordinate 19,070,286 downwards.
GCAATATCATATGATTTTGGTGTTTTTTTTTTATTTTTTGTAAATAAATTGAAGCTGGCTATCAATGTATTGCAATATAATATTCAAACTCTCGCTTGGAATTATTGCCGATCATTATGTGGTCGACGGTAATATTTGCCACAAAAAAATATGCGAGGTCTAACCTGCTAATAATATCGAAGACCACAGAATGGTCGCCGATATATTTTTGATTTGTAGGCAATATTACACGCGCACTTTCGGGCACCTTGTTGGTCGTCGATATATGTTGTCGACTATATAATAGTTGTGATGTCAAATATTACCATAAAAACTATATCATGTTGCTTTTACATTGATCGATGATCACCGATGATCGCCGATAATGAATATTATGTGATCGCTAATATTTTGATCGCCGATACACTGAATTTTTGTCGTGTCATCATATATTCTATATGGATCCAAATAATTACTAATTTTTTAAATTTCTTCAATGATTCAAAATGCATTTGAGTTTTTTTACACAGTGATACATATATACTGACAACGCGCCATAATAGATTCACATACTGTAGGGACACATTTCGATCTCTGAGTACTATCATTTGTCTATATCGAACTTTGTCTTCTCTATTTGGAAAAAAAAAGGTACTTTGTTTTGTTGGTCAAACATTTGAATACCTACGCAGAATATAGTAATGGAAAAAGGAAAAGAAAAAGGATTCAAAATTCAAAAAAAGGGAAATTTTGAATTACTCAATTTATTACTATATTAATTTAGACCTTTTTTTTGTGCGTGTGTGAATTCAACATTAGAATTAAAAGATAATAAGATATTATAAATATTGATTAACATATTATATACACAAAGTTGGATCTAGCAAAATGCTTTAATTTGGTTCTGATCACTCGATAATATCTTTTATTCTGAATTACTCGATTCGTTGCTAAATTAATATTAGACTTTTTGGTAAGTTCAACATTAGACTTAAAAGTATTATCAATTTGTGATTAACATATTACATACACCAAGTTGGATCTAACAAAATGATTTAAATTTTGTGTTGAATTTTGATGCACGCCCGTGCACTTTTATTCTTTTATTAAATTATGTAGTTTGGTTAGGATTATAATATTAATTTGTATGGTGTGCACACATATTGTGTTATTATTTGTTCCTATATTATAAATGCGTATGGGCATCATTTAACTTTTTGCAAAATGCTCAACTATAAATCTCTCCGCACAATTAGCATGCCCAAATTATGCCCATCACTCCCATAATTGACATCATGTCAAAAACATGAAAACTGAAATCCATTTGCCTGCAAAATTATAACTTCTCATTAAAAAAATCAATATATCTAGGGTAATTAACTCATTTTTGTTATTGGAATATATTTTCAGAAGTATATAACAAGAATTGTATATATACATATACTCGTAAGGGGATCTTATGGAGTATATATACGAATAGAATACGCTTCGTATAAAATATCTATGTATCTTTGACCAAATATGCCATTGCTCTGGTCAAGATTATGTATAGGCTATATCCAAATCTTATTTTTCTATTTTATAACTGCCAAAGGGGGAAAAATTAAAAAATTCAACTTGAGAAGACTTTAATATGTATATAATATATAATATTAGTCATATACCCTGCATAACGGTATCACTTACCATAAAAAAAAATATAGAAGAGAGAGAAGTGCCATTGAACCTTTACAATAATGTAGAATCAACTAGAATTAAATTAAAAATGTATATATTGCGGTAGTGAGTGGTGAGCATGATACTAGAGAATCTGATTACGATCATGATGAACAAACCAGTAAGTACTAACAATATTGGGCAAAACTCCGATCTAAATATCTAATTTAAAAATTATAAAAAAAAAAAGAACAATGAAGAGACAAAAGAACCGGTGTATTGTATCTTCTTTCTTTCATGAATCACGACCGAGTAAGATATGTATTTAGTAGATACCAAATGCCAACTACAGCTAATGGCTAGCTAGCTTTTAGTGCTCTTTTTTTCTTCTTTTTTATTTTCTTTTCTTTTTCGCCCTTGTGGCTAATACGTGTGCGCTCTGTGGCCTCATCACTTCACATCAAAAGTCTCTGCTGGCATTTCCAAACTATCGCTATTATTAAAAAAAAAAAAACCCACAAACACATAATGAAAACGAATCACCGGACATTAATTTTTTTTTCACCATTAAAATAATAATAATAATCACCCCCAAAACGAAACCAGTCCGCGACTTGCCCACGAATACACAAAAATATATCCCAAAATCCTCAAATCCCCTTTTGGGAAAATGTATAAAAGGGTAGTCTGAGGAGGTATTATGAACCCAACCAAACCCATGTGCCAAATCGAAATGCTATTGCTATATATACACACACACACACAACTTTATATTGCGATTATATGGCTAATCCTCAAACCTTAGAGGTACCCACAAGTGACCAACCACCACCACAATCACAACCACCAAGCACTTCTTCTCTTAGCCCGACTCGTTTGACACCTCTAATCGCGACAACAACAACAACAACCCCCCCAATTAGTCCTCATGAGGCTCTCCCCAATCTCCCGGCTCCGCCGCTGGACTACAAGCCCGGCCAGGACCCGGGGCACTCGCCGCGGGGCGGGGCGGGGGTGGCCCGGAGGCATCCGGTTTACAGGGGGATCCGGTGCCGGAGCGGGAAGTGGGTGTCGGAGATTCGGGAGCCGCGGAAGACGACGCGCATATGGCTCGGCACGTACCCGACACCCGACATGGCCGCCGCCGCCTACGATGTGGCCGCCCTGGCGCTGAAGGGCGCCGACGCCGCCCTCAATTTCCCCGCCTCGGCGCCGTCCTACCCCGTCCCCGCCTCCACCTCCGCCACTGACATCCGCGCCGCCGCCGTCCTCGCCGCCGAGTCCAAAAAACCGCCCGCCCAGCCGAAGCTTGGGGAAGAGCCCGATTCGACAGCAGAACCGGAATTGCCAGTCATTAGTACCAGTACTAATGCCGGTGATGGTGATAATTCCGGTGAGTGTTCGGCGGAGTTTATCGACGAAGAAGCGATCTTGAACATGCCGAATCTGCTGGTGAACATGGCAGAGGGAATGCTCGTTAGCCCGCCGAGGATAAACACGCCCACGTCGGACGACTCGCCGGGGAATTCCGACGGAGACTGTCTCTGGAGCTACACTTGATTAATCAATCAATCTTCAATTTTCGTCATTGATTATCATGATCATGATCAATAATACACATCACTCGAGAGAAAAGAATGGACCGCAAAATGAAGGAAGAAAAACCAGCTATATGAAGTGATGGTGCCAAAAAAAAAGGGTACGGTATGGTAAAATCAGGTACTTGAATCTTTGCTTTGCCTTGTGTGCTTTTTTTTTTTTTTTTTTTTTTGAATTGCGTTTTGGATTTCTTTTTTTTTTTATTATTATTTTTAAGTTTTTGGTGATCTTATTTCTTCGCAGCTGATTAAATTTGTGTCGAATCGTACGTGTGTAATAGCTAGATTTATAGGCTATACACGTGCAGGAGATTTTGTTTTGGCTGCTGAGTGCTAACATGTTACTATCTAGTTTGTGTGTATATATTTATATATTTATATATGTTAGATCATCATCACATTGTTATGAGAAATGAGAAGTAGAAGCTATATAGTATCACTCCTCTATATATATTGTTCTCTCTTTCCCTTTAATTTACAGATAATATATGGGAATATCTTTTCTATTTGCAATCAAAAGGTGTTTCCTCTCATAAGAGTTTCTTAAAACATATCCCCATTAATCTACAGACTCTTATTAAGGACTTGAGCAAGGGCTTTTTAGATCTGCGCACACCAAAAATATATATATATATATATATAAATGAATATAAGTAAAAAGAAGATGTTTTAGGGCTTTTATATATATAGCATAGTACTTGATGCCAAGTGCCAACCAATAATGTTGTCGGTCTTATAGTTATAATTGTATCTGTATGTGAAATCAGAAATGATCAGAAACAAAATAATAGCATTTGAATTGAAAGGTGAAATAAATTTTTTGAATTGTTGACTCTATTTCTTTAGTGGGCAATTCCAATTGTTCTTTGTGCGTTAGATCAAACTTCAAAAGGATATATAAGCAATATGATATCTTTTTGTTGGGGTTGGGGAAGCAAATATGATCTCCTTTAGCTTTCCCTTTTAATCTGTGGCAATCAAATAAAATATTTAACAATTATCAATCTGATAGTCATGATCTTTTTTCAGACAAATCCATACTAATATATGAATAACACCCGTTTTAATCCAAGGTTAAAGTCGTTCTCAGACAAGAGGCAAAATTATTGCCGGAGTTTAAGGACATGATTTTCAGGAATTTACTATTGCCCAAATATGTTTTCTTTAATAATTACATATAAGTACATATCTTAAGGAGTAGTCTAAAGTACTAAGCACTTTGTACATCCGAACTATCTCTGGGCCTTGTCCAAATATGATTTTGGTGTCTAGCATATGTAGAAGTTAACTATTTAGCTAGAAAATTCTAGCAAAAAATTAAATAAATAAGCTAGAAGAACAATTTTTATCTTATGAAACCAACCATAAATATCTCTTCGGTCTAATAATTCACTTTCTCTTGATAATAGATCATTCAACTTGACATGACTTTAATTTGCAAACGAAAGACTGTTTTCTGAGTTTATTTATGAATAATATTTCGAATTGATTCTACATTTCATAAGAACTTATAGTCAAAACCACACGCATTTTGTTAGGAGCTCAATTTGAAAAATTTTATAACTTATTAGTGCTTTAGAAAATATTATACAACTAATACTAACATATTTATTACTTAATTATTGTTAAATGGGAAAATTTGGTATGTAGTCTTCTTTTTTATACCATCTTTAAGAAAATATGTGCACATCTTTTTTCTTTAGACAATACTTACCATGGTTAATTGCATATTATAAAAAAATGGACTATTAACCTAAAAAACAAAAATTAAAGGCACTTTTTAAACAAGTTCTAAGATTAGGCTATTTAGCCCTTTGATAAATTTTCATAATCATTTTTAGAACATTAAGCTCTTTGTAAAATTATAAAGGAACATTATAAAAAGTAGTCATTTTGCTAAAGTGATTAAGAGAGAATAGGAAAATTATAAGCAATAGTCATTCTGTTAAGGTGATTTAAGAATATGACCAATGTTTAAAATTATTAAAAAAATAGTCATCAAGCAGTTATAAAAATGAAGTTCATCTACGGATCTTACAACAAAATCATGGTTATTTTCATAATTTTTAAAAGCGTGTCCTATTTTTTGAAATACCCATTTAGTTTTGGCATATTTTTGCAACTTACCTTTAAAAATATGACAAAATATTTTCAATTATTAAAAAAATAGTGATCAAGTAGTTTGGGGTTGAAATTCATCCATGCATCTTATATTTGAATCATGATTGTTTTCTTAATTTTCTTAAACATAAGTTAAAATTTAAAAATAATCTTTTTCAAAATGACTTATTTAGCTAATTCAACTAAACATAAATCGAATCGCTTACTGCAAATCACAAATTTTTACTTCTTTTTATCTTCTCCTACAAGTCTATAACTATAATGAAAAGTTTTCCTTAAATGCCTCTTAGTATTCTCCAAAAAAGAGCTAAAATAAAGAAAGCAATAATTGGATGTGTTTATTATATCATCTATCATGAGTTTGTATTTACATGTGATATATATATATATATATATATATATATATATAACCTCACAATGATGTCAGATCATATGGATGTAGTACTTAAGTGTTCATCGCCTAGATATGGTATTTTAGAACGGTGAGGGCTTACAACTTGCAACAATTTGGTTGGTTTGAGGGGAAAAAAAAAAAAAGAGTGAATTGTACAAGAAGCAAAACTTTATTTTGTACATAGTACTGGCTAGTACTGCTATATATACGTGCAAAGAAATCTACAGAAGAAAACCGTGTGCATATAGACTATATGATTTAGAGGGTCCTCTATATCTAGGTACTCCAATATTATGTCAACCACATAATATATAAATGTGCCTTTCATATTCACTCATATAATTGTCTACCATAATATCAGTATCACATAGATTTCTTTGTCTCGGAATATATATATAAACGCGCATATGATCATGATGAAAAAATCTAAATATATAAATATATATATATATATCCCAAGTAAATAACAACATATATTGCACTAACTCAATTATGCAGCTAGCTATATATGCATTTGTTATGGTTTTATTATTTACTTTCTCTCGGTCAATGAAATAACTTTTGGAGTACTTTAAGCAAATAATAGGAACCAATAAATATAGGGCTAATGTTGTACGTTTAATCAAATTGTGTAATATATTTATATATATATATATATATATGTATGTATTGTCTTAAAGTTTCTGTTTATATATGAAACACTACTGGACAAAAACTCAGGGTGAGAAATATTCTTTGATAAAGTTTTGGTTTGGTTAGAAATTTTCTATTATATTGATCACCCAATTCTTGTTCAGCCATCAATTACTATTGAGTACACACTGGTCAGCCAATTTGTGATTCAAGTTCAGAACTATGTATGTAGTCTGACTTCTGCGTAGAGTCAGAAAACCTTTTGAGTGATTTACCTAAATAGCTAAATTGAGGGGAAAAACGGCATTCCCATTTTTTTTTCCTTTTCTTTCTTTTTTTTTTTATTTGATTACTTTACCCAGACATGTCAAATGAATATTACATTTGAAATGATTACACTGAATCATGACTAGAATTATTGGTGACAAGAAAAAGAAAAGGAAGTGGAAGAGGTCGGCAATGTGATACCCTATTGGTGTCTTTGGGATTGTTTCCTAAAATCTCTTGCAATCAAATAATTAGTAAAGTCTTCCGTAAGTATGTCATACAGTGAAGAACAGTGAAGAACGATTATGAGTCGTTAGATTTATTCTTTTAATGGGTCCTATTTCTCAAAAATATTTATCTAACGGTCCAAAATTATTTCATACATCATAAAATTCTCTACCGAAAACTATTCCTCAAATAACATATAAAATATAATAATTATATGTCTGCTAGCAGAAAATAATGCACTCTCTATATCACTAGCTCTCTGACAAAAGAGGAACTTGCCAAATTACTTTTGAAATCTTTTTGTATATATTATTATGTCTAAGGGAACACAGTACCGCCGTATGCTCTTGGTCATGGTCCTCTTGGAGTAGTACACAGCAAAAGAACGACACCTCAAAGTCTAGCACAACTAACTTATAAATCCGATATGTGGTACATAACAAACGCACAAACACATGTATGTATAGTACTGCTCATGTATGTGTATATGTTGCTTGTGTATTAATCATAATAATGCGTATTATCTATAATATCGTCAAGCTTAACAGGCGTAACTCAGACAATAAATTATTAATATTTATAGTTACACATTTTTTAATCTGAGAAAGTAAGGAGAAAAACAAAATAATTTGTGGAAAAAACTAGTAAACTGGTATGTATCTAATTTGTATCCGAAATTGTAATCATGTATATTAAGAAGTTATTTTGTTAATATCATTAAAATAAAATAAAAAATGGTCGACCACCGGTAGATGTTGTACCTCAATTATCTCTGATAAAGTTAAGAAATAGAGTCTCTGTGTGTCTCTGTGTGTATATATATATTTTATATACAACTATAACATATATACAATTATAGATTAAATTTTTATTTTAAGTTAGGGCAGTGCGCGAAATTATTAGAACTCTATACCCTTTTTTTTTTAATAATTGGGGGGTGTAGAACTCTAGTAAAGAATCTTTAATCTACGTACATACAATACTTATTACCAAGACCATACATGCGTATAATTAGAAGTAATCATGGATTGATATGCTTTTTAAAGAAATTATTTCTGATCACTAATGACTAATGTGACTTTTTAAAAAATTAGGGTCCTCAACAAGAATATATACCATACATGTATGTAACCATTAGAATTTTTTCATTAATTGAAGTATAATTTTAATGAGCATCTGTAGCCGAAGACACATACATACATATAATACATATATATTGGGAATAATACAAGGTGAACTCAAGCAAAAAAGCCAATATATAAAAATAGTAAACAAAGATAACAATAATATAACATGTTTCGCTTCTCTTTTCCCCAAAAGAGGACGATTGAGATAAACTATGAAATGAAAAAGTGTGGTCTAAAGTCCAAAAGCACTAGATTATTATTATTATTATTATTAGAGAGGAAAGCTACTATTTAGAGGGTAGGGGCCAAAATATAAGAAGCTTAGCGATATTGACTGGATTAGATATTGGACCCTTACAAAATTGAAAATTCTGTCGGATTATATTATAGCAAATTGGTAGCTAGGTTCATGAATTCATGTGTGGGAATATCACTGTTCCAAAAGCGGCTCAAGAAATAATAATAATATTGAAAAAAAACCCAAACAAGATCAAGAGAACATCATATATATATATATATATATATAGAGAGAGAGAGAGAGAGAGAAAAAGGTTCATCTTTCTTCTTTTCTTTGTTCTTTCTATAATGAGATATAAATAATATATGATATATGGAACAAGTGGAGTCAGAAAGATAAAACTGCTTTTTAAAACCGAGTTGGGAATGTGTCTGTATATGTATGTACATGCGTGCGGGCGTATCTATATATAGTATTGTGGGGTTTGTGATGCACTCATAAACAAATATACATTTCTACTTTTGGAGAAAAATAATATATCACACTTTGATTATTTTTTAATTTTCTTAAAACATGGTCACATGTCATGAGTGACGACTAGCTAGAGTGCAGGTTCATTGACTAAAAAAATTGCAGCTCTCCCATAGGCCATAGTTTTGTAATATATATGTATATCATCACATTACCTGAGCACATGCTTATACGAGTATTTAATTAGTAAAATCAAAAGTTTATTTTTTATTTTTTCCAATTGCAATATGACATTTCTTTTTCCCATACCTCTATCCATATACCACCGGCCTAAAATATGTCAACTTTATTTCAAACGAGTTCATTATAAAACTTTCAATTCATATGCTAGTGACATTGAAGTTCTTGGACTAGTTCTAGAATTTGTTATCTCAATTATTCTTCTACTTTTTAAAGAGGAAAAAGCTATAAGTTGGTTGTTTAGTTAACTTAAGTCAAAATATTCAAAAACAAAAAGAAATTTGAAAAATAAAATATAGTTAAGTTACCATTTTGAATTGAAAAAATAATAATAACAACGGCAGAATCACTTTTTAACGTTTGTGTGTGTGTGTCTATATATATATATATATATATAGTACAAGTATTTTGTATTAGAGAGGCCTATAAATAATGTTGCTAGTTACTATTAAGACCACACTCACTCTCACATTATTTTGCTTTAGAGGTCAACTACTTTTACAGGTTGGCCTTTTGACCTTATGATCTGTAATATAAAGAAAAGCTTCAAGCCCTACGCTCAAGTCCATTTCTGGCCAGAACAAAAAGGTCCCAATATTAAAAATAAAATAAAAAATTTGAAGCTGAGAAATATTATCGACCCGACCCTAACCTATAATGAATCACGTAAGACCTACATCGGCCATTTAATTCAGACGATTCTCTTTCTCTTTCAAAATATCCTAAAATTATTCAATTATTTGAACCAAAAGGACACACTCAAGTACTAAATGAATGACCTAAATGCTTAACCGAGTCATCCACATAGAATCTTTTTTTATATATATATATATATATAATTTAATAAGCAATTGCCCATATATAAAGATTCTTGTACAATCATATATATCATATCGATCTTTTCAGATAAAACTTTGTTCCTATCGTTAAAAAGATAATGCAAGACTCGCGAGAGCCAACTAAAAGAAAATATATAACGCATATATACAATGTGCGTGAATCTTCTATATATAATATGCTTTAGGGGAAAAAAAATATAGGCCAATAATAATAATAATCCAAAGTGAAAAAATCCCAAGACAGTTGGCTTATTTTTGTTCTTTTTTCATTTTGTCACCGTGGACAAACCTATCCATGAATGATATGGATAGATAGGTACATATAATATATATATATACAATATTGTATATAGGACTCTTTCAACCAACCATTTAGCGCGTTTGGCAACCGGGAAAATTAGATGGAAAAGAGAGAGAGAGAGAGAGAGAGAGAGAGAGAGAGAGGGAGAGAAAAGGAAACAAAAAGAAAATTAAGGTGGTGTGTTGGGCAAAAGGAGAATGGGAAAACGACATCGTCGCTTTCGTCTCCAACTTCCTCGGTTCGCGTACGTGGCAGCTCTTGAGAGGTCGTGGGGTGGAAATGTGGGACCCACGAAAGAATATTGAAAGGAGAGAAATTTTTGGTTGTACGAAACATCCATAGTGGGACCCACGAGTGATGGCGATTTTTCTTCGAAACCGAGCCACGAACTCCACGCGTTTACGCGGGGAAATCACCGGCTTTTTCTTTAAATATATACATATATATATATATATATATTTGGGGTTTCGAAATCTCTAGAGAATCCCCAATCAGTTATTAACTGTCAAAAAACGTGTTTTTGTGTGACGTTATTCCAAAAGTTGGTCTATCCGTACTTTTCTTTAGAACTAGTTCTTCGCCACGTAAGCATACTCTACTCGAATATTTCAGAAACTTCGAACTTGTTTCTCTAAAAACGCTGACTCAGCCATTTACTCGCCGATGTCTCTTTCTATCCTTACAACTAATCTCCAATAACTCGCCCGAACACCTATCTCAATTGGGCAAGTGTATATGTAGATTTTTTTTTTTTGGCATTTTTGTTGTTCATCCATTAATTTATAACTTGTCGTTGTTATTTTTACTTGCTCGTCTCGAGATAATTGTATTTAATTGGCTGTTTAATTTATTAAGTCTTATGTTACCAATTTAAACACAAAACACTCGAAGACAGTCCAAGTGGACTAAACTTAGTATTTATAGATATATTAACTAAGCACTCAATTCAAGGAAGGTGATAGTCTCAAACAACTAGCCACCTAGCAATATTCATGGCTACCTCTCTGAAATTCCAAACCAAGACAATGCCAACGAGATTGAATTACTTAGTTTCAAATGTGATATTCTAAGGTAATAAAAAAAAAAAAAGGCATTTCTATTAATAGCAGTGATTCAGTAGTTACTTAATTTACAATAATAAAGTATTTAAGTTTAAATTCACTTGCTCTGATTCCCAACATCATTTACCATTGTTTTTCCCAATTGGCTATGAATCCCATTTGTTAAAACTAGAATCTTACAACCAATTAGAAGTAAGTAAAAGAAAAGTGATTTTGGTAAAAAATATATATATATTACAGGTGGATTTTGAATAATAATAATAATAATAATATCGTAAAGCTTATTAATGCTAGTTTGTAATAAGGTGAGATGTAGAAATAGGTCAAAATTAAGCTAGTCTTTTAAAATATAATGTAAGTTTAGAAAATTACAAAAAAAAAGGCCTTTTATTATTATTATTTTTTTATATAAAAAAATTACAGTGAATACTCAATTTTTAAAACATAATTTAAATAAATATCAAATCTTTTAAAAAATATAATAAAATACTCTAGTGATTTAATTACTTGCATAATGATGATTTGTGGTGATCGAATGAGTGGTAAAAATAATATATAAGTGATTAATAAATTGACTAATTATTCAATTATTTTAAAATCTCACTCTTAAATTTTGTTACATAACAAAATTTTCAACAAACATTTTGCTATGTAATAAATTTGGTCAAATATTGACCTTTTTTATAAATTTATCATGACGATTATTTTATAATATTTAAAATATGAATTATTTTGTAAAACGATGTTCAAAAAATTATTATAATTTCTCATAAAAATTACTACTAAAAAAAAAGAAACTAAAAAAGAAAAAAGAGGCTAAGTATGGGAAAGAAGAAAAACAAAATGATCGGGCGAGTTACAGATGTCTCCTCGTACAATGGCAGGGAATAGATGAAATAAGAGAAGAAGAAAAAAAAGGATAAAGACGAATGAATGAGACTGAGAATGAGACTGCCCTTGACTTGACTCGTACAGATTCATCCACTTATGCCATTCAAAACCTTCCTCTCTTCTCTACTCACTTGTCTAGACAACAACAACACTTAAAAATTAAAAATAAATAAATAAATAACAATTTAGAAGAGGTCAAATAGCACACATGTCAAAAGCCCACAATTTGGCTATGCCCAGTTGGCTACTTGGCCAAAACCAGCTGGCGAAACCAGCAACTGTGACGCTTAAAAAATATTATTTTTTGTATTTTAGCACAAATCCTCGTCCAAGCCGTGGGTCCTTTCCTTTCCCACTTCACAGCCTGGCTCCTTATCACCACACCGTGTTTCATTATGAAATGAAATCCCCACTCTCATATCTTACCTATATTACCTGAAAATACTCACTCACTTATAATTGTTAAAACCTTTGCTACAAATAAAGAAACTATCAATCATATCATCACCTTTTAGAGCATATCTATATATAGCAACATCACTCTCTACTGTCTCCTAAAAACCACACTACAAGTCTACAACAACAACTACTACTACTGCGAAACATGGATGGTTTCTATACCTCAACTTCTTCATGCCACGTGGCCCATCATGACATGTGGTCGTTCGATCAGTTCGCGGTGGCGTCGCCGCCGCCGGTGGAGAGCGGGCGGCGGATGAACTTGTCGGACGAGGAGGTGATGCTGGCGGCGAGCAACCCGAAGAAGAGGGCGGGGAGGAAGAAGTTCAAGGAGACGAGGCACCCGGTGTGGCGTGGGGTGCGGCGGCGGAACTCCGGGAAGTGGGTGTGCGAGGTCAGGGAGCCCAACAAGAAGACAAGGATATGGCTGGGGACGTTCCCCACGGCGGAGATGGCGGCGCGGGCGCACGACGTTGCCGCCATCGCGCTGCGCGGGAGGGCCGCGTGCCTCAACTTTGCGGACTCCGCGTGGCGCCTCCCCAGGCCGGCCTCGGCCGACCCCAAGGACATCCAGAAGGCGGCCTCCGAGGCCGCCGAGGCGTTCCGGCCGGCCGGGCTGGCGGCGGAGGAGGAGGAGGAGGAGGGCGAGAAGGCGGCCGAGGAGGAGGGGGAGAGAAGTGCGGCGGCGGTGGCGGTGGCGGGGAATGGGAATGGGAATGGGAATGGGTTGTATATGGATGAGGTTGCGGAGTTCGGGATGCCGGGATTGCTGGCCAACATGGCGGAGGGGATGCTGCTCCCGCCGCCGCATTGTAGTGAGTTTGACTACAGCAGCGATGACGTGGAGGTCTATGCTGATGTGTCATTGTGGAGCTATTCGGCTTAATATTAGTACCCTCTTAAAAATAATATTTTAAAAAAAAAACCCAAAAAAAGAAAATATCGGTTGAGCCGAACTCGGGCGTGAAAGGTGGGACCCACATTAGTGGGGCCCGAGTGTTCTCTCTAGTCCGTGTTCGGGCGCGTTTGAGCCGAACAGCGACACCTTTTTTTCTTTTTTTTTTTTTCCCTACTAGTTGGCTAGTATCGTGTGGCAGTGATGTGTAAAAAAGTGTTTGTCTGCATCTAATTTTGATTTGGCTTGCCCTTCTATGTTTGGGTAGGAAATTAGATAGAAGAGTGTTGTTCCGTACTAGTAATTTTTTTGGTCTTGTACGGATGCTACCGTAGTATTATTATTATTATGAGAGGAGCTTTTGGTGGAGAATAATGCCAATTATGATGAGATGTATGAGAATTGGCAAAGTTTGCATATGCAGGCAAAAGCCTTGTATTTGTATTAAGCAATGCTACGGCGTATTGTATGTAAGTATATGTACTTAAGTTTGAGAACAACATTAAATGTTGTTTTTTCAATTTCAAATGAAAATTTGAATGTGGTATTTAAATTATAATCTATATTAGTATTTAAATAAGTGCACCAAAGTCATATTTGAATTGCAAAACTTTGAATTCGTATTTGGATAGATATATATTTAAATAAAAGTTGGAGATATTATTGTTGGTGCCATTCCATTACAAGTTTAAATTTAATGGGTTGTTTGGAGTAAACATCTCAACTATTTTATTTTGGAATGATTTGATTTTACGAATTTCGATGTGGTATAAATAGTTGAGATTTAAAGATATTCCATTGAATTAGGAAAGTTAAAAAAAATTGGAATGAAATGTGAAAGATGTTTACCCCAAACAAGGGGTAAAAGAGAGACTTGAATTTGAAAAAAAAAAAAAAAAAAACCCTAATTATATACGTTAAATAATCATCTAGGTAGAATTTCAAAATAAGTTCATTCTTGATACTACTTAATAATCTATACCATAAGTGGTGTGCTCCTTTTATTTCCACTCTATGATTGTAGCGTAAATTTTGGAGTATAAACTAAAAGTGCAACTCACTTAGGATATAAATTATCATTGTGTCAAAAATTGGACATTCCTCAAAATCCCCCTTAAATCTGAAGAGGGACTTGAATTAAGAATAATAATAATAATAATTTTTAACATATCACCACTAATTGACTAAAATAAGTTGAATCTGGAAACTTGTATGATTTTGACTAAAAAATGAATTTATATTGAAAAACTAACATCTAAAATATATTTGTCGCACTTCTACAATTAATGAAAAAGAAATAAATTTATGTAGCTAATGAGGTTGGACAATTTGTTTGAAATAAATTTATGTATGATTAACAGTTCTTGTTTCCAATACAATAAAATGAGCAATCGCTAAGGGTCAAAAACAGAATAGTAATGCTAACTATGCATCATTCCTTATTATCCTCGAGATAAATAAAACCCTTTTTGCCTCTGACGAGGAAATGTTTCCCTAGTCAATTGCAACAATCAATGATGTTAACTAATTGATGTTTTGTTCATTAATATGTTCGCTCGCTAATTGAAGAGACGAAAACTCTTGTTCGAGGGACCTTAGCTTCGCCGCATTATCCTCTTGAATATGCAATGGAACCTTTTCTTTGTAGCCAGCAGCGTTCATTTTCACCGACAGCTTCACCTTTTGCCTGTTGAGAGGAATTTCAAGAGACTATTTAACAAGTGGGGCTAAACACAAGAAAAATAGCAATTCACACAACAGAAGTGATTCTACTTTTCATGAATAACAATAGCTCGGATAAATATGTAACAAACAAAGTGAAGTGCAAAACAAGCCATTTAGTTTGGAAAAATTTCTCAAGAAGCATCGAGTAAAAAAAGTAAGCACTTAACCATAAGTGTGTTAAAAATTTTCATTTGTTTAATTGCTTACAAAAGCTTACTTTTGCCCTGAGCTTGCTTAACATTTTTATTTCCATTACTTTTTCACAAGTTCGTACTGACAAGTTCTGAATATGGACGATTTATGTCTTCATATAAAGCAAGAATTTATCAAAATGGAAGTGATTAATGACTTTACGTTCCAATAAAAGAAACCAACGGGAAACAAGGCCTCATTTATTAGAGTAGTGGACTTACTTTTGAACCTCGTCCATTTTTTTACTAATCCTCTCAAGTTCTGCTTCAGCAGAAAGAGATCCTTGAAGATTGAGATATACAGAAACATTCTCGTTCACAACAGATACCCCACACCCGGCAGGACCAGCATCATTCTCACCAATTAACTGCAAAATGTTTTGGTTATTTGTTTTTCTTTGCTGGCCAACAAGTAACAGACTAACAACAAAGGTCCCTTGAACCATAGCTAGTAAAATAAGACGAACTACATAAAAGGAAGGTTACTATAAATGCAAGGCATGCGACTTACTGCCAAAGACGCCAAATTTGCTAAAGTTACAATCTCCAATTTATGGTTGTCAATAATCTGAATGATTTGATCTGTTCGGCATTGCACATAAGCTGGTCGTCTGAAACAAAATAAAGCCAGAGTGTACAAATTATATCAGATTAAAACAAATGAATAAACCACTTTTGAAATGTTTTCAATCACTCAAACATGAATATTCACAAAGCACTAGCGCGATCATTTGAGAACAGCAGTTAAAATTTAAAAATGACATTCTTACAAATGGTTATTAAAAAGTGATTGTACCTTTCACGACTTTCTTTTGCAAGTGCTCGAAGAGATCTTACAGCAGCCTCGATGAGATCCATGTCATTCTCCACCTTTTCATTTGTCCAGCACTGGAAGATTAAAATGCATTAGCACAAAGTTAATTATACTTTGCAATCAATTCGATTGTCTCAGTTACCTTCGCAATAGCTAGTGCACTGTAAAGTACACATTTGTATTTATATACCACCATTCCAAGACCATGCCTAATCCAAATAAACAAACAAGAGACATGCAATTCGGCCTTTCACCTACCAATTTGCTTCAGTCATTGGGCAATTGAGTGCCATTTGATTAGTCAATTGATTTACCTTCCTTAAGCAATTCCTACTACTAAAAAAATGATGACCATCCTGTGAAGCACAAAGAACTAAGACCATCTCCTAGAAGTTATCTATGCTCTTACATCTGTACTTCATAAGGAAGGTGTCTGTACATTTTTTTTTTAATCAAAGAATCACCTTGAACAGGACAACTAGCAATAAACTAAAGTACTGAACTGACCTCTACCACTGCTGGGTACTCGCTTATCATGATTGATGCGGCCCTCTTGTAATCCTTCACTGGAGAAGGAAGGCGCTGCCACAATTCTTCTGTAATGAAAGGCATAAATGGGTGAAGCAACCGCAGCCCATTGTCAAGACACAACCATAGGGTATCTCGTGCAGAACTTCTTTCAGATGCAAAGCCTGGATCATTTCCGGCGAAATAAGGCTTAATTACTTCAATAAATACATCACACAACTGGTACTGCCACCATGAATAAACTGCTGTGGCTGCATCTGCAAACTCATACAATTCCAATGAAGAAACAGTCTTGGCTATGGCTTTGTTCAATACAGACAGTATCCACTGGCAACTGAATGGCAAGGCAGCTGGATTGACACTCGAGGGTGGAACATAATCATCTCCTAGTTTGCTCATGGCAAATCGTATTGCATTCCAGAGCTTATTACACCACTGACGATAGCCCACCACTCTTTGGATATCCAGATTTATTTTATCAGACTGGAAAGACAAGCAAAAAGAATATAACAAAATGAATTTGATACAAATAAAAGAGGAAAAGAAAATTAAAATAGAAGTAGACTGAAAGATATGCTAAACCTGAGCTGTGTAAGAAACAAGAGCAAAACGAAGAGCATCTGCGCCACATTCAGCAATTCCACTTGGAAAGTCCTTCTTTTGACCTTCTCTGGCTATCACTAATTCCTTAGGGTCCAAATTACCCTCTTCCAGCCTTTTATGAAGACCATCAAGGGATATACCATTTATAACTTCAAGAGGATCAACGACATTTCCCAAAGACTTTGACATCTTCCGCCCATGAGCATCGCGAATCATTGGATGCAAATATACCTGCAGAAACAAAGTAGACCACCTATAATACCCGCTTAAGTAAAACAGCACATAAACCAGCAAAGTGCAGCAGAGAATCCAAAAACATGAAACTTACCCGTAGAATATGTCGATGATATAGTTTTTTCTACGTAGAACTATTCATTTAACATTTGGAGAAACTAAGTAAAAGTAAATAACAAAATTAAAATGCTTTTCACTTTATCTTTCAACCTTTTAGAGTGTGTGAAGCTTGTAAAAAATTAGTTTTTCAAGACCATGGGTTTTGATTGTATGATACCAAAATGATGACAAACCTTGCTAAATGGCACATTACCACCCAACTTGATACCAAGCATCACCATACGAGCAACCCAAAAGAAGAGAATGTCATGACCAGTTTCAAGTACTGAAGTCGGATAAAATGCATTCAGATCTTCTGTGTCATTTGGCCAGCCCAACACAGACAATGGGAAAAGACCGGAAGAAAACCAAGTGTCTAGCACATCTGGATCTTGACACATTTGGAACTTCTTCCCTGCATATATCTGACTAGCCTGTGCCTGAGCCTCTCCCTCATTTCTTGCAACTACCCAGTGGTCATTGTATGCTCCAACTTCTTTAAGATCATCATCTTCCAGAGTAACATACCATGCAGGAATCCGATGACCCCACCATAGTTGCCTTGAGATGCACCAATCACGAATATTTTCAAGCCATCTGTGATTTTAAGAGCAAAGCTTAAGGAAACAAATATTCCAATATGCATAAGTCTATAAAACATGACTATGTTTTCAGCGAAAAGAAAAGGTGCAAACAAGAACAAGGTGAAGATAAATGAATCATGGTGCATAAGCCCATTAAAGCACCATCAGAATACTTCCTCATAGACCAGTCTGAGTTTCTGCCAATCAAGTAGCATTTAATTTTTTATGCAAAAAAAAAAAAAAGTACTATTTATTATTTAATTCGGGATCCAGTGTTCCATCCATAATATGACACCATAAAGCACTAGATATTATTACAATTACAAATCAAACTTCCTTAAAGCAAGGTAAGTATAAAGATCAGACCACACCTTTTCCAGTCTGCAATATACTGCTTTGGGATGAACTCTAGTTTCTTGTTTTCCTCATTCAGGGCAGCATCAAGAGATTCCTTAGCCATATCACCACAACTAACGTACCATTGAGGCTTTATCATGGGTTCTATAACATCATTGCTCCTGGAGCAAATGCCAAGGCGCATCTCATTGTTTTTAGCTTCTTTAAAGAGGCCCTATAAGTAAGGAGGATGTTACGTCAATTAACCATTTTAACCATAGATATAGTAGAATTTGGAAGAACAAGTGCACACGAAGACTTCTTAACTACAACTATGCAGCATTTATTCTTATATCCCAAGAACCATTAAACTTAATGCAACTAGGCATGTCTGGGCAATACAAACTGTAAAAACAACACAGACCAGACAAAACATAAAACAAACTTGTAAGAGGAAAGTTCAAAAGGGAGATAAATTGAAAAGACTCGTTCTGAGATGAATGGCTCTAGTAAGTAGAATTTTGGTAAGAACATTTGAAATGTCTATGGCGCATTGAAGAACATGTGGTGATACATACAACACTTTGTAGACCAACATCACATAAGTGGTTAGTAGGATATGTTGAATTTATTGGTTCTAACTTTCAACGCGAGTAATTAATAAGTACTATTTAAAAGCCAATACCATTTTTTTCAATGCTTCAGTAACTGCCTCTCGGGCCTTAAAACGTGGCATCCCAGCAAATTCTGAGCCACCATTGCCATTTATTTTCCCATCATCAGTAAAAATGTTGATAAATTCAAGATTATGACGCTTTCCAACCTCAAAATCATTGGGATCATGAGCCGGGGTAATCTGCAGGTGCAATATGGGAAAATTAATATGATTTGCTTCTGCAACTTGAAGAGTAAATTGTACAAAATTCGAGCAAGCATGTTAAATTAAAGAATATCTTGTACCTTCACAGCACCAGTTCCAAACTCTGGATCAACTAGAATAGCATCACATATTATAGGAATACGTCTCCCATTGAAAGGATGAATGGCAAATTTTCCATGAAGACGATGATACCTTTTATCATCAGGATGCACAGCAATAGCCGTATCGCCAAGCATCGTTTCCACTCTAGTAGTGGCGACTATAATCTCACCTAGATCTTTTTCTTCCAGAGGGTAAGCAAATGACGTTAGAACGCCAAATTCAACAAGGTTCTCATATCCAGGAACCTTCCGCAGAGTTCTTTCTTTAATATCTTCATAGTCCACCTAAAATAGAAAACAAAGTTCCTTTAAAATGCAGACCAAACTAGATAAAGAAGCCACTTCATCGAGAGGGAATACCTCAAGATCAGATATTGCTGTAAGCAAGACACAATCCCAATTGACCAAGCGAAGATCCCTGAAGAAGCACAGGTGCAGTAGGTAAGACGAATACTGATAATTTTTTTTTTTATTGAGAAAGTTACTGAGACTTCTCAGCAAAAATAAAAAATAAAAAAAGTTCATTGATGTTGAATAAGAAGAATTACAAAATGGGGGCAATAAGAAGTCCTTGAAAGAATAAAAGCAAAAAATAAAAATACAAGGAAATACCAAAACTGTAAAAGGAATTCCAAATTTATAACCCAAAAATATAGGTGCATAGAAAGTCATAGAAACAGTTAAGAAACTATACAAGATACAAGAAAGCAAAATAGCCCATACCTGTAAGTCTATACATAAAAATTGGTATACACAGTAAAAACCTATATGAACTTAGTTTTCATAAATGCATGAATAAATTATTCTTTTATCCCACGTCAATCATACCTGTAAATAAGGCCTTCCTTGTAAAGCCTAACAAAAGCCTCAGTCACAGCCTCTGATCTTTTCTCATCCATTGTAAAGCACTGATCAATATCAGGGGGAAAAAAAAAGATAATTAGACTAGAAAATTAAAATCAGTGAGGGTGCAGCATGATACAATCTACAGAACACTATCTCCAGATTAATACTATAAGTTACAGATTTCAATCCTTACCTCACGGGACCAATCCAAGGAGGCACCTAAACGGCGTAGTTGTTGCAATATGGTCCCGCCGTACTTCTCTTTCCAATTCCAAACCTTCACACCCAAATAACGAAGCCAAAAAATATGTACATGAGAGTTGAAACTTCAAAAATTTGGAGGTTCTCGTCAAATCATAACTCGAACTCACTTGAGAGACAAATTGTTCGCGCCCAATATCGTGCCTTGTCAACTTACGTTCACGCATTAGCTTCTTTTCCACAACAACCTATATAATAGAGCAAAGATATAAAGTTTACTTTCGGTAATACATCATATGAAAAAAAAAAAAAAAATCTAAAGCATCAGAAAAATCTATATAAATTAAAGCGAGCATAAAGGCGTACTAAGAATTTTGCAAGAATAAAAAATTGTAGCATGGACCAGGAAATCATGTCCTCTTCTACACATGCGGACAAGACAAAAGACACTTCACAAAGATGCACAGATGAGAATGGAGGCAGCTAAAGTAGCTGGTTAAATGTGAAGGTACAAAACTCAGGGTAAAAAATACGATATTCATAAAGCGATGTTGACAAGTCTGCAGGCATATCTAACATAATTACATGCGTACGTATATCAGCCTGTGCCCTGTGCATAAAACGCGGAAAGGTGGAACAGCACAATAGAACTACCTTCCATTCACATAAAGAAACAACCCCAGGTTGATTGCTCACCAAAATGTTGCATGTTAATATTCAACAACTTTCATAGATAGGAAGCTAACCTGCGTTGCTATCCCAGCATGGTCCATTCCAGGGACCCACAGTGCATTGTATCCAGACATCCTCCGCCAACGAATTATAGTGTCCTGCATCCAGTAAAAACTAAATTGATTTAATATTCCTCAACAAAAAGAAAGATGCAAGAAGTAAGTAAAGACTTGTGAAAGATGGACCTCTATAGCAGCAGTAAGAGCATGGCCTATATGAAGGGCTCCTGTGACATTTGGAGGTGGCAAAACCTGCAAAAGATTATGTAAAAATTTCACCAGTTCATCTTGTTATCTTAAACTTAAAATGTGTTCATCTTGCCTCTATCATAAATTCCAATTCCAAAACAACAAAAGAAAACTCAATAAAAAATAAATAACATCTTGAACTTTAATTTAGACACATATCTCCAATGGATTTATGATTTATTCAATGTTCTCAGGAACATCCCAAGGAACGAAACATTCTCTTTTACTTCAGAAATAGAAAGTAATTAATATTCTTAAGAGCTGAAAAGAAGCTATACAATCACGAGTTTTTTTTTTATTATTTCACACAACTGGCAGATTCCATCCTAGACTATTGACCTTCAACCACCACAAAGTGCCAACACAGATGGATTTCTAATAGGAACCCATCTAACTAGTTTTTTTTTTTTTTTTTATTCACTTTTCTTACTATAGTCCAAAATAGCAAAACAACCCAATGAAAGTTTTATGATTCAAGGAGACGAAAAGAGGTCAAGCTTTGAACTCACAATCACAAATGGGGGTTTCGAGCTGCTAGAATCTGCCACAAAAAGGTTTGATTTCTCCCACCATCCATACCACCTGAACAAAAAATAAAAAATCAACAGAGCAAGCAGAAATGAAACTAATGAGAAAACTTCATACGAAGTGAATCATCATACTCACGACTTTTCTACTGCACTTGGATTATACTGCTTTGCCATTTGACGGGACATCTTTTTCTTCTCACCAAAAGGAGTCTCCGGATCAATGAAATCTTCCAAATTCTCATCCTCGGTATTACGTCTCACATTCTTCTTCTCACTCTTCTTGGGAGCATTCGACGCTTGTTGTGCCTTAATTTATCGAAATATAAATTACTCTTGTTTCCTTAGGAATCCAAATACAGCTACGAACTAATAAATTAAAACTGAGACAAAAACAAACCAATTCACATTTATGATGTAAATGTATATTACTGATACCTGAAGCTTTGCAGCTTTCTCTAAAGCCTTTTGTTTTTTCAATTCTTTCTCTCTTGCCTGCCAGAAAATAACAAACTGTCACTCCACAGACATACCAACATTTCTTGTCCAATAAATCACTCTACAGATTGCTGATATCTGTTGAGCACCAACATCTAACATAACTCCTCTTAAATCTTATAGGCAGTGATAAATATACACTATGCTGAGGAACTTTGTGATTATGGTACCTGAATATTATTGTCTCAAGAAAAAGGAAAAACAAAAAAAAAGAAAAAAGAAAAGCCTTCTAATATTTTGGCATACATATATCATCATCGAACTGTAAACAAACTATTATATTACTAAAATTACTCAATCGCCAAGACCAAAAATTGCAATATGACATAACAGAAAATAATCAATACAACATTTCTGCATTATGTATTGGAAAATTTACTATTCTTCAAATACCATAAGCTCAAATTGAAAAAAATAAAAAAATAAAAAATAAAAAAAATAAAAAAAGAACAAATTATTGCGAACCTTCTCTTCCTTTTTCTTCTTCTTCTCAGGATCTTCGATTTCAGGCTTATTCTCCATTTTAACCTGTGAATTCAGATCCTGCTACGCTCATTAACCAATAAAACGAAGAAGAGAAATCAAAAACAACAAAACCTTATCGCAACGAGCCAACGAAGCAACCAAATTTCCTCGAATCGAAACCTTCGAAAACACTGAGGCAATTCAATTCACGAGCACGAGACCGATCGGAGAAAACTTTTTCGCGCAAATTGAAATGCAAAAGTTCGCGTACATTGCACGAACAAACAAAGACGCCAATGTACAGACGAAAATGAAACAGTGGACGAAAGAGAATCGGAAATGTTTGCGCCAGAGTTTGGAAGAGAAAGTAGAGAGTGAAGCGATAATTTCACTTACCGGATTGGTCTCTGCAGAGAATGAATGAAGCTGATGATGAAGAAGAAAGGTCTCAGAGAGATTCGGAGCTTGGATATGATAAAGCTTTGTTGTTCTGAAGAAGAAGAACTGAAGAAGAGAAAACGTTAGCTGTGTTGCTGGGGCTTCATAAAAACCCTAATGCGGGGTACTCGGAAAATGTCAAAGTTAAAAGGTTAATTTCACCATTTCCCTCTCTACTTTAATCCGAATCTCAAATTATCTATGTACTTCAATTTGTTACATCCGTTCCCCTATACTCTTAAAACGTTTCAAATTTATTCTTCCGTTAACTTTTCCATTCAAAGTTACCATTTCCCATCCAAAGTTACCATGTGTCACATAATTATGGAGGTTTTTGTGCATTTATAAGTGAAATTATGTTTCTGCTCCTGTTTGATACTTTTTTTCTCAAATTTTTTTTTTGTGCTAAAAACACTTGATTAAAAAAAATTAATTTTTTTCTTCAGCTAAAAATTTTATAAATTTTAATTTTATTTTTTTGTGCTAGAAACACTTGATTGAAGAAAAAAACAAAAAGTTTTTTTTTTCAATCAAGTGTTTCTAGCAAAAAAAAAAATACACCTTAAAAGAAAAAAACATATCAAATAAGGACAAAAATATAATTTCACCTACAAATGCACAAAAATCTATCTAATTATGTGACACATTGCAACTTTGGATGGAAAATGTCAACTTTAGATGGAAAAGTTAACGGAAAGACAAATTTGAGACGTTTTAAAAGTATAAGGGGAACGGATGTAACAAATTGAAGTATATAGGGCAATTTGAGATTCGGGTTAAAGTAGAGGGGGAAATGATGAAATTAATCCAAGTTAAAATAAAAATAGGGTAATTTACACCTGTAACCCTGAACTTATCCAGATATGACAAGTTGCATCCTAAGTTTCTTTTTTGGCACAGAGCACCCTGAATTTGAAAGTATTGGCATTTACGTCAATATCAATGCAAAATTTTAACACAAAAAAGCTTAAAATGTCATATCATAAAAACCATGCGAGCGTGTTTTTAACTCTAACTAGAAAGATTAGAAGTGCTCTGAAAATGAAAGATTCCTTTACAATATTTTTATTTTTTCTTTATCAAAAATGCAAAAAAAACACCACGAATCTCATTGGTACTTTCACTTATTGAAGACTAAAGACATAAAAAATAAAAGCTAATTTATTTTTATTTTATTGAAATGTTTGTAAAGTTTATCAATTATATTATTAAACTATTATATTTTTTTTTATTTCGGTAGAAGTTTATCATTTTTCATTATAGGGTTTTACATTTAATTATAATCTCATTAAGATTTTACTATCACTTATTATATCTCCATAATAAAAAAATGTAGTTTTTTTTCCATATTGTCGTTTTTTTATGTTGTCGTTTTTCAGTTTTTCTTCTTTGGTTGTCTGTCATTTTATTATATATGTCGTTTTTAGTTTTCTTGTCATTTTACTGTCGTTTCAAACATCAGTAGCTTTACAAACTGATGTCGTTTCCAATATACTGTCGTTTTCTAGTTTCTTGTCGTTTTTACCTTACTGTCGTTTCCAAATTTTTGTCGTTTTTTGATTTCCTGTCGAAAAAAAAAAACCAGAAAATAATTTGCAGGACTTATTATGTCGTTTTTAGTTTTCTTGCCGCTTTACTGTCCTTTTTAAACATCAGTAGTTTTATAAACTTATGTCGTTTTCCAATATACTGTCGTTTTTCAACTTCTTGTCGTTTTCTAGTTTCCTGTCGTTTTTCACTTTACTGTCGTTTTTTGATTTCCTGTCGAAAAAAAAACCAAAAAATAATTTTCAGGACTTATTATGTCGTTTTTAGCTTTCTTGTCGTTTTAATGTCGTTTTTAAACATCAGTAGTTTTACAAACTGATGTCGTTTTCCAATATACTGTCGTTTTCTAGTTTCCTGTCGTTTTTCACTTTACTGTCCTTTCCAAATTCTTGTCGTTTTTTAATTTCCTGTCGAAAAAAAAATAAACACCAAAAATAATTTTCGGAGTTATTATTGTCTCTTACTAAAAGAATATGATAATAACTACAATGTTTTTGCCTTATTCGTTTTCAAATTTTTTGAATACTTCACGTCCTCGCCACACCTTCGTCGCTTAAGACTCTTTTGCCTCGACTCTGCCAACTCCGGCTAGATACTCTCCCTCGTCGAGGCCATCAAACCCACCGAAGCCAATCCGCCGTTGCACGCTCCCGCACCTCTTCGCCGACCTCCCCGCCTCCGTCTTCGCTTAACAAAGCGATTGCGCCTACCTCGTCCTCGACTCCCGAGTCTTCCTCCTGACGGCGCCGAACCGGTCGTCGAAAAAACCGTGCGCGGCGAGCTGGAGCGCGATGGCGGTGGTGGCGTTGTCGATAATGTCGACCTTGTCGGCGTGCTAACGCTTTTTTGAGGAGACCTAAGCCAATTAATTTTTTTTTTTTTTTATAGTTTATGTTGTATGGAAGTGTTTACAGCAAGAAACCCGAAAAATATTAAGGCAGTAGCCAGTAAGGGTTTGAAATGTGGAAGGATAGTCATGGTTATGGCCTGGCGTGGCAGAGACAGAAAAAAAAAATTAAAGAACAGAAAAAATTTTAATAAGTGTAGTGATGCCTATAATAGTTAATGAGCATTCCTTTTGATAGCCAATTATACAGTACTAGTTGAAATTACGCGCAAAGTGAAGCACATTTTAATTTTATGTGATAAATTTTAAATTTTATAATTTAAAGTGATTATAATAAAATAATATTATTTATTAAAAAAACAAATATTATAAAAAGATTTATTTTTTTTACAATTAAAATAGTTAATTTTAATAATATGAAATGAAAAATCTCAAAATTCAAGAATCTAAAAGAGATAAAATAAAAAAAATTATTTTTTTAAGTGAAAAATATGAAACTATTCAAATTAGAAAAAATATATATATAACTAACAATAGTAAAAAAAAATTCACAATAATTTTTTTTTGTTAAGTACGAAAAAAATAGGTTTATAAAATTGAAATGGGTTGTTAAAACAAAATGAATTTAAATAGATTAGAAATTTAAAAGAAAAAAAAAAGAAATGAAAAAGAAAAGAAAAAGGAAAAAAAAGGGAAATTAAAAAAAATGAAATGAAAAACAAAAGAAAAAGGAAAAAAAATGAAAAAGAAAAGAAAAAGGAAAAGAAAAAAAAAAGAAGGGGGGGGGGGGGGGGGGGGGGGGGGGGAGTTGGGGTGCGAGAGTGGACTGTGGAGGAGAAAGCAAAAAAAAAAAAGAGTAATTGGCACCTATGGCCCCTGAACTTGTCGGGCTACGACACTTTGGCCCTTTCTTTGTTTTTTTGAGCATTTACCACCCTGAATTTAAAAAATGTTACACTTTGGCCCAAATTGAAAACGGCCATCCAATTTGTAACGGAAATTGGCATGTGCTAGTCACGTTGACATTTATGTGGGGTATCTTTGTCATTTGCTCATAAATATAAAATAAAACTAAAAAAAGTAAATAAAAAAAAAAAAAACAACTCCTACTTCACGGCTACACAACCCCTCTGTTTCAAAAACCATTGTTTGACTACACTATGTATACTTCTCAAACATCAATCTTTTGTTTTTCAGCTCAACTCAACTGACAAATATTAGCACATATAGACATGGGCTCTTGAAGTAGCAAACAGATCTGGAAATTCAAACACCAATGTGCCAAGCCAAAAAAATAAAAAAATAAATTTCCCAGACCTGCAACGATTTTTTTTATTTCCAGATTTCTTGATTTTTTTCAAATTCCCAATGTTTCCAAATTTTCCATCTTTCTCAAAATTTACATATTCCCAATTTCTCATTTTGACCCAAAAAAAAAATCAAACACAAACAATATTCCTCCTTTTGACAAAAAAAAAATCATATACTTTCACAAGTATTTTTTTTTTCTTTTGACAACCTCGTATCACATTATCTTCTTATACTTCATTGTAACAATTGGTGAATCCAACCTAGGAAAATAGTCTGAAAAAAAAAACTAAAAGAATTGATAACGATTTGGGCTTCCGGGAAGCATGCGACTGTAGGACGCCATGGTACGGTGTGGGTTGGGCTTGGCGAGATATGGGCGGCACTTGGGTGCGACGACGCGATGCTTGGGTTTGAGCGGCTCAGGCGCTACGACGGAGGAGGTTCGCACTTGCGGAGCGTGGATTTGGGCTTATGTTAGACTGGGTGGCACCGTGGTGATGTGGAAGAACGGTGTGGTGGCGCGGTGCTACAACAACGCAAGGTGGCGGCCGACGGCGAGATGTCAAAGAAGGCTTGATGTGGCAGTTGAAGAAGAAGCAGATGCTGCTGGTGCTGGGGAGGCTGGAAAGAAGAAAGAGAAGTACAGAGAGGTGAGAAAGAGAGGAGAGAGAGAGGTTTGATGGTGGTGGCTAGGGTGGGGGCCTGACGCGGTGGGCCCCGCGCGTCAGATTTTTTTCGTTAATTACAAGCGGGCCCGTGTTTTATACTATTATAACTTTTTTATTTATTTTTTAGTCCTTTACGTTTTTATTATTTCTATTTAGGCCCAATTTTTGATTTTTTTTTTCATTTTTACCCCCAAAAAACACAAAAAAAAAAAAAAAAAAAAAAAAAAAAAAAAAACGCCCCTTACAAAACGCCCGAAACCGGAACGAATCGACCTCCAAAAACGCCCTTGCGCTTTCATATTATGTTAAGATAAGAGTGAACCAATGCAAACAGAGAAAGCATACCAATAATATATAATAAGAGTAACCACCTAGATTTATCTAAAATCACTTGTTGGTGTGATTGTGCTTGTGCCTCACAAAAGTTATAGATTAATCATGTTTACAAAGATTGAGGAGGGCAAATTTTGGTTCTCGATTTGTGAAGATTGAACTCTGTTTTTGGGGTTATGAGATGGACAGTAATGAGACGTTTATAATGGTTTTTGAGTTCTCGTATTTGAAGGTGTATTTTATGGTTGTGCGTTTTGGTTTTGTGCAACAAATATTTACAAGTTCGGAGTTTTATTTTTTTTTTAACGATTTTTTTCTGAAGTACAAAATTAATTTCTAATCATTTTTGTGTGTAATCTTAAGGCCTATATTAGCCTTTACATATTATAAATTCTTTCATATGTAAGTGCCAAATATTTATGACTTATATACGTAAATATTGTCTAATTTGTGATTCGATTTGCAATTTTCGTTATTGATTTTGGAAAGTTTGAGTTTATTTTTTGTTATTATGAAAATGGGTGAAAAGTGAAAATTTATTTTAAAAATGAGTAGTGCTAGACATTTCAACTCTTTTATTAACTTTTTAATATCAAGTGTTATTTTATTATTAGTGAGTGTTTATCATATTTTTAGAAAGAGTAATGATTGCAAGTAAAATTTTTCATTTATAAGATGCTTGAAATATAAAATGAAAAGACAGAGAGGGAATAGAATATTTTCAATTCTTAAAAAACACTACCTCAGCGACATTGTAAAATTTAACAGATTGCCAGTTCAGTGATTTCTAGAAGTACAAACTACGAAGTATTCAAATTGTAATAATATTTTTATTTCTTGAGGATCAAGGCAATTTTTGCTGTTTCTTGAAGAGCAAGGACATTTTTTTTTTTTTTTACATTTCTTGACAAGCAAGAAAAGGCAAAACACAGTGGCAATTGTCTGGCAATATTTTCATATGCTATTTTCTATTTTTTACTTTCGTTATGCTGTTCCTCCATTATTTTTGTGTATTTGACCGCAAGATAAAACTCTGAGACCTTTTCTTCTTGTACTTTTCAAAGTTTAGAGAGCTGCTAAGGAGCCATACAAGTAGTACTTCCACAAGCTATTTGCTATGTAGTGAATTTCATACTTAAAAGGTCTCGCGTAGTCACGTTTTGTAAATAGTGGTGACCTACATGTTCAATAACATGACTAATCTTGAGCTGTCGCTTTTATTATTTCTACATAATTCATTTGAAATTCTAAAAAGCAGAGAGTCTTAGATCATAGCCTATAACAAGCATCAAAATAGATCAAAATTACAGCTAAATAGACTTTTAAAAGAAGATTACTATAGTTCCAAGTTCAACTAGCAAAGTCCAAATGAACAATAGCTATTTTGTTATTTTATAACTAGGCTAGATTAACAAGAGACAATCAAATTGATGATAAGTAATCTACATAAAAATTTACAGAAATAATATAGGATCTTGGTTATGCGAATTCTTACATAAGTGAACAGTTTCTCAAAAAAAAAAAACCAAAAAACACAATAATCTTAAAATTGGATTCAAACGACGAAAACAGCCACAATTTCCTGTGGAAACAAATTAACCGGTACAGAAAGGACTTAATTGAAGAAAATCAAGGGAAACCACCATGATAAGAATTCTGAAAAAAGAAATCCATACACATGAGGGTAAAAAAAAGAGAGCAGAGTTGAATTAACAGGGGGTGAGCATGTCATGTACTTTGATACGATACCACCGTCCGATTAGTTCACGTCTTGGATCGAGAATCGCTACTTTACTTTCTTGAGGAGAGTCGTCGTCCTGAACTCTGCATCGTCCCTCACGAAACTCCACCAGAGGTAAGTGAAAGGGATGGTGGTTGCATGCCAAAGAGCATGCGCATCGATGAATCCCCGGTAGGGTGGGAAGTCGTAGATCTCCAGAAGCATGGCGAGGAGTCCGCCAATGGTGACTATCCACAGCTTCCAGCGTGATGGATGGCGGCTGACTCTGGCCCAAACTGCCCATACGAGAAGCTGAGCGATGCCCATGCCAGTGCACACTTTCATGTTCAAACCTGCAAACAACTTTGATAAGCTGATAATACAAAATATGGTAAAACTGAAAAGTGAACTCCTATTTTTTTTTTTTTTAAAAGAAAGTTTTGATAAGATAAATCACGATGCTGATCAGTATTGAAGATCCGGTATTTCATGAAAATAAATTCATACCATCTGACAGTTATGAATGACACTCCCTTGGAAGAATGAATAGTTCAAGGTCGATTACATTTCAAAGGTTAATTGTTTTTATTTTAGTTAAGCTGGATGAAAAACTGAGGAAACTAAAGTTATTATCGACACAAGACAATCTATTAAATGCTAGAAAATGAGTAAAGAATTGCCTCGACATAGATTTACATACTCAAATTTTCAGGTACTATCTTGACACAAAGTTAGATGCTGGTATGACAAATGATGGGAATGAGACCAAAAATACAGTCATGAGTGGAAAGCAATTTCTTGACAAATTTGTACCTAAATCAAGTTTATAGAAGTTCAGGTACAAGATGTGCGTAGTCACAAAAGCGACTAGTGGAGCAGCGATCATGACCCTGGCAGCCTCATCTCTCACATTAAAAGCTCGCAAGATCGATAGAATGAGGGAAAATCCGATGAGTGCCACAGCAGAAGAATAATCCAGCTTCTCTGTCAACTCCACATCTCTGCGATACGTGGCATAAAATAAAGCTAAAATCAGTATGCAAAAACTGAAGAAACTTAGAGACTACTCAAAAGCTGATCACTTTGTATCCAAATGATAGAACAAATTGCCAAAATAACAACGTACCGACTGTGAAATACGGCACTCCAGAACCAAGAATTCATTGATAAGATCGCATAAATATGCCACAAACCAGTATACTCATAGTAAGTTCTCTTATTTGGCCTCAAAGGCAACTTGTAGTATAAGAGGATGAAAAAGGATATCCAGCCATGAAATTGCATTGCAAGATTTAGAGCTGACAGAGCAACCGCTACAGGTTCCTACCAAAACAAACCATTATTATCGGATAACCACAGGACATAAAAGTAAGTAAAATTCACAAATCCAATTCGTAGCTAAAAATTTACATTATTGAAATATAAGCGAAAACCTGGATTCCATAAACACGTTGAAACGGCCATTTCCCATGATACTTGACTGGTTTATGACCAAGTTTTTCTCTTTCTTCCTCCCTCGCAAGCATGCAATGGTATCGGCAATCACTTTGGCAATCCCATTGCTTCCAGCGCAAGTACAACGGCTCTTGCATATACCACGGTCCATCAATAGGTTTCCCATCAGACGAAAATTTACAGTGTTGAAAGCATTTTTCGCCAACACATCCGGATTTCTCGCACTGTTCTACACAAGACCTGAAACATGCGACAACAATAAGGAATAACTAAGAACGGGGACCAAAGAAATACCTAAACAAAAGCGGAAACAACAATTACGTGGTACGCATCCATTATGTAACCGCAAAAGCACATTATAAGTGCAAGTTAGAGCTTTCCTTTTAAATTTTCTTTTCTTGCAGAGGTATGTATACCTCAAATCACCGCTTATTTCCAACTAGAGCGTTATAGCCAAATCTTTTGTTTTATGCATACAGAATTCACTTACTACGAATGAGTCCAAACTAATTAACTTTAAGGGAAATTTTCTATCAACTTCACAGCAGACTAAAACTTGAAATCCCATAAAATTGTCTGCAAATCAACCACTAAAAAATAAAACCCACCTCAGAAATTCAGGACAAAGTCTGTGCAAACCCTAAAAGGTCCAAAAATGACTACTTTACGTCTACTATTAAGTTCTAAAACAGCAAGTCCCAAATCCGACGCTTAAATAACAACAAATCACTTGTCCCCAAATCCACATATTGAAACCAATTTCAGTCCCAGCAATAAAAATAACCATAACGGGCTAAGCTTTCGATTAAATAACCCAAAATAACATTGAAACAACCGTTTTAACACACACCCAGTTCCGTAAATAAACTAATAGACAATAAATAACAATTCGAAGAAAAACCGACAAACGAATTGGTCAGGAAAAAAAAAAACTTACTTGTATATTGGATCAGCTTCACCGTCACTAGCGTCGAGGACTGAGACGAAGGAACAGAGAGCCGATAAGACCAGAACCAGACGGAGAAGAGCCATGGTCCGATTCTCCGAAAAAACGAAAAAACGAAAAAAAAAATAAAAGAACAGAGGCGATAAGAGCAGAGACTCTGATTCTATCCAATCAACGGCTGGCGATGGAGGTCGGAGCTGAAGCGCAAGTGGCCGCGTTCCATGGAAGCACAGAGAGAGAGAAGATGGGACCGAGTCGAGATGAGGGCGACTCGGGGAGAGAGAGAGAGAGTGAGTTAGTGAGACAGAGCGAGTCGTGAGGGATGGGAAAGAAGAGGAGAGAAATCGTGGAGAGCAGAATCCCGTGAGGGGCTGATCTGGGGATCGAAGCGATTCACGAGGAGACGCGTGGCGTGGACGTGGGCTTGGGGAATCAAATGTAAATTATTTTTTATCTTTGGGGGTCAAACCGAATAAAATATAAATTTAAGGGCCGGAAGAGTTACGGAACTCTAGGGCGTTTTGGGGTTTTGGATCGGTGGTTTGTTTTGTTTTTATGTTTTCAGGGTAAAAATTAGTGACTGTCAAGTAAGTAAGATAATGATAATGATTCTTTTGTTTGCAAAAAAAAAAAAAAAAGTAAGTAAGATAATGATTCTTTTGTTTTGTTGACAATTCATAGAGATATTTTTGGAAGTGCCATTTGTTTTGATGTTGGGAAGATTCACAATGAATGAAATAAATTTGCAAGTTGGAGGAATCGTCCTTATGCTTTTTTTATTGATTAGTTATGGCATTCGTGAACTTTAAAATGAGAGGGTAGTTGGAAATAATTTAAATAATAACACTCTCATATCATAATTCTAAAATTAAATCCTTTCAATGAATAAAAAAGTTGAGTAGCAAAAAGATTTTGATCAGAGAAGTTCCTTCTAAAAAATAAAATAAAAAAAATAAATAAATAAATAAATAAACTAACGGGCAATGTCCCTCCCTTAAACTTTAAAAAAAGCAAAAAGGAAAGAGAAAAACACCGCGCATAGAAATGGCCTACATAGCATGTCGTTTACAGAAAAACGACAACATTTTAAGAGGTAAAAAAACATGTCGTTTTGTGAAAAGCGTGGGAGTGAGAAAGCAGAACAGGGGAAAATTTACTGACAACCCTTCATAATTAGCAAAATGCTAGTGAAACCCACTAAACCAAATTAAATATCATTAACATCCCTTCTAGTAACTTATGTTTGTTAAAGGAAAGAGAAAAACACCGCACACACAAATGGCCTACATAGCATGTCGCGTACCAAAAAAATGGCAACATTTTTTCAAGAGAAAAAAAATATATCGTTTTGTGAAAAGCGTGGGAGTGAGAAAGCAGAGCAGGGGAAAATTTTACTGAAAACCCTTCATAATTAGCAAAATGCTAGTGAAACCCACTAAACCAAATTAAATGTCATTAACACCCCTTCTAATAACTTGTGTTTGTTAAAAAAGTTTTTGGAAAAATTGAAGTGCTACTTAATAATTTATGACTCAAATTATATGCTTTATAGATTCATATTCTTTAGTCAATGTTTATAAAATAAAAATAGTGATATATATAACTTAAAATAAAATCAATTACCAGGGAAAAACAGCATGTTTAAGAAGTGGATGGATAATTTATAACTGAAAACCACTTGTCGTTTTCTATTACGTACACATAATGCAACTTGTTTCATGCATGTTATTGAAACTTCAGAGGAAAAATATAAAGGGCCAGTTTGGCATTATTTTTTGAGGATGCTTTTAGATTATAAAATAATCTAAAGCAGCTATAGGCGTTTGGTAAACCTACTTCTTTAACCGTTTCAGCTTTTACATAGTATAATTTGAGAAGCAGGTTAAAGGCTGCTTTTCTACAACTGAAACTGCTTCTCTAGTTTAAATTACTAAAAAATCCTTAACTAACTACCCATATTCCACTAAATAATTTTCTAAAATTATTATTTAGTAATTTTACATACACACACACTATTTTCACAGTAGTTTTAAAAATAAAATAACCAAACACCCTACATACTTATAACTAGGGCCGGCAATTGGGTCCAGACACGAGACACGACACGAATACGACATGACTTAAGCGGGTTTGGGTCCTTCCTTAATGGGTCTGGGGTCTAACCGGGTCGGACACGATTAACACGATAAATAATGGGTGAATACAGCACGAACCCACAAACACGATTAGACCCAATTAGACACCGATTAATAACTGGGTCTTAAATTGGTAGACACGATTACGACCCAATAAGACCCATTAAAACACGTTTACTAAACGAGTCTTAATGGGTAGACACGATTACGGCACATTTAATATACACATATATATATAAATATATATATTTTAATTCTTTATTATATTTCTTAATATTTTGACTTTTTTTATATTTATATTTCATATTTGAATGTAATTTTGCTGTTACTAAATTGTTGTTTAGTTTTGTTTGGACTTGTGAAATAGGAATTTGATGAGATGTCTCTTCTAAGTTTTCACGCTCTGCACAAAAGACAGAGTTAGAACTTTATCTCGATGAGCCAAGAATGAATAAGACTGTGAATATAGATGTTCTAACATTTTGGAAGTCAAATGAATGTCGATATCCTATTCTAGCTAGTATGGCTTGTGATATATTGGTTGTCCTTGTGTCTACGGTAACTTCAGAAGCTTCTTTCAGTGTTGGTGGAAGAGTGCTTGATTGTTATCGTAGTTCACTTAGACTCGACATAGTCGAGGCACTTGTTTGTTGTATGGACTAGTTATATGGTGATAGAGGTATCGTCAATAATTTTTTTGATTTTCATACATTGTCAATTATGAAATTTGAACTAATTTGATGTTTTTAATATGTAGACTTGAAAAAAAGCAGTTAAGAGCCTAACATAAGACATTTTCAGCTTCAATTTGACGGACGATGACATTGCCTTGTTAGGTTCAAACACCAAAGAAGTTTCAAAATCCGCCACTTTCGTCCCTTGATTGACAATCTTATTATTTATCTAATTATCTTCTTGTTGTTGTGAATTAGGTTTTGATTATGGTTTTGTTTGATGGATTGTTTTATGTTAAATGATTTTGCTTGATGGATTGTTAATTTATTATTTTATGTTTAAGGATTAACTTGTGGCTATGTTTAATATTGATATACTATAATTATGTTTTAGGTGTATTAATCGCTTAAATTTTAAGTGTTTTTATAGTTAATTCATTATGGAATAAACGGGTCTTATTGGGTTCAAGAACTGTTTAAACTCATTTAAAAATGGGTTGTATGACCCATTTAAATAAATCGGTTCGTGGGTCTGCACGATCCATTAAAACACGAATAGTAACCGTGTCTTAATGGGTCGTGTCTGGGTCTGTTAAAAAAAATGTGTCGTGTTTGGGTCTTCATTCTAAACACGATTAATAAATGGGTCGTGTCTGGGTCTAGGCAAATTTACGTGGACACGATACAAACACGACCTACGACACGAATTACCACCTCTAGTTCAGCAGATTCTTTCATCATTACAGTTTGAAGTACTTATTTTATAAGCACAACAATGCCAAACTGACACAAAGATAATAAAAAAAAAAGGCTAAAAAATCGCTTAGAGGTAAGAAAACATACCTATTTCATCAATTTACAGCGCACTTTTTCTGAAAATACGAAAAGTAAGTCGTCTATAAGAAGAAAAACGACAACAAAAATTATCATGTCGTTTTTTCATAAAATACAAAAAAATATTTGAAACTATAACGGTGTTGCTTTCTAGTTCTATACACACAACTCTACTTTCAATCACCATTTCTCTCCCCTAAATATACCACAAGAGAAATATTTAGAAAGAGAACTTATCTTATTATGAAAAAAAAAAAAACAGTTTTCTTCACCAAAACGACATTGTTTAAAGAAATATGGCAATTGGCAATGGCATGCTTCTGATACCATTAAGTCAAAATAGTCATATTCTCCAATAAAATATACCACTTTTTCCAATATTCTCCTAATTTACATAACCTCACATATACTCTCTTCCTAAAAAGGAATAATTTAATTCATTCAATTTAAAATAAAAGGGCTATTCCCATTTCAGACTTGCAACGTGCAAGTTGCTTCACCGCTCCCAGAATTTCGTACTCTCTTCAGTCTTCACCAATGGCCTCTGCAATTAACATTCTCTACTCTCTCCCTCCAACTTCGCTTCGCTCCCCAATCCGCGCAACCAAACACTCCCTATCCCCACTCCCGCTCCCCTATCCCCGCCCCCGCCTCTACTTCCCGCCATATCCCCGTTTCCAAACACCCCCCAAACTCACCACCACCGCAACATTCGCCTACGTGTCAGGCCCAGCGTCAGACCCGATAGTCACCGAGCCCGACCCGAAGCCCGACCCGACTCCAGACCCGGCCCCGCCGCCGCCGCCGCCGCCGCCGAGCGTGGTGAGCCGGGGGCTCCTATGGCGGCTCCTGATGAAGCACAAGCTCCGGCTCGCTCTCTCGGCCCTAGCGCTTGTCGGGTGCACCACCTGTACCCTATCCATGCCCATTTTCTCAGGTCAGAAAAGTCTTGACTTACGGTGATGGAATTTTGCGCTGTTTGGTTGGTCGGAAAGTGAACGGGAAAATAATATTCCTCCAGGGCGGTTCTTCGAGGTCCTGATCGGCGCGAGGCCGGAGCCGCTGTGGAGGCTGCTGAGCAAGGTCGGTGTTCTGTACGCTGTGGAGCCGATTCTGACCGTCATCTTCGTCGTCAACATGAACACCATTTGGGAGAAGGTTATGTCCACTCTCAGAGCTCAGATTTTCGGCAGGGTTTTGATTCAGAAGGTATCGAATCTTTTCGGTATTCAAAGTTTTTTTCTTTTTTTGAATGTTTCAGTGATATTGAGTGAGTGGTAGTGCTTAAACAGTGTATTGCTTTGGATATGTGTATATATCACAGTCCTTGCATTGGGCTAATGTGATGCTCAACTTGTTTATGTATGAACAATCAAAGAGTTTATCCTAATCGGTTCGATAACTCAAGACGCTTAAACTGCATTGTAATCCAAAGAGAACGATGATGAAATAATCATTTTGTTGTTGGTCCTTCTTTTTTCTTTTTTCTTTTTTTTTTTTGGTAATTTGATTTGTTCATTTTTGTTTGCAGGTCGAGTTTTTTGATTCCTACAAGGCAAGACTCCGTCGAGCTGATTTGATATTCTTTCGTGTTTGGTTTTAACTTGTGATTGTTGTTTATTGATTTGGATTTTCATCCTTGAAGGTTGGCGAGCTCACGGGTCTATTAACATCTGATTTGGGTTCCCTTAAAAATGTTGTGAGCGAAAACATTTCGAGGGACCGTGGATTCCGAGCACTTTCCGAGGCAAGAAACTCTCCACCAAGGACAAGTGAGCTGTAGCTTGCCTACATTTGAGCATCCGCATAGATTCCATTTTCATGGGGCAAACACTTTTCAAGGTTTTTTTATTAGGACGGAATTATATATGAGGCTAGTTTTGGTATTTGGAAATCAAACCTGTAACATATCATATTCAGTGACATTCCATCTCTACTTCAGTTTTCAGTCTAATAATACATGTTTGTGCTGTGATCGCTTCCTGCTTTATTTGTTCTTTTAGGTTGTTGGGACGATTTGCATACTTTTTGCTTTGGCTCCTCAACTTGCACCAATTCTTGCCGTACTGATGCTCGCTGTCTCTGTTTCAGTTGGTAAATATTTTCTTCACTTTAAAACAGTTAGTCACTAATTTTCTACTACTTACCTTCACGATTTTATCGTATTTTAATCGCCTTGATGTTGGGGAGGTGAACTGTAATTTAAGTTTGACCGAGTACTTAGCAGTTCGCTTTACTGATATCTCTTTATCCTTGCATCCGAAAATGCCAACTTTATATGCCCGTAAGTACATTACTGCTGCTTGTTCCACTCTTCCTTTCTATTGCTGACTATGGTTTACTTTCTCAAGCTTTATACAAGCGATCAACTGTACCTGTTTTTAAAGCTCATGGATTGGCACAAGCATCCATATCTGATTGTGTTTCAGAGACATTTTCTGCTATTCGTACTGTAAGTGTACATGATATATCTTCACATTGTGTCGTTTTCAGCTGAACCTTGGAGGTTGCTCCTTTCTTTTGGAGTGAAGTTTATTTCAATCTTGCATTTAACATGTGATGATTGAAAGGGTATTGTACTTTCCTTTGTTCTAGGTAAGATCATTTGGCGGAGAAAGGCGCCAAATGCTAATGTTCGGCAGCCAGGTAAGATAAATCGAGCTTGTTGATTCTTCATTATATGGCTGCACAATGTCTTTACTGCCATTGTCACTCATTATGAAGCTTTGCAGGTTCTTGCTTTCCAGAAGAGTGGATAAAACTTGGGACTTTCAAGTCAATCAATGAATCTTTGACCAGGGTTGCTGTATATATATCCCTCCTGTCACTATATTGCCTTGGAGGAAGCAAAGTAAAAGCGGTAAGCAGTTCTAATTTGAGTGAGCTCTTCTTCTAAAACATGTTCAGATTCAGCTACCCTTCCCCTACCATCTATCATTACAACTAAAATCTTAACAGTTAGTCGTAATGCTTATAGATATTCTATCAGCTACCATATAGAAAGCAAAAAATATTTATCTGCTATACAATCTCATTAAATTTTCTTTCTGGTAAAACCAGTGGACATTTTATAGCTATTCTTTTTACCTTTCAGCTCTCTATGTTAAACATCCATTAAGATATTTTTAGATTGTATTATAGATTTCTTTTTCTGTTGTAGTTTCAAGGTTATATGTGGAGCTAGGTCCTTATAGTATCTGTTTCGGTAATTTAGCATTTGATCTGTGTAGTTTTTTACTTTTTTACATCTTGTTTTGCAGGGTGAACTCTCAGTAGGAACCATGGCTTCTTTTATTGGATATACTTTCACACTGACGTTTGCTGTGAGTTATTGTCTGCTATGTAAGATATAGCTATTGAGTTCCATTTATTCTGCTCTCTGATGCAATTTCGTCTTTCAGGTTCAAGGACTGGTTAATACATTTGGAGATCTTCGTGGCAGTTTCGCAGCCGTGGAGAGGATTAATTCTGTTTTATCCAGTGTAGAAATTGATGGATCCCTAGCTTATGGTTTAGAAAGACAAATGCGCCAAACAAAGTTGCTTGATGAGAGCCAGAAGTTGTTCCTCATTGATAGTTCTATTGAGAAAAACCAGCCTGTAAATACACATTACATGTCAGATCTCAAATCAGCTACTAATGTTGGCCGCTTAGCTTGGTGTAGTGATATTAGTCTTGAAGGTATTTGTGACAATCGTGTCAATTCTTCGAAGTTCCTTGAGCATCGCTTTGCGTTGTATTCATTTCATGTCGAGAATTTCTGTTAGAGCATCAGAATTTTAGAAGCTAGGTTCTTGCAATATATAACTAAAGCTTCCATTGCAGATGTGTATTTTTCTTATCCTTTGAGACCTGACGTGGGAGTCTTAAGTGGTCTTAACTTAAAACTAAAGTGTGGAACTGTAACTGCTCTAGTTGGGCCGAGTGGTGCGGGAAAAAGTACAATAGTACAGCTATTGGCACGTTTCTATGAGGTTTTTCTTTCAACTTGCTGCCTCGAAATATGTGTTTTGATTTGTTTGTCATGGTCTAAAGAAATATGCATGAGCCGGTGTTTGTGTTTTGCAGCCGACCCAAGGTCGTATTACCGTTGCAGGAGAGGATATTCGGACATTTGACAAGAGCGAATGGGCACGCTTAGTCTCTATAGTCAATCAAGTACCTTCTTGAATCTGCAGACCTCTTGCACTCTCATTAGTTGCTTACATATCGTCATTTTAGATGTTTTGATGTGGATTTAACCAACTCTTGACATTCATTTCTTGTTTTACCCATGATGAAACAATACAGGATCCTGTTCTTTTCTCAGTATCTGTCGGAGAAAATATTGCCTATGGGCGTCCAGATGAAAACGTCTCCAAGGACGATGTGATAAAGGCAGCTAAAGCTGCTAATGCTCACGATTTCATAATTTCACTCCCACAGGTTTGAAAAATATTTGACACACACATAATTCAGCTGATTCCTGTTTACTGAATGTTTGTTTTCTTTACATTAGGGTTATGACACACTAGTAGGTGAGCGTGGAGGCCTACTTAGTGGGGGCCAGAGGCAGGTATGTCAATAAATTTTGGAGGGCATGTGGCTGAGAAAGACAAGTTCTTAATATTTCTACTTGGTTTTTCGTCTACAGAGAGTTGCGATTGCAAGAGCTCTGCTTAAGAACGCACCAATCTTGATCCTCGATGAGGCGAGTATTTTTTCTGTTTATATTTATCTTCATAGTATCTCCAGACTTGGATCATTTAAATGGTTGTAGAAATTATCTCCTGTTTTGAAGCTATCCTCTCTGCTGATTCGTTTCAGTTTACACTGCATTAATATGATATTCGGTACAGGCGACCAGTGCACTGGATGCAGTGAGCGAGCGCCTGGTTCAAGGTGCTCTGAACCGCTTAATGAAGGGGAGAACGACATTAGTTATTGCTCATCGATTGAGCACAGTCCAGAACGCTGATCAGATTGCACTTTGCTCTGGGGGAAGGATTGCTGAACTCGGGACGCACTCTGAGTTATTGGCTAAGAAAGGTCAATACGCTGCGTTGGTTGGCACTCAAAGGCTAGCATTTGAGTAGCATTCAAAACTTGCTTCTATAACCCACTCGCTCAAAACAAATACCAGACCATGGTCGACACAAATGTGAGTTGTAGTACTGAGTGTTATTTTCTTGTAGTAAACTAAATTCCTTTTCGATTTTGCCCCCGGAAGTACCGAGATCTGTCAATGACCGAACTGTCATACTTATTCCTTTAAGCAGGTATGGTTATGCCACTTTTAGAGCAAATGGCGACTGTGGGTTGGTGGGGAACAGTTGAGATTTACGGCGATGGACTTGTAGCATCGGCTAGAAATTTGTAGTCAAATGATAGATACGGCCAGTGCTTGTACGTGATTGAACTCTTTAAGCAATAAATTCCAGCTACATGTATATCAGCATATGTCAAAGCAATATGCTAGATTTACGCAATTGAAAAGCAAATGGGTAGCAAATGCACGAGATAAGCGCTTCTTTGACTTCCAAGTCGGATTTCAATATTGAATAATTACTCATTATTATTTAGATTAGAAGTTAGAACCAAACTAATAAATTGTTGATCCTAAAGATTTCCTTGAGCTGTACCGGAGAATCATGCGACATTGGAGACTTGTCTTTTAAGTGTAACTATCACATTCAAGGGCACAATGTATATACATATTGTTAGAGAAAAAAATAGTATTTGGGGCAGGTTGTAATGAGTGTATTCATTATTCTAAGATGAACTAGAGAAGGAAATAATGGCATTGAGGTCAGCAAGGCATTCAGTTGGAAGTCCAAGGAAGGAATTCATGAGAAAGTCATCAATGGGATCAACTGTTGCCACTCCAACCAATCTACACTTCCCTTCTTTGTCCAACCTCTCCCCTCTCCCTCTTCTCATTTTCCCCGCCGACTCCTCGGAGGTCAACACTGTCACCACCACCAGCGGCGGAGCTTTGTAGATACTTCCGACCGAAAACCAAAACTTGGCCTTGAATTCGAGCTCAACCTGCGCAACAAGATATAGCCAGTTGGTGAACAAACCGGTGATGTGAAACAGCATCAAGAACTTTGTCATAGGCATTAGGAGAACAATTGATCTAGAAGATGGCTAGTTATCAATTCAACTCAAATTTGGAGGCTATGTCCTATGTACCAATTATCCCTTTTTGAATAAAAGACAGTCATTTCGTAGAACAAGCAATAATGAATTGGAATGTATGTTGTTTCTGAACTAACATGCAAATACAAACCTCTAAATTATATGTTCCCATACATAAGAAATGACAAAATCATAGTTTGTATACCTTGCCAGACTTTAGATTGATATTCCCTTGGAAGAGTTCAGGGTCAATCCTAATCTTCAAAAATGGTGGCAGAGGCAAACCCAAGAACTTAGTTGTTGAGCTCATCAATGGTGGAATATAGAGTGTGTTAACGTCAAAAGACACCAAAAGCTCATCATTTGGAGTCACTTTCGGTGACCTTTGAAGCCGACCCAATTCCTTTCCCACCTTCAGCATTGTATTCGAAGTCTGGATATCTGGCAATTCCAAGCTTGCAAGCACTCAAAGCCCTGAACTTGACAGTGTTGAGCACAGATTTCAGCTCTTGGGTGGTTTTAGTACTGTCCGTGGATGTGGAAACAACACTTGGTTTTTGCTGGTTTTGGCTTTGGGAAGCTGAAGAAAAGGCTATGTTTTTTGGGCAAAGCCTTTGTCTTTTTGTTGAGAGTTTGCACAGAATTAAAGGGTTTGATGAGATTGAGAGGTTTAGCTTAGACCCCATTTGGTATCAGCTTGTTTCGGGGTCTCTGAAGCAGAATTCTGATGAGTAATATTGTGACATTTTTTTCTTTTTTTTTGAGGCTGAAAATTGAGTATGAAGAAATATATTTGCGGCTGGATTGTGTTTCCAAGTCTTGAAACCTTATCTTTTGACTATTTGTGTACGTGGTGGCATTAGAGTGAATTTCAACTGGGGTGTTATTTTGATATTTTTCTTTAGGCACATGTGTGTTGACAAGTGATAATTCAGCAAAAAAATCTATCAGGTTGTCCCCTATTGCTAGTTTGAATAGTATTGGTGGTGAACTGGTGATACCGATAACTGGTCAACAAAAAATAAGCCAATTTGCTGCGGTCAAATTGAGCTCTTGAATTTTTCCCAAAAAAAGAAAAAATCAATATCTTGAACAGCTTAGCTTCATGGTACATTGAAGCTGATTTTTAAGCAGTTAATTGTCATTTAAAGTGTATAGTTATACGTGTGTGTATATTTAAATCGGTGCTCTTGGTGCCACTTTGCTTTCATATTCAATACCTATGTATTTTTAGATATAGAACTAGAAGCACTTGTTTAAGTTTTTTTTGTTTTCTTTTTTTATTTTATTTTTATTTTATTTTTTATGGCACTTTGGTCATGGGAATGAAAGAGAGATGATATAAGTAAGAAATAACAATCAAGCAACCCTTCAAACTGGAATTTGATATCACCAAAATATTATAATCCATCCAACATTTCATGTTGCGTAAAAATAGATTCTTGTCGATGATGATTGTCTGTTAATTGTTGAATTTTAATCAAAGTTACATAGAGTTTTTTCAAGGTACCTGGAACAAAATTATTGAGATAGAATGGTTTAAACGCATTTACAAATCTGTCAATTAAGAGGGTAACTTAAATGATTTTGATTCTTGATAAAGAGAAAGTAAAGAATGTGTATTAATTATTTAGTCTCCATCTGATTCTCTGTCCCATTTCCTTTAACTACGCCATTCATTAACACATGGATAGAGTTGGTGCTTCACTCTCAGAAGCCATCAAGGACATAATTTAATCACATTCAAAATTCTGTACCAACCAAAAACTCTTACCCACTTGTTGTCTTCAATGGCTTTATCTAAAACTCATTTTCAGTGGATTGGTATGAAAAACAAATAAATAAATAAAGATATCACACTACTGCAAATATACCACTTGAATCTCATAATGCTATGTGTTAGTGATAAATAGTAACTTTTTGGCTTGTAATGAAAGCTACGATGTTTGGTGGAGGGCAAAACGCAGTAGATTAAAAAAAAACTGTCTCTTAAAGTGGGGATACAAAAACATACATATATGAGCTGGTGTTTTATTGCCCTGGACTGGAGGGACAATTGACTTTTATAAAATTATCAAACCCTCCAATATACAAGGTCATAATGTGTACACGTTGTTTGAATAAAATTTAAATAAAATAAAAAACAGGTAACTTCTATTTATCAGCCAAACCTGTGGACTTGTCAAGATTATTAACAAATAATCATATAGTTCTTCTAATGAGTTGCTTTGTTTAGCTGCCACCAGCCGTAGCAGCATTGTTAATTATGTCAACTTTCCCTATCCTTTCTTCATCATTAAATTATGGTTAGTCAAGTTGTCAATAAAAAAATATATATATATGGTTAGTCGAAGAAATAGGCCAAAATTTTGTTACGTAAAAAAATTTAAACAAATATGTCAGTATTTTTTTTATGAAATTCTTTTGAATTATTATTTTTTAAAATATTTTGAAATATGTGCTATGTGTTATAATTTTCCTTAAATTACAAAATAAAATAGAGCAATCCTTGACAACCATTATGGGATAAGATGAGACGATTGGGTTAAAACATTATTGTATCTATTAGTCCGTCATATATGTGGTGAACTTTTTACAATTCTTATGAACAAAAATTGGTGTTTTTTTAGGTGTTTGCAATATATGCGTGGGATTCATTGATGAAAATAATTATTGCCACAAGATTTTTGTCTTTCTGCAGTGCTTGGGTGTCGCAATTATTCCTTCACAAGCTTTTCACGGTGAACAATAATGGCAATAAGTGGGAAGGGAAAATTGTGATAGTGATGTCTCACTTGACGTGAACTTGTCGTCATAGTTTAGGTTAAGAGCTATAAAATAGCCATGAAAGATGATTTTTGGTCCACTCTATTGACGTGGTCT
Organism: Boehmeria nivea var. tenacissima; assembly: GCA_018132145.1. Classification (NCBI taxonomy): domain Eukaryota; kingdom Viridiplantae; phylum Streptophyta; class Magnoliopsida; order Rosales; family Urticaceae; genus Boehmeria; species Boehmeria nivea. The sequence goes on along the minus strand of CM030875.1, from coordinate 19,025,364 downwards.
TGTGTTTATCTAAGAGGCATTCTTTGTTCAACAAGGCATGCACAAATTAAAGGGTGTACATGGGTTGGGTTGGGTTGGGCTCGATTTGAGATAATTATAAAAAATTGGGTTGAAGATTTTATGACTTAAAGTAAAAATAATAATAATGGCAATCCGTCCGAATAAAAACTAAAATGAGTTGGGTTGGCGGGTTGTTACTAACGATTTTAATTCATATTTCATATATTTGATCAATACTAAGCTTAGATTAGATTCTCAAAAAAAAAAAAAAAAAACTCAAAAATTGATGAAATGAATATCCCAACAATAATTGATTAGAAAATCATATATTTAGATCTTTACAATCAAATGGAGAAAAAAAATTAATGAAAAGACAAAATATTGACATATAGAGGAAATACAAATCCGATGATTAGCGATTTAAGTAAAAACAATAAAAGAAAAAAGTTTTAGAAAAAAAGAGTGAGTGGACAAGTAAATAGTGATATCAATCAAACCAAACCAAACTAATAGTTCTTTTTAAGTTAAACTTTAAAGAAGAGATTAATGTCTTCATATTTTTCATATTATATTAACATATATATAAATTTTAGGTAAAGATTTATAAAGTTTTGGTTGGATTGGGTTGCTCGGGTTCAAAAGTTCAGAATTTCAACCCTACTCGTCATGCATTGGTTCAATCGAAATGAACCCGAAATAGACTTTTTTCACTTTTGAACCCGTATTTTTGGGTTGGGTTGGATTGGGTTGAGTCTTCAGGTTACTCGGGTTTTTGCACACCTCTATGCACAAGGATATCCCGTAGAGGAGATTTTTTATAAATGTATTTTTTTACACATTAATAATTGTATCTTATTTGTATTCCAGTATTAATTTTTATTTTTATTTTTACATTATGAATATAGTAGGAATTAGATGAATACATTACCCGAGCATAAGTTATTTAAGTGACACTTGAAGTGAATTTTTTTATTTTTTATTTTTATTTTTTTGCAGCAATTCTCATCTCCTATTGGATTCTTTGTAATGAAGAACAAATTCCAAATATTTAAACTAAAAAAAAAAAAAAAAAAAAAAGATGACCCTTTTTAAGTTCCCCTCATCGTGTTATCTTTAGCTCTTATGGCCATTGAATTGTAATCACGAAGTGGTTGTAAAAAGTAAAATCCGTCAGCTAACTCCTCATTCTTTGTTTTAAGAATATTTCACTTCTAGAACAATGCTCAACCACTATTTTGGAAAGCAACAAACTCTTTGCATTCAATGAACATTAATGAAGTGTCAAAAGAGCCAAAGCAAATAATCAAACACAGCTCTCTTCATTGATGAATATTGGATGTTCATAACCTAATCTACAGGACTCTTCAAAGTGTGACATGACACCAATACCCTATATTAGTTATTAGTGGGAAAAAAAAAAAAAAAAAACCTATATTGCAAAGGTCACAAACCCTACATTTTTACAAGGCAAAAAACCCCACCAGCCATAACTTGTCACTCTTGTTACCCACTAATCCAACACAACACACCTCCAGCCAAATCAAGAAGACACACGAGCAAAACTAAAAACTAAAAACTAAAAAAAAACAACAAATACACGAGTTAAAGGACAACCAAATACATCAGAACCCCACAAAACTCTTCGTGTGTGTTAAGGTTTCAGCAGACAAGGGAAGACCTAAGAGAAGTAGGAAAATGCGTACAGGATGACCACCGGATGACTGATTCCGACACCATTAAATCAAGCTGCTCACGCTCGCCAAGCCCGATCGTGCGGTTTCTCTTGCTGTGGATGCCTGACATCCTAGACCATGTTGTTCCCCCGGCTCTTTTAACTTCGGCCGGCTTGTTCTCTACGTGTCTTGTAGATAAGTCCGTAAAGCAAACGGACGATTCAAGAAGCAACTTGTCCAAGTTTGCCTCTGCAAACAAAGCAGAATTATATCTCGAACCAATATAACAATGTGAATTGTTCCATAGAGAAGTGTATAATGAAGCTTCTTATTATACCTTTGCTCACTGCTTCTACTTTGACTATGTCGGCTGTACAATTCGAGTTCTCAATGGCAGGACCAGGGCTGAAGAACGCAAAGCTTGGCATTGATGAAATGGCCGAACAGGGTTCTGTACCAATACCAATAGAATCACCGTTGCTTCGAAACGAAAACCCACAAGATGCCAAGCAAGGAGTTGATGGTTCTGCTAGGAAAGAAGAAAAAGATGACCTGCACGTGAATGCAGGTGATTGCGTGTCACAAGTGACCGGAGATCCATTGCCAAAACTGATGTCTTGATTCCGGGACATAAATGGAGTATAAAACGACCTGCCGCCCTCATCCCATGTTTCGCAACTCTGGTTGGCACATTGTCTTGGTGGTTCAAGATGTGATTCGTTCACCGCCATCCATGAATGATCTAGAAAAAACAAGAATCCATGCTCACAGTGAGTCTTACTGAGCAGTGAGCTAAAAACGTGCTTAAACCCGATAACTACATGAATTACGAATAGAAATGGTAAAAAATCTCTTGGCCTCCGTGACTATAACAAGGCAAGGCATATACATCACTAATGCTAAAAATCCAGACCTCGCAGAAATAGAAAGAGGAACAATGTAATAACAGTAATACTATAGTTCTCAATGAAACCACAGATTCTTCCAAGTCTTAGATGCCATATAATATTCACATTCCAGTTATTACTTTAACAGCCCAATACGCCATCATAGTAAAAATTATGTATCTGATTTAGCTGATAAACAAAATCATATTAGATTTAGCTCATAGTTTTCTCTTTCTTTTTTTAAGCAATAAGATGTGAGTGTCCTAGAGTGAAGGATGTACTAGTTCAACCTACCTAACACCTGCTGAGCATTAAGCCTTTGAGAGGGATCTGTGCAGAGCATTCCCTTAATCAAATCCAAAGCAGATTCAGAAATGTGATCCCAAGGATTCGACGGGAACCTCAGATCAGCTGCCTTAACAGCGTCGAATATCCGGGATTTTGTCTTCCCCCAAAACGGTGGCATCCCGCTAAGAAGAATGTAAAGAATCACCCCAGCGCTCCAAACATCAGCGGCCTGATTATAGCCTCCTGCAAGTACCTCGGGAGCTATATAGAACGGACTCCCGACCAACCCCCGCAAACTCTGCCCTGTTCGCAGCAAATTAAATTTTGAATCAATCAAAAGAACTTCCCGAATAAACGTTTTAGGAAACACTCAAAGGTACGCTATGAACTTACCAGGCTTGATGTAGGTAGCGAGCCCAAAATCCGCCAATTTAATTGGCGATGACGAGGCTTTTGTCGCTAGGAGGATATTTTCAGGCTTCAAATCTCGATGAACAACTCCATTTTCGTGACAATACAAGACAACCTGCATCAGATGCCTAAAGAGAACCCTTGCAACGGATTCAGAGAATCTCCCATGCTTCTCTAACTTGTGGAAAAGCTCACCTCCAGCACAAAGCTCCATCACCAAGTGAACATAGTCCTCCTCCTCGTAAACCGCCTTCAGATCCACAACATTCGGGTGCCCGGATAACCTCGTCATGATCTCAATCTCAAGCCTGATGCTCCGCACATCGTCGGACGTCACCAACCTATCTTTAGCAATCGATTTGCACGCTAACACTTCGCCCGTAACCTTATCGGTGCACGATCTGATGACACCAAACTGCCCCCAACCCAATTGCTCGCCGAGAACGTACTGATCTTTCAGATTCGCCGTCTGGCTCGCCTCCAAAATGGTTGTGGTCAAGCTAGCGACACTATAACAGTTGCACGGCCTCGTTGACGAATCGCTGCTGCCGTTGCTAAGGGCAACAGCCATACCAATTCCTCTCCAAACAACCCGAAACCACTAACTTGAACTCGGTCTGTAGTTTTTCTATTTCTCCAGTTTGAAGATTCTTCTAGGACTTTTCAAAAGAATCCTTGCCGAGTGAAAGAGAAAGCCAAAACTTTTTTAAGTCAATATACCAAATTTCTCTTGCTCAGATGCGCATTCACACAAACCATATATATGTCAAGATTAAGAAACAGGCTTTGTCTCATTAGTTGTTGAAGTTGATAAGGACGGTTACCGTGAAGCATAAGAAACCTTGTACCTGGAAATTGTTAGTGTTGATTGTTACTCAACACTAAATAACAAGCCTTACAGGGAACATGAAAAGCCTTAACTCTAGGCTGGGATCACATGGGATCTGCAACAAAACCAAGAATTACCAAAATTTAGTCTCAAATATAAAGATCAGAGAGAGAGAGAGAGAGAGAGAGAGAGAGAGAATTTTTCTTCAGTTTGAACTAAAAAAAAGAAGACTTCTTTTTTCACAGTACGGAAAGTTTTTATTTTTGGGTGTTGACAAAGCTCATATCAAACTCATTTCCAACATAAAATCTCTAACCGATTTCACACCACACACACAGATTTTGAAAAGAAAAAGTCTAATTATTGTCTATGAGAGACGGATCAACCCAAAAAAAGAAACACTCGAGAAAAAAAAAGTGAACCTTGAGCAAAGAACCGCGAGTGCCCATTAACTAAAAACGCCCATTAACTAAAAACACTAAATTTAGGTGAAAAAATAGTGAATTTCCGAGAAGCCAATCAAAGTTCAGCAGAGAACAAATCAAACTCAGATCCAAAAACTTCCCATTTCCCAAAAACCGAACTTTACAAACACTTGAACTCAAAAACGCGCATTTGCATAGAAATTCACACACCCACCAACCCAAAGACATAATCAGAGAGAGAATGACCTGGTTTGAGAGAGAAAGAGCAAAGGAGATAGCGAGAGAGAGAGCAAAGGAAAGAGTCCGTTGGAGCAGTGGAAGCTTTGAGCTTTCCCTGTGCCGTGGGCTCTGCTTGGCTTCCTCGGCTCCTCCTCTGTCTCTGTCTCTGCCCAATTAAAAAATAAACAAATAAAAGAAGGAAAGAAAGTTCTTTCCTTTCTTTTCTCTCTTTCTTTCTGTTTAGGTTCTGTGGTTTTTGAAAAGGGAGTTATATTAAGGGCTTCTTCGGACGTCAAGCCGAACTCTAATTTTGCAAGTGTTTTTATTGTCAACTTTTTTTTTTTTTTTTTTTAATTCTACGCACACCATATTTTTTCAAAATTATTTTTGGTTTAAGATATAAGATTTTATTTCCTCCTTTTCCTTTTATTTTATAATATATTCAATTAAAATTCTCATTTTTGTTTTTTTTAATTAGGACCAGTTAAGTAATTAGTTATTTTAAAGGTGAAATTTTAAGAATTTAGCATAGTTTTACGAAATTAAGTATTTATGTTACATGTAACGTTACATTTCTTACATGTATATATGTTACATGTAACATGCTAAATCCTTAATTTTAACATTTTGGGGCTAAATCCTAAAAAATTATTCAAAAGTTTGGTTAAATCCCTAAAAACTCTTTAAATTATAGTATTTATAACTAGCATATACATATAAAATATGCATATATGTATTTTGTATTACATTTGTATTTAGGATATTATAACTTTAATGAAAATTGAAAAAAAAAATCCATTGAATAATACATAACATTGAAATTTTCTTATATACAACAAAGTAGTAAAGAACTATCAAGAAAAAATGGTTTTGAAAAAGTGCATGAAGATTTTTTTCTCTTTTTCTTTTATTTTGAGAGGAAAAAGAAATAGATAATGTTTAAAAAAAAATGTCCATAAAAAATGATTTCACCTTAATGAAGTATGGGAAGAGCAAACAAATTGGTAGAAATAGATGCATCTTTTTGTTTACCCCTTGTGAAATGGTTTGACTTTGTGAAATTCGATGTGGTATAAATAATTAAGATTTAAAGATATTATATTAAGATTTAAAAAGTTAAAAAAATTGTTAAAATAAAATAGAGAGAATGAGAGAGACAAATAATGGGTTAATCAATCTCGTTTTATTGGGCAATTTTACTTGGAGTATGCTTAAAAAAAAAAAAGAGAAATTATAGTGAATACCCAATTTTTAAAACTTAATGTAAGTTATTACTCAATCTTTTGAAAAATGTAACCAATTACCCAAAAGATGCAATTACTCACACAGTGATAAGTGGTGGTAATTCACTTTGTTACCAAAAGCATGTGCAAGTAATTCACAAATTGACTAGAAACTCAATTACTTCAAAATTTAGGTATTTATTTTTATTGTTATATAAATTCTGGGTATTTGTCTACTTCACCCTAAAAAAATTAGATGCAAAAGTACCAAAAATATCTCCTCCATTTATGCTAACTACCATTTTTATATAATCTATTTTTTAAAGTATATCAAAATTATACATTGTTCTTCCAAGAAAAGTTGACAAAAAATATGTTTTAGTTTGTAACACTCAAAAAACAATCTATCGGCATTGTTGTATTTCGGATACTTCAACAAAAACACACTTTCGGGTCAACAACCAGTACGAATAATTTATATTTTTGGTATGCTTTTAAAAGCACAAAAAAAAAAAAAGCATTTCAATAAATAAATTATATAAACGTGATATTTAACGTAAACAGAAGATATAATTTTGGTACTTTCACAAAATGGACCGGTGAAATACAAATTAAGATTTATTATTGGCTTTGAATGAGGTACATAATACAGTTTTTATTTTATCTATTTGTTAATTTCTTCGCTCTAACTTCTTCTTCATTCTTCACTGTCTTCCTCGTCTCCAACGACGAAGATTGCAGCGGTTGAGGTGACCAACTCAACTCATCGTCACCACTCCACTGCCTCCCCTCATGATGGCGATGGCGATGGCCGAGCAGATAAATCTGTAAGTGAGAATCGTCAAATGAGTGGCTTTATTTCTTTGTTCTCCTATTCCTCAAATTCTCTAATAATTCTAATTGGTGATGTAGATGTCTCTAAGAATAGTAAATTTGCCTATACACGAACACACATATTTTTGCTCTGTTTTCTGATTGTAATTATTGCAAGTTTTGTTCTAGTGATCTAGCGTAGTCAGATTTTACGATGGGAAAATGGAAATGTGTTAAGAGTGGCCAAATGGCAGAGTATCTGAGGGCAGTTTGTCCGTCTTCGGTACTTGAAAATGGTTACGACATTCTCTGTTTTCTGGGTTGCTTTGCTTGTGTGGTAATGTGCCCAATTTAGCAAGGTTGGTCAAGCTTTTGGTATCATATAAAAAACATCAATGTCTCTGTATCACTTCTCTTGTAATAATAATATAGACAGTGAATTTAGCTAAATGATCATTCACAAAATAAATAAAATCGCTGACTGACTATCCTATCATGAATGCCTTCTACATGCACGAGGATGAATTTAAAACGGTGCTCGAAAAGAATCCGATATGAGACGGAGGAAAAGACACATCCGTCTATGAGATTGCAAAATAATCTTATGTATAGGGCATGGGAAAAAGGGAAGAAAATAACAAATAAATTGTAAAGAAAATAAAGGAGAAATTGAAAAAGAAATATCCGTTTTGACCAAACTTCTTTTCTACAATTATCTCCGAAATCAAAAGATATGTATAAAAACGGCACTTACTTAAGCGCTCGTTCCTCCTTTCGTATTCCATTTCAATGGTACAATAGCTTATTTAAGCATACAGGCATGTTTTACAACTTCCTTGCCTCATAATTTTCAGTGTTTGCTTTCACAATAGTCGAATAAAATAGAATTGCAGATGGACGACCCATTTAACTTAAGTACACTTTGATTGGCAAAAAATAACAAAGCATAGATTAGTATTTCAACAAATTAGTTTTACTCACCAAGGTTGAATAGATGTTACAATGTTTAGCAAACAGAATCCAATTTTCGATTCATGAATGGCAGACGCCTTAGCAGTCTGGTCCAAATCCCAGCAACCTCTTTCGAATCCGAGTCTTCCACTGGTTCCTTGAAGTTAGCTTTTTCACTCAGCTCTTCAAACTCATCCACAAGATTCTGAAGCCTTGCAACAAACTCGATCAGAAGAGAAGCAAATGTTGCCAAGGACAAAGAGCTAGCACTTTCATATACTCTCGATTCTTGTTCATTGATCATTGAATTGGCATTGAACGAAAGACGTGGCCATGATACTGGATTTTTCACAACATTATCTAAGGAAAGTCCTGACATGGAAGAGTCGATTCCCAAGTTCGAATTCTGGGCATCCCACATTTCGCTTAGCGACGAGATCAACTTTTTGTTTTCATTCTCGGGGTCGTCAGTTTCCTTAGGCCATTTTCCTCCTTGCCAGCTTTCGTAATTGACAAGAATGTACGAGTTTTGGTCGATCTTCATCTGCAAGTCTTCCGCAGCATTGTGCACCTCAAGTAGTATCTCCTTTGGACTTAGTTTTTCCATCCTTTCTACTTTGCTACCGAGTTCACGCAATACTTTGGCTCCCTCGGTGCCAACCCTTTGAAGTTCAGGTTTGAACACCTGTCTCTTTTCTGGGGGTGCCTGCATACGAGTATTCACAAAAGTTCATGTAGTAAAATTAATAGGCAACAGGAGAGAGGGACTACTATCTGCAAAAAAATTATTTCAACATGCATGTTTAAGAACATTATTTTTCTTCCTTTCTCCTTATTGCAGTTTGGTGCGCCATGAACAAGTTTTGCTATAACAAACAAGCATATCCATAAAATTCTCTTTTTCCTTTCCACCAGTACTATTAATTTAGATTCTAGAGGAGTCAGTTTGAAGATCAAGTTCATGTCTAGCACTGCTCTAAAACATGACAGATATCACAATCACAAAAAGGTCAATTTATAATTTGAATTTTGAGATGTTAAAAGTACATTCTCGGAAACATGCATTCGAACTTTATGTAATCTATAATATTTCTGCCGCTGTTCAATACATGTAAGGTTAGTTCTGAAGTGAATGATAATAAATACAAGTCAACGTGTTATACCTGTATTTCGGAAAGTATAGATCCGTTTAGGTTCTGTTTAGGTTCTGTGGTTTTTGAAAAGGGAGTTATATTAAGGGCTGCTTCGGACGTCAAGCCGAACTCTAATTTTGCAAGTGTATTTAATGTAAACTTTTTTTTTTTTTTTTAAATTCTACGCACGCCATATTTTTTAAAATTATTTTTGGTTTGAGATACATGTGTTTGGGAAAATCATCCCACCCATTCCATTCCATTCCATTCCATACTATTCCAAACCATTCAACTTTCTAATTTTACAAACCATTCCATTTCATTCCATTTTTTTTCAACCATTTTTTTCAACTTTCCAAATCCCTATACAATATCTTTAAATCTCAACCATTTATACCACCTCGAAATTCACAAAGTCAAACCATTCAACATATTTTTTTTTCAAACCATTCCAAACCATTTTCAAACCATTTTTCCCATCCCAAAGAATGGAATGGGATGGGCAAAATGATTTGCCCAAACACATTTCCTCCTTTTCCTTTTAATGTATAATATGTTCAATTAAAATTCTCATTTTTGTTTTTCTCTTTTTAAATTAGGACCAGTTAATTAGTTAGTTATTTTAAAGGTAAAATTTTAAAGATTTAGCATAGTTTTACAAAATTAAAAATTTAGTCATAACATGTAATATTTTATAAATATTACATGTAATACGTTACATGTAATATAAGATGTTACATATTATGGCTAAATTCTTAATTTCGACATTTTAGGGCTAAATTCTAAAAAATTACTCAAAAGTTTGGTTAAATTCCTAAAAAACTCTTTAAATTATAGTATTTATAACTAGCATATACATATAAATATATGCATATATGTATTTTGTATTATATTTGTATTTAGGATATTATAACTTTATGTAATTAATTAATATTTTGAAAATTGAAAAAAAAATTCCATTGAATAATATATAACATTGAAATTTTCTTATATACAGACAAAGTAGTAAAGAACCATCAAGAAAAAATGGTTTTGAAAAAGTGCATGAAGATTTTTTTTTTCTTTTTCTTTTATTTTGAGAGGAAAAAGAAATAGATAATGTTTACAAAAAAAAAATGTCCATAAAAAATGATTTCACCTTAAAGAAGTATGGGAAGAGCAAACAAATTGGTAGAAATAGATGCATCCTTTTGTTTACCGCTTTGTGAAATGGTTTGACTTTGTGAAATTTGATGTGGTATAAATAATTGAGATTTAAGGATATTATATTGAGATTAAGAAAGTTAAAAAAATTGTTAAAATAAAATAGAGAGAATGAGGGAGACAAATAATGGGTTAATCAATCTCATTTTATTGGGCAATTTTACTTGGAGTATGCTTAAAAAAATTAGATGCAAAAGTACCAAAAATATCTCCTCCATTTATGCTAACTACCATTTTTATATAATCTATTTTTTAAAGTATATCAAAATTATACATTGTTCTTACAAGAAAAGTTGACAAAAAATATGTTTTAGTTTGTAACACTCAAAAAACAATCTATGCGGCATTGTTGTATTTCGGATACTTCAACAAAAACACACTTTCGGGTCAACAATCAGTAAGAATAATTTATATTTTTTGTATGCTTTTAAAAGCACCCAAAAAAAAAAAGGATTTCAATAAATAAATTATATAAACGTGAAATACAAATTAAGATTTATTATTGGCTTTGAATGAGGTGTTAGTAAATAATAATAATTCTTTATTCTAGATGTTCATAATTCTTTATAACCTTAGAATATTATAAAATATTCGTAGGATCAAATTATGCCAGATTATCAAAGATTGAATTGGGGAATAAATACCTCAATCCATGGAAGCAATAGTTGACAATTTTGCGGAAATTCTACGACGATCAATGAGTGGATTATAGTCTTCCTCAGTCAAATTGCCTTAATCCTTTATGGGTTTCTTAATCTTTTATCTCTAGATGGGTGGAGTGAAAAGTATAATTGATTTGACATATTGGGGACCATAACTTAATGTCTTTATATACTAGCCAATTAGGGTTTCCATTAAATCTTAATTGGGCTAAGATTGGGTCTCTACTCATTGGGTACATACTCAATTAAAATCTATGAACTTTCATTAAAACAGATCACTAAATAAAGCCCACCACAATTAAATGGCATATAATAAAATAATTGTAATATATATGTAGTTCATAATAGGAAACGTATTTTCCTACCATGAGGTACATAATACAGTATTTATTTTATCTATTTGTTAATTTCTTCTGTCTAGCTTCATCTTCATTCGTCACTGTCTTCCTCGTCTCCAACGACGAAGATTGCAGCGGTTGAGGTGACCAACTCAACTCATCGTCACCACTCCACTGCCTCCCCTCAAGATGGCGATGGCGATGGCGATGGCCGAGCAGATAAATCCGTAGGTGAGAATCGTCAAATGAGTGGCTTTATTTCTTTGTTCTCCTATTCCTCAAATTCTCTAATAATTCTAATTGGTGATGTAGATGTTTTTAGTCGTCTAAGAATAGTAGATTTGCCTATACACGAACACACAAATTTTTGCTCTGCTTTCTGATTGTAAACTATTGCAAGTTTTGTTCTAGTGATCTAGCTTAGTCAGATTTTATGATGGCAAAATGGAAATGTGTTAAGAGTGGCCAAATGGCAGAGTATCTGAGGGCAGTTTGTCCGTCTTCGGTACTTGAAAATGGTTACGACATTCTCTGTTTTCTGGGTTGCTTTGCTTGTGTGGTAATGTGCCCAATTTAGCAAGGTTGGTCAAGCTTTTGGTATCATATAAAAAACATCAATGTCTCTGTATCACTTCTCTTGTAATAATAATATTGACAGTGAATTTTAGCTAAATGATCATTCACAAAATAAATAAAATCGCTGACTGACTATCCTATCATGAATGCCTTTTTGCATGCACGAGGATGAATTTAAAACGGTGCTCGAAAAGAATCCGATATGAGACGGAGGAAAAGACACATCCGTCTATGAGATTGCAAAATAATCTTATGTATAGGGCATGGGAAAAAGGGAAGAAAATAACAAAATAACAAATAAATTGTAAAGAAAATAAAGGAGAAATTGAAAAAGAAATATCCGTTTTGACCAAACTTCTTTTCTACAATTATCTCCGAAATCAAAAGATATGTATAAAAACGGCACTTACTTAAGCGCTCGTTCCTCCTTTCGTATTCCATTTCAATGGTACAATAACTTATTTAAGCATACAGGCATGTTTTACAACTTCCTTGCCTCATAATTTTCAGTGTTTGCTTTCACAATAGTCGAATAAAATAGAATTGCAGATGGACGACCCATTTAACTTGAGTACACTTTGATTGGCAAAAAATAACAAAGCATAGATTAGTATTTCAACAAATTAGTTTTACTCACCAAGGTTGAATAGATGTTACAATGTTTGGCAAACAGAATCCAATTTTCGATTCATGAATGGCAGACGCCTTAGCAGTCTGGTCCAAATCCCAGCAACCTCTTTCGAATCCGAGTCTTCCACTGGTTCCTTGAAGTTTGCTTTTTCACTCAGCTCTTCAAACTCATCCACAAGATTCTGAAGCCGTGCAACAAACTCGATCAGAAGAGAAGCAAATGTTGCCAAGGACAAAGAGCTAGCACTTTCATATACTCTCGATTCTTGTTCATTGATCATTGAATTGGCATTGAACGAAAGACGTGGCCATGATACTGGATTTTTCACAACATTATCTAAGGAAAGTCCTGACATGGAAGAGTCGATTCCCAAGTTCGAATTCTGGGCATCCCACATTTCGCTTAGCGACGAGATCAACTTTTTGTTTTCATTCTCGGGGTCGTCAGTTTCCTTAGGCCATTTTCCTCCTTGCCAGCTTTCGTAATTGACAAGAATGTACGAGTTTTGGTCGATCTTCATCTGCAAGTCTTCCGCAGCATTGTGCACCTCAAGTAGTATCTCCTTTGGACTTAGTTTTTCCATCCTTTCTACTTTGCTACCGAGTTCACGCAATACTTTGGCTCCCTCGGTGCCAACCCTTTGAAGTTCAGGTTTGAACACCTGTCTCTTTTCTGGGGGTGCCTGCATACGAGTATTCACAAAAGTTCATGTAGTAAAATTAATAGGCAACAGGAGAGAGGGACTACTATCTGCAAAAAAATTATTTCAACATGCATGTTTAAGAACATTATTTTTCTTCCTTTCTCCTTATTGCAGTTTGGCGCGCCATGAACAAGTTTTGCTATAACAAACAAGCATATCCATAAAATTCTCTTTTTCCTTTCCACCAGTACTATTGATTTAGATTCTAGAGGAGTCAGTTTGAAGCTCAAGCTCATGCCTAGCACTGCTCTAAAACATGACAGATATCACAATCACAAAAAGGTCAATTTATAATTTGAATTTTGAGATGTTAAAAGTACATTCTCCGAAACATGCATTCGAACTTTATGTAATCTATAATATTTCTGCCACTGTTCAATACATGTAAGGTTAGTTCTGAAGTGAATGATAATAAATAAAAGTCAACGTGTTATACCTGTATTTCTGAAAGTATAGATCCGTGCATCGCCATGACCATGAAGGCGCAATGCCTCAGAGCACCACTAACTTTGGCATAGCTTCTCCATGGATAATTGAAGCTCTTATAAGGCCCATGAGGTGGCTCCCATATCGCAAAATCCAACTGCAAACCACAAAAAGCAAGTTTAATTTTGGAAAAAAAAAAAAAGAACGAAAAAATACAAAAAGTTCCAACTCAAGGAAAAGGACTAGAAGCACAACGGTGTAAAAATGAACACACCAGAGACTCCTCTTGGCTTGAGGATTGAACAGCTGATCTATATCCACTGTATAAAGGGTCATCAGAAGCTTGGTACGTTAGGATTTTCGAAGGAATCCTCTCATACTCAACACAATCCAAATAGCCCTTAACACAACCTAAACAAAATTCAAACTATTCATTTAGATCCTCCTAATTGCAAATCAAGGTAGCATGATACGAACTTGTCGCCGACTAAAACGGACATGACAAAAAACAGTCTACCTTCCAAAGAAACAGCAACACCCCTGAAATTTTTCACGACCAACTTGTGCAGATCTTCCCCAGACCAAATGGGATATATACATATATTTACAACCAAACATATGCCGGCGCCGATGCCGATGAGCAGAAATCGGTAGAATGCCGTCTGGAAAAAAGATTTGCTCCCAGAAACCAACACTAAGCAATACGTCAACAAGAACACGCGAAACCCGTATTCATACGACTTCATTGTCGGGTGAAGTTTGGCATAGCTAGCAACAAATCCTAGTATATATATATATATATTATGATAATAAACAACAATGAAACAGACAAGTAAAGCCTTTCAGTGAGGAATTTTTAATTCCAAAAAAAAAAAAATATATATATATATATATTTGATTGATTGATTGATTTGATTTAGATTTCCACTACCACGGATTGTAAAGTAGTTTGCAAGTAAGTTTTGTCTGTACCTGCAATGAAAACACTGATGACAATGATAACTTCCTCGAGTCTACCAGATAATACAGATAATTCTGCGATCCCCAAAGCAAGCCCTCCAGCGGCAAATGTCCCCAAAGCGCGATTGAACCCTTTGCTAAGCGTCGCACCTATATACAACCCATAGAGATACCCAATTTCTTGTCGGTTATTAATCTACGGTGGAAATGAACATGTGCGTGTGTGTGTGTGTGGGAGGACTGATTACCAACGCTGAACTCGAAGACGACGACGACGGTGAGGACTGCCCAGACGGAGTACTGTCCGATGTTCTTGAGAGGCTCTTTGAAGAAGATGAGAAGCGAGATGAGAGCTAGAGAGAGTCCCATCTTGGCGGCGAAGACGACTTTGCGAGGATCGGATCGACCCATCTCGTACAGCTGAACGAACACTTCCCCTAAATTGTGCCAAAAACGACCCATTCCCTCTGAGACCGTACGAAACCACCGCTTGACTCTGTCGCCGCCACGGCCATCGGGCCCACCGGAATATTCTTTTCTCGACAGAAGCCTCTCCTTGCTTCTCTCCATAAAGCTGTGCCTGAACGATCCCACTTTCGCGGCCATTTTTTTCTCTCTTTCTTTCTTTCTTTCTTTCTTTCTTTCCGATCACGCAAGTATTTTGTCAGAGAAAAACAAAAAAAAAAAAAAAAAAAAAAACTGCTGCAAACAAAATCCACAAAATAGATAGAACTATGTTGCACAAAAGTGACAGCCAGATAAGGGATGTCGGTTCGGGTCGATCGGGTTTGAGATCGGATCGAGCGGGTTATGTCGGAATCGGGTTTGGGTGTGTTGGACCCGATGGCCGACCGAGAAGAGGAAGGGCGGGCGGGTGATGTGGCGAACCGGCGGTGCAAGTCTGCAATTTCCCGGCGGCTAGTCCATTACTTTACAAGGTATCACAGATTAGAGAAAGAGAAGGCCCGACTTCTACGAGTCCAGAGAAATGAAATGATACTTTCATTTGGGCCAACTCTATAATCATTAGGAGGACATCGGGAATTGCGAAAAAAAAGTCAAATCTAATTGACTCACGGTAACTTAAGCCTCAAATAATGGGTTAGTGACAAATAGTGTGCTAAAGATTTTTACCGAGTATATAAATTAATGGATGAATAATTTATCTATACATATATAATAAAATTGAGTTGGACTACTATTTATTCTCTCATAAATTTACTATTTATTTAAAGGTTAAGTTATTTTATTCTTTTATGATTTTTTTTTTTTGCTCTACCGAATCTATCCCCTAATATTACATAAAGGGATGCCACGTGACATTTTATGTAGACGACACGTGACATTTTTATTATATATATATATTTTTTTTATAAAATTACATTTCAGAGCCTATTTTAAGGGTTTTTGAGAAATTTTAAAGGGCTTTTTCACAATTTCATGGGGATTTTTTTGCAAATTCATAAATTTTGGAGGGTTTTTCATATATTCTCTTTCACTTTTGTACTTTTTTGTTTTAATCGTTTAAATAGTAATTTTTTTGCTGTAATGATCTCGAAAAAAAAAATTCTTATCGCGGTTTGATTCAGAATTTTTTCTCAATCTTTTGACACTCATTGTCATATATTTTTTTTTAACATAACTATTTTTTATTTGATTTATTTGTTCTAAGCTTTTATTTTTATTTTTTAAGTTTAAAAATTTTTTAAAAAGCCCTTGTATTTATATTAAATAATAAAATTAACTCTTTAATTATTCAAAATAACAAAAATATCAATATAAAAAAACAAAAATATACTTTATTATTTTTTTCAACGTGTTATATTTTTTATTAGTTATATTATTTTACACGCGCATAAAGCATGTATAAAGATATAAATTAAATCTTTATTTATATAATATAAATTAATGGAGCATACATTATTAACTGTTGTTTATTTTACAATCTAAATTAAATTTTTTTTGTTAAAATATTTTACGACAATAAACTTGCAAAAATTTAAACTTAAACGCAGTTATTACAGTAGAACGTAGTTTGGATTCCAATCCAAACGAGGCCTAAATGACAATGATAATGAACATGGTAACGCCATTGGAGTAGAGAAGAGAGAGGACGGAGGTGAATCTTGTTGTCAACGATGTTCTTGAGCTTGACAATGAGGTTGAGGTCGAAGCAAGACGACGGTGGTTGGTGGAGAATCTTGAGACCCTTGCGGAGCTTCCATTCCTTTGAACACTCGTTCTTCTCGCCCAACCAGAGGCTTAGAAACCAGAGAATCGCTCTATCTTCACAGATTCATCAAAACCAATCAGAGTTTATCGTCAAAGCTAGGGGAAGCATAGCTGATGCCGAATCCGGCGCCGCAGTGATTGTCGATGCGACTCCCACATCAGAGGAGATATGCGATTGTATTGCTCGCCTCATAATTTGATGCCGAATCCGGCGCCGCAGTGATTGTCGATGTAACCATAAAACATATATATGTGTAAAAATGTAACATTATATGTGTTACATTTTATATTACATGTAATGTTACATTTAATATTATACTTTTTACACGTATATATATTACATGTTATGATTAAATCCTTAATTTTGATATTTTAAGGCTTAATCTTAAAAAATTACTTAAAAATTTGGTTAAATGCCTAAAAAAGCCTAAATATTTTCCTGCTTTAATACTTTACCTTTTTTTTGCAAGGACTTTAATAATGATTTGGTACCGACGAGTCAGACTCAGCGAGTCGAGTGACGACTAGCGCAGGCACAATCTAATTTATCTCATCACGTTTAATCACATCACGATTTGTTCATTTTCCAGCCAAAAAAAAAAAAAAAGTAGAAATAAAAATATTACCTCTCGCTCTCCCTCTCTCTCCAATCTCCGTTTTCTCTTCCAGAGCCAAAAAAAAAAAAAAAAAACCACACAATCTAAATCGAATAATCTAGGGTTTCAAGATTAGGATACAGAGAGAGAGAGAGAGAGAGTTAGGGATTGCTCTGCGATCAGACCTCGGCGATCAAAGCTCACTTCTTTTCTCGAATTGGCTGAACTGGATCGGCTATGGACTTGGACGGAGGCGGCAACAAGCGAGTCTTCCATCGGCTGAGCGACTCGTCCAGGAACCCTAACCCTAACCCTAATCATAGCCAGAACCAGAAGGTCTGTTTCCACTGGCGAGCCGGCAAGTGCAATCGCTTCCCGTGCCCGTTTCTCCACCGCGAATTGTACCCCCCGCCGCCGCAGCAGCACCAGGAGGCTCAGCTCAATGGAGCGCCATCGTCCTCCAAGCGCCACCACGGCTTCTCCGGCGGCGCCGCCGACGATCACCGAGGCCCGCCGCATCGCCGCGGCCCGGGCAATTCGACGTGGGGACGGGTCCACGGCGGCGCGATGGGGAACAATAAGTACGTGAGGAAGACGGATAAGGTGTGCAGTTATTGGATTCAGGGGAGTTGTAGCTATGGCGATAAATGCAAGTTCTTGCATTCTTGGAGCACCGGGGAAGGGTTTTCGCTCTTGACGCAGCTCGAAGGCCATCAAAAGGTGTGTTTTTTTTTTATTTTATTTTTTTATGTTTCTGGTTGATTGTTTTTGTGATTGGGTTTAAGAATGGGACTTATTTGTGAATTTTAATCAGGTTGTTACTGGGATCGCATTGCCGTCCGGGTCCGATAAGCTTTATACTGGAAGCAAAGATGAGACTGTGAGGGTTTGGGACTGCCAGTCTGGTCAGGTAGTTCTTAGTTCTTTAATTTCTGCTAGGTTTTGATTTTGGCTGAGTTTTTGAGAGTTGGTAAAAGTCTTAGTTCTCAGTAGTTCAGAACAATTGGGATGGCCTTTCTTCCATTTTTTATTGGGAAAGTTCAAATTTCATTCAAAGGTTAAATATTAGGGGAAGCGCTGGTGTGAAAAGTAAAATCCTGTCAACTATGATCATCATCGCTATTGTGGCATTTGTCAAACAATGGATGGTGATGATGATTCTGTTTTGTGGCAATGCTTTTTCTTTTCGTGTTTGACCCTGTCCTGGATACTCAAATTTTCATGCCCAGACTATTGAACTATTAAAACTAACAGTCGAAGTAGACGTGCTCTCAAGTCAGAAGAATTGTTATATGATATATTCTAGCATTGTCTGCAAAGATAAACTACAGAAATAGCTGTGGGATTATGCTTCCTTGAGACTAGTTTATTTTCCCTGTTTTTTTTTTTGTTTTTTTGTTTTTTTTGTTTTTTGTTTTTGTTTTTTTGCAAAATTCCAAGTAAATAGATCTCATACTTTCCTATGAAACACTTATTATGATCTTGTAAGTGGATTGGAGAGTAGGCAAATTGAAAATGGATTTAGTTTCATGTTTTGTGCTTCTGGAGCTTTATTATTGTTATTATTATTATGTTGCAGTGCACAGCTGTGATTAATCTTGGTGGTGAAGTTGGTTGTATGATTAGTGAAGGTCCGTGGATATTTGTTGGTATACTGAATATGGTAAAGGTGAGGAAAAAGATAAGGTCTCCAGCTTTTGTTTTCTCTCAATCTGGTGTACATGTTATGGTCATGTTTATGTAATGCGATATTGATTTGAGCTAGTACTGAGTGGTGAAAGCAGAATGAGATTCTGACGTTCTCATCCTCATGGGTGGCAGGCATGGAACATACAAACTAATGTGGAACTCACTCTTAGTGGACCTGTTGGACAAGTTTATGCCCTTGTAGTGGGCAATGATTTGCTTTTTGCTGGTACGCAGGTAATTCGTTTTCAATACCAATTTGTTTTCTATTTAACTTCCTGCAAGGTTGACATATTTGGCTATGCCTTTTCTTCTTTCACTGTTGGAGGGAGACGGAGTGTTTAGGCATTGGCTAATTCAAATTTAATTGTTTTCATTGTTCCATCCGTTAACCGACTGGAGGAAAACTGAACTGCAGAGCAGAATTTGTTTATTTCCCCTTACCCTGAAGTCTACATTTCATAGTATTTGATCTCCCTTCATGGCTGTTTCTTTCTTCATTTGTATACGTCACATCCATCTTTTTGCTAATTAAGAATTGTCTTTCTGTTCAGGATGGATCTATATTGGCATGGAAATTTAATGCAGCAACAAATAACTTTGAACCAGTCACATGTCTCAAGGGTCATTCACTTGCCGTTGTTTCATTAGTAGTTGGAGCTAACAGGCTATACTCTGGCTCCATGGACAATTCTATAAAGGCAAGTTGTTGTGTTATAAATGTTGTGTAAATTCATATTTCAATCCCCTGCTGTAGGTCTTTTACATGCTTCAATCATCTTCTTTTAACTTCTTGTTGCGCATTCTTTCAGGTATGGAGCCTTGAAACATTGCAGTGTATACAGACACTTACAGACCATACTTCAGTTGTGATGTCTGTTCTTTGTTGGGATCAGTTCCTTCTATCGTGTTCATTAGACCAAACAATAAAGGTACATGCTATATCTGTACTATTTATCTTTTTTTTTTTTTTTTTTTTTAATATCATATTTTTAGAATATTGCATGTACTATCTCTATGGATGCAATTTATGTATGCCTGCAGCTGGAGCTATGATCTTACTTCGTTATACCATCTCTTTTTTTGGCAGGTGTGGGTTGCTACACAAAATGGAAGCTTGGAAGTAACATACACTCACAATGAGGAGCATGTAAGTTGGATTTTTCTGTATGGTTAAATTATTTTCTGTCTTGTATATTTCATTTCTTTTGTGAGTTAGTCAAAGGGGCTCGCAGCAAAAGAGAGAATTTTTGTAGTCTGGATACAAGCATTGTCAAAGTTGTAATGATTAACCGGTTATATCTTCATTTCAAGGAAACATTAAATATCTAGTTTAATAAGGATTCCTGTGTGTCCTTTTGCAGGGTGTGCTTGCTCTCTGTGGAATGCCGGATGCAGAAGGCAAACCAGTATTGTTATGCTCTTGCAATGACAACTCCGTCCGCCTCTACGATCTGCCATCGTTAGTTCTCCATCCGAGTTATACTATTTGTTTTCCTAATATTGGATTCAAATTGATTTGACATCCATAATCATTCAGACCACACAATATGAGATCATACTACTGTAAAAATTGTCTGGCCTGAAAGATGCTCAATAAGTTCAAGTCCAAGATTTGAAGAAACAATTTTATCATTGTTTTGTCTTTGTTTTGGTATCAAGCTTCCCTTTTGGAGAATTCATGGGATTACTAATTCTTTCTTTCATTTGATTCAATTGTCTTAGATTTGCCGAGAGGGGTAAAATTCTCTCAAAACAGGAGGTACGGGCAATTCAAATGGGCCCTGGGAGTCTGTTTTTCACCGGTGATGGAACAGGTCAAGTGAGAGTATGGAATATGTTAGCCGAGCCAGCTTCCACTGCCTGATAGAAAACAATACTTTCGATGCAATAATGTATCTTGATTTATTAGATATTTTTCTTTTCCATTTTCTAGGATCCTTTGTAACGTCTAGGTTGCACAAGGGATACTATTTTTTTCCTCCCCGGATCAGGACTCAATTACAAAAGTCTAAGATTTTGGGTTTTTCTAAGAGCTATAGTTTAGTGCCGCGATTTGTGCCATGGCTATAGAGAGAAGCATCGTGATCTTGGTCCCATGTTGAACTTCTTTGATAAATCTTTATAAAGGAACAAGTTCGAGCTCAAACAGCCTTGTATCATTAATTTTCGCATTCGAAGACGTGTCCCTGGTGGAGCAAAGCTACTAAAAATTGTTGGTTTTAAGAGTCATATGGTTTGTTTGAACTGTGATCATTCTCATGTACTAATGTATAATGTGATTCTGTCGCTCTTCTAAACTTGCTTCATTTGAGATTTCTTGTAAAGTTTTGCTGATTCACCGTTACCTCGGAACTGGAAACTATTGCAATGGGTAGTAATTTTTAGTTTCTCTCGTTTTCGATTTGTAAGGTTTTGGCAATAACTTATGAACCGTTTTCTTTGTTTCATTGTATGTCATTGTTTACATATGAATTCAGTTTTTTTTTTTTCTTGGCTAAAAGAGCCCAATAGTAGTAACTTAACTCATATTTATTACTTCGAGTCCCCAAGTTCACCAATAAGGAAATGTCATAATAAAAGTTGGGATTGCTGCACAACTGCTTTCTCAAAATACTGGAAAAATACACAGCTAAACCTCAATCCATAAACCATGTATCCCTCTCTGGACTTGCCATTATTTAAAGTTATAATTATTTCGAACTTGGTAGTTCTTATAGATTGAACATGACCTTAATGGCGCTACCACCGCGAGCACTGGTCTCAAATGCGTCTTCCACCTCCTTCTGAGAAAATCCGAACCGGTGGGTTATAAGCGGCTTCACATCAATCTTACCACTCCTCAGAAACTCGAGGCATAGCGGCCATGTATTCTTGTAACGAAAGATGCCGATCACGTCAACTTCCCTAGTTACAACAATGTCAGATGAAGAAAGGTTATACATAAAAAATGAGGAGCTGAAATAAAAATTTCACACCTTCACATTACAGAACCAATTCCCTTATTCTTGATCCTTAATTTCATTTCTTTTTCCACGTATCAATGTACTACACAATCAGCTTAATTACCTCTTCTATTATCAAGTCCAAGATTCTTGTTAGTTGGTTATATATCAAGTCTTTGGATTGTCAACCAGCTAAGCCTATAGTGTAGTGTCAATACTCTCAGAACTCGATTTTAGTGATTGGAACATTCTTTTGAATTTGGTTACTCTCAGTATTGGAAGTGTGCTACTATGGTAAATTTGAATCTTAGTTAAACCTTGCAGCAGCAGGAGTGAGCGGGACAGTCATCTCACTGTGACCCATCCCCACCAGGCACACTTTGCCGCCTGACCGAGTCGCGGTCAGGGCCGTTGACATGGTTTTGTTAAACCCTGCACAGTCGAAAGTAACATCCACTCCAGCTCCCATAGCCTTATGGATCTGAACCACTTCTTCAGCTACATCCTGTGAAATAGATCATCAAACTGAATAGATTTTCATAAAAGGCTAACCAGCGTGATTAAATGGTAATAATGTTGTATACCTGAACATTTGTTGACACTTTGACAGTCTCGTTGGCACCAAGTTCCTTGGCAACAGATAGACGATAGTCATCCACATCTGCGATGACAATTCTAGGTGCCCCGAAAGCACGGGCAGCTAGCATCGTGACAAGGCCAATTGGTCCTGCTCCCATTATCAAAACATTCGTTTCTGGACCAATATTGGCTCGTCGACAAGCATGGACCCCGACGCTTAAGGGCTCGCACATTGCCCCTTCCTCCAAGCTCACGTTGTCGGGCAGTTTAAAACAAAGGTCCGCTGGGTGCACAACCTATAAAAAAAAAAAAAAAAAAAAAAAACTCATTACTGTGCTAATTTGATTCACCAATTTAAGAGTCGCTGTTGTTCACAAACGACACCCAAAAACAGAGTCAATCTGTACTTAGGCTAACAACTTACAACATCCACTATAGATCATGTAATTGATTGTAACAAATTTTGGTGCAAATTTATTCACCTGATTGGCAAGAGAACCATGAACGGGTGGAGTAGCAAAAAACTTCATGTCAGGGCATAGATTGTACCGGCCATCTTTGCAGGGTTCGCATCGCCAGCAGCTGATTCCAGGCTCTAGCGCCACGCGGTCACCGGGTACAAGGCTCTTCACCTCGCTCCCTACTTCCTCGATGATCCCGGCGCACTCATGGCCTATCACCATTGGCTCTTTCACAATGAAATCTGCACACCTCATTGTCTGCAAAAACATGCACAAAACATTCCAAAAAAAAAAAAGAAGATTCATAAACGATATTTGTGCAAAATAGTATATTCGGGTACTAACAAAACTTATCTACACAGAATAGTGAGTAAGCCAACTCAATCTCCCCAATCAGTGAATCAATATGTTCTACAGCGATTGTAGACAAGTTTGATTTCAACACAAATGATACATATATGATCAAAATGTCAAAAGAAAAGAAAACGAAGTATGAGAAATCGGAAAAAGAGTTTTACCTTGAGGTAGTGAACATCGCTACCACATATTCCAACAGCCTTCATCCTAACTCTAACATCATGAGGCCCTAAAATACAACCCCAAAAAAAAAAAAAAAAAAATCATCAACATGCAGGCTAGCTATTAGTCCATCCACAGGTAATCCAAAAAAGTTGAAAAAATAAAAATAAAAAAATAAAAGATCATGATTTCATAGAACCCATCAAACAAGGAAACTATTGATCATCATATAGATTTTTTTTTTTTTTTTGGTTTTGGATAAAGGGCAATTGAGGAAAGGAAGATACCAAGAGTTGGGAGCTTGAAAGGCTGAATCTTGAGAGTGTTGACACCAAGAAGCCAAGCAGCCATATTCTCTTCTTCACCAACATCTTTGGCTTCTCCATGAGACATCCCTCCCTTGCCCATCTTCTTCTTCTTCTTCAAAGTCAGTCCCAACACTCAACAAAAAGACAGACTTTGTTTGAGTGAAAATGGTAAAAATGAAAAAAAGAGGAAGGTTTTCTTGGTGCTTGAGTTTAGCGGCTGTGGCAGTCAAAGTCTGGATATCTCACAAGTGTGGGAGACTCGGGGGCTGTCACGGCGCTGGATAAGGATCACTATATTTTATGTTGGTTTTTATTTTTTATTTTTTCCTAAATAATCTCCCAATTCATCTTTGACATTGAATTCATCAATTATATTGTGGTTTTTATATTATATTCTTTTAGGGGCTAGAAAGATGGTATAATGATGATGCAACGTTGATTTGGCTGTTTGTGGTGATCCTGGTTATCGTGTCAAAAATTTGCCAAAAGAAAAAAATTTACATTATAGTCAAACAGTCAATCATAACAGTTTATGATTTCAGCTCTATCTAGTAGGTTCATTGATATGAATTATGAGCTGGTTGTTCTGAGGTCTCATCCAGATTCTTCTTCTTTTTTTTTTTTTGGTCAAGATCAATCACTATCAGCTGTGTCACTCGAAAGTAGGATCTTTTATTCTTTTGTGTCTTTTTGTGGTTGTCATGTTTCAATACAAGCACTCTCTATGAGAGAAGAGAATCAAATAATTATTTTTCTTTAATCTATCAATATCCATAACCGACCGGATTTTTTTTGAACGGTTATCCACCGGTTAATTAACCGGTGTTAACCGGTGGAGATTTCCGGTTATTAACCGGTTATTAACCGAATTTTTTCTCCGGTTATAACCGGTTAATTAACCGATTGTGTAATTTTTTTTTAATTGTTTATTAATTTTAGTTTATAAGTTTTATTTATTTTAATTTTGTTTTATAAGTTTTAATTTTGTTTTGAATGTTTTATTTGTTTTATAAGTTTGATTTGGTTTAATTATTTGATAAGGAGTTTTAAATTATAATGTTTAAAATTAAGTTCTAATTTTTAAGGTTTATGTAATATGATGTTATAAATTATAATGGTAATTGATAACAAAATTTTATTGATAAAATAATCAATCAATAAATTTGTTTACATTATTCTGTTGATAAATAAATATTAATTACAAAAAAAATTAATACTAAATTGTCTGAATAAATAATGAATGAAAGAATAGGATAAAATACAATTGTTTAACATATGATAAGAAAAAAAAATAAAAAGACCGATACCAAAGTCGAAAATTGGAGGGGGGACGTTTGGTTGGGCGGGGGCCGTGCGACATCACTGGAGCGTCCACTCTTCAAGCTGTTCAGCAAGGTCGGCGTTTGCTTGTTCGATCGTGTTTTGCATGCGCATCCGAGCTAATTCCCAGTCTTTTACCAATGTCAGAATCTCCACCATCTTTGGCGTTAGTCGGCTTCGATGAGGATCTAAAATATTACCGGCCATGCTAAACGCAGATTCTGAAGACACTGTAGAGACGGGTATGGAGAAGATGTCGCGAGCCAACGTCGATAACACTGGAAATTGGCCTGAATGATTACGCCACCACCTGACCAAATCCAGGTTTTCTGAACCTGCGTCCGTGAATCTTGTATTCAAGAAGACGTTTAGTTCGTTGTGCGACGTTCCTCCTGAGGGGCTGACGCTTGACGGCGACTCCTCTTCATCCTGTAAGTCTTCCCGAACCAACCTCCAACTAGCTGAAGTCGGCGACGTCTTCTCAGTAGGGGCCTGATCTGAAGTGACCCCGAACCGCAACTCATATACACTGTACGCCTCTTGCAAGGCTGCAGCGTGCTCATCCACTAGGCTCACGTAGTCTGGGCCGAGTTGTCTTGTCAACACTTTTAAAAATTGCTGCAGGCCCTTATATCTATTACGCGGGTCTAGTAGGAAGGCAAAAGCGTAAAGATGCGGTAAAGGATGAAAATATTTCAGGAACTTCTCCAGCATCTTATTTACGGCCCCTGCCAGACGTCGGTGGTTCTTGTATTTCTTGAATACGGCGCCGATGAGGACCAGTTGGTGCACGACAATAGGAGTAGTAGCTCGCGAAGAGGATGAAAAAAGATTGGTCGCTTCGTAGAACACATGAAGGAACCCGCAGAGCAGCGTAGCGTCTTGCCAATGCCGTTCGTTGAGCAGAATATTTTTCCGCTCATTGTTGTACCAAACGGTGAAGCTCTCTGCATAAGGAGTGATACTTTGCAGCATAAGGTACGTTGAATTCCATCGAACAGGCATGTCGTTGGCTATCATCTTCGGTCTCAGCCCATTTAATTCGCACGCTCTCCTCCATCGGGCCTCACGCTGGTGGGACCCGTTTAAATAAATTACGGCATCCCGAATATCTTTAAGCGTGGAGTCCAGTTCCTTCATACCATCCTGAACTACAAGATTCAAGATGTGTGCGACGCAACGGCTGTGGAAGAAGTATGGGTAGGAAATCGGGTTCAAAGCCCCTCGGAGAATATTGATTGCTCGGTCGTTGGCGGAAGCGTTATCCATTGTGATTGAGATAACTCGTCCTGTAACGCCGTAATCATTAACGACTTGTAATATCTCTTGAGCTATCATTTCTCCGCTGTGGCCTTCTTCCATGGCTCTAAACTCAATGATTCTTTTCTCGACGTTCCAATCCCTATCAATATAGTGACAACAAACGCCGATATAGTCGTGCGACGCCCCACCCGACCAAATGTCGCTGGTCAATGCCACCCGTTGGCTTGCCTCCACAAAGCCCCCGATCAACTCCGTCCTTTTCCACTCATACCACTTGACCAAGTCGGCCCGAGTAGTCGTTCGACTCGGACGCTGATAGTCTTTTAAGAACGATAGTTGTATGAGCTCCTCCCAGGCTGGATTGTCAGCAAAGTTAAGCTCCAAGCCTTGCACTGCGATGAACCGAGCCAGTGCTTGTCTGTGCACTTGTTCGTCGTATAACACCCCTGACGACGGCCCGGCTTGGCCAACCGCACCCTCGGCCTGCACAGGATGCCCGTTTTCCAATTTAGCACATCTGTCAATGTGATAATGGAGGTGGGTAGTCCCTCGACCGGATTCGGCCCTATATTGTTTCTCGCAACCCTTACAGGTGGCCCACACCTTGATGCTGCCGTCTGATTGCCGTTCTTCTGTTCGCGTCATACTGCGCCAAACATCAGACTTCCGTCTCTTCCCACGCGTAGGTCGGGCGCCGACTTCGTTGTTAGCGTCGTCATTGCCCCCGGTATGTCCAGCGGCGGGAGCGGCCGATGGTGGAGCTGGCGATTGCGGAGCTGGCGGCGGACGTAGCTGAACTGTCGGGACAGGCGGCGGACCGGTGGGGGCCGGAACCGGGAAACTGAAGTCCATTGGCGGCGGCCTAAATTGCGGTCTCCCGCCCGCAAATTGCTCAAAGGAAGGCATCTGGTAGTTATCGGCAGAAGGAGGCCGATATGACGAGCTACTTGCCTGCCCCGGTTGTCGGCCTAGCTGCAGACTAGTAGATGGAGCATACAATCTGCTCTCCGCACGGTCCAGGACGCTATCCGTGTAGTCGGGCAACGGCCTTGGTGGGCCACCAAATAAATAAGTGCTCTGCTGTTGCATCGCCTCAATCCATGGATCTTGGTCTTGTGTTTGGCTTATGTGTGTACCCTGGGTCTCGTCGTCGCTGTAGGCCCTCTGCGAGTCTTCGTACGGATACGCCATGTCGCTAAATTTATAGCAAATAAAAGAAAAAAATGTGTTACTATTTAATAAAATAAATAAATTAACAATTTGACTAATTTTAAAAGTGTGTTAATTTAACAAAGACGAAAAAAATATTGTGTACAATGAAATAAATAAATTAACAAGTACAAAATTAACAACAACTAATTTAATTTTAATGAAATAAAGAAAATAACAACTACTAAAATAACAACTACTAATTTAACTAAATAATGAAATAAATAAAATAATAACTTTTAATTTAATTTTAATGAAATAAAGAAAATAACAACTACTAATTTTATTTGAATGAAATAAATAAAATAACAACTACTAAATTAACAACTCCTAATTTAACTATAATGAAATAAATAAAATAACAACTACTACATTAACAACAACTAATTTAACTATAATGAAATAAATAAAATAACAACTACTAAATTAACAACAACTAATTTAACTATAATGAAATAAATAAAATAACAACTACTACATTAACAACAACTAATTTAACTATAATGAAATAAATAAAATAACAACTACTAAATTAACAACTACTAATTTAATTTGAATGAAATAAATAAAATAATAACTTTTAATTTAATTTTAATGAAATAAAGAAAATAACAACTACTAATTTAACTTGAATGAAATAAATAAAATAACAACTACTAAATTAACAACTCCTAATTTAACTATAATAAAATAAATAAAATAACAACTACTACATTAACAACAACTAATTTAACTATAATGAAATAAATAAAATAACAACTACTAAATTAACAACTACTAATTTAATTTGAATGAAATAAATAAAGTAATAACTTTTAATTTAATTTTAATGAAATAAAGAAAATAACAACTACTAATTTAACTTGAATGAAATAAATAAAATAACAACTACTAAATTAACAACTCCTAATTTAACTATAATGAAATAAATAAAATAACAACTACTACATTAACAACAACTAATTTAACTATAATGAAATAAATAAAATAATAACTTTTAATTTAATTTTAATGAAATAAAGAAAATAACAACTACTAATTTAATTTGAATGAAATAAATAAAATAACAACTACTAAATTAACAACTCCTAATTTAACTAAATAAATAAATCAAGTAACAACTAATTTAAACGAAAAATAGCCGGGTAAATTATTTTTTCTTTTTTTAATATTTTTTAATAAAAAAGTTTGTAAAAAATAAATTCATATTGAAAGTTATGTAATAAAATTTAGTTTAACTAATCATAAAACTAAATATATGTAATAAAATTAGTTTAACTAACAAAAGTATAATAACTGCTAATATATGTAATAAAATTTAGTTTAACTAATCATAAAACTAAATATTATATGTTTTATAAAAAAATCGTAATTTCACTAATAACATAATTACTAATTGCATTTAACTAATCATAAAACTAAATTAGTTATTACTACTTATTAGTAAACTAACAAAATTTTCTTAAACTAAACAACTAAACTAATATACGCAAATGCTTGCCAAAAAATTGCAAAAGTAAACTTACACTAAGCAGAATATGAAGCCGGCGGTTGGACTTGTTTTCCTTTGCCGAAAAAATAAAATCACTGCTCCTTGGCCAAGATGAAGAACAAAGAACAAAGGTTATAGCAGAAGTTTTTTCTACACCAGCATATAAGTTTTTCTACGAGCAATACTTTTTCTCCTTGCACAACATCACACTTTATAGCACCAATTTTTTAATTTTGTTATATTTAAAGCCTCAACAACTCAACTGCACCACATTCACTCACGCCATTGACCAACACAGTACACGCCCGTGAAGCCTACTGCCAACACATTGCCAATAGCCCAACACCACTGCACACGCCAGTGAGTCTGCCACACACACCACTGTCCACTGCGGCACTGCCCAAGGGCCAAGACCACGCCACTACACGCCAAAAGTCCAAAAAAGACTTCAATTATTCATCACACATAAACACCCCTTTTGAGTTTTGGCCGTGACTAAAAAAGGTTGAGAATTTCGGTTAAAATTCGGTTAACCGGCGGTGAAAATTTTTTTTTGTTCAAATCCGGTTAAAATCCGGTGAATAACCGGTTTTTAACCGGCGGTAAAAACCGGTTAATAACCGGATTTTCACCGGATTTATCCGGAGGTTAAATGGTCCGGTTGGTTAACCGGACCATATTTACATAAAACTCATTTATTTTTACTATTCACTAGATACTATGTCAATAATAATGGTTATGTTATTTTGTATTTTTGTACTGTCTTTATTTCTTTCTTCTCTGTTCTCCTTCTCTGCCTTAATATCATTCTAATTAAATAATGACACGAATGCAACTGCACTCTTTTTATTTTTTTTGTTTTCTTTATTTATTATACAATTCCATCTCCCTCACATTTTATTCTAATAATTTTTTTTAATTCTTTCCTATCTTCTCTCTTTTTTATGTTTTTCTCTTCATATTTCTATTTTGTTAGTCTTATAATCTTTTTTTCCTCAACTTTTAATCTTTTGGAATACTAATTTTTAACAATTTTCAAAGGTTAATTTTTTCTCCTTGTTCTAATCTAATTTTTGTTTCTATCAATTTTTTTAAAATTCTATTTTCACTTGCTTTATATTGCAATTTTTATAATCTTACGTAATCAAACGCGCAAAGTGCGTGCCTTAAACTATTATTAAATATAAGAAAAGATGAAGTTGTTTTTGAAACAGTATAGTGTTTACAGTTGGTGTCGTTTTCATGGAATATTGTCGTTTCAGTAACTAGTGTTTGTTTTCTGCTTTATCGTCGCATACAAGGGTGATTCTATTGTTCTTGAAATCTTGTCGTTTTGTATTTACAAAGAAGTTCTTTCTTTGTATTATATATGGTTTTTCAATAATTAATGTTAACCTTTGATATGATGTCGTTTTCAAGCATGATGTCTTTTTAAAGTAGAATGTCGTTTTTGTTGGCAATGTCGTTTTTATTGCGTTACTTTAAACTGTCTTTTCTCAGCATCAAGTTATTACGAAATGCCACTGATGTTGATGTCGTTTACTTGCAACAATGTCGAGTTTTGATATGTTGTCGTTTTCCATCATGATGTCGTTTTAAAATATATTGTCGTTTTCTTAGGTAATGTCGTTTTCTTGCGCTACTGTCGTTTCTCAAATGTCATTACCAAAAGTCAATGTTTTTTAGTGCCGTTACTAGAATCATTGTCGTTTTCTCAAGATGGGATCAGTTGAAATAATTTTATGTCGTTTTATTGTTCCATTTTGTTCGAAACGATGTCGTTTTTCACATATCTCGTTGTTTTATAAATATTGATGTTCCTATATTGCCGCTTTTAAATTTCCAGAAGCTCTTCTTAGGATTTATGGTTTTTAAAATCAATGTCGCTTTATTGATGTATGGTCGTTTTCAAGATGATTTCGTTTTTAATAGAATATTGTCGTTTTCAAGGGCTATGTCGTTTATAGTTTGTGTCGTTTATGAATTGTATGTCATCTTTTAAAGTCGATGTTCTTTTTTTTTTTTTTTTTTTTTTTTTTTTTAATTTTTTATGAATTTTATGTCATCTTTAAAAGTCGATGTTCTTGATATCATGTAAATGTGATGCTCTCGTTTTGACGAGATGGGTCATAATCTAGAAGACTAAAACCTATCTTTTTTAATACCAAAACGATGTCGTTTTCATATTTCTTGTCGTTTATGGGCCATTTTCTTGATCTTTTCTTTTTGAAAACGCTAAGAGAATGTTTGTTGTTAGTTGTTACTAACAAAAATAGATTGGGTAAACAAACAAGGGGTTTAAGGGTAAAATGGGATAAACAAACAAAGGGTAAAGTTCTTGCAGTTAAAAAGTGAATATTCCGTAACAGTGTCTTTTCTTTCATAGTTTTATAAGCAAAGATATAGCCTTTAGGCTCATGCAGAGTCAGCATTGCTAGTAAGAACAAGAGCGTTAGGCCAATTGTTTAGCCCCTAAATTTAATATTTTTTTGGGCTGTGCTAAGGTCAGACACGCCATCGATCTGAACCGTCTATCATCGTGGACCCCACAGTGAATCCCACGATGATGGACCGTCCAGATCGGTCAGTCGCGTCTGACCATAGCATTTTTGTATTTAAGAAACTATAATTACTAACTGTTCACAATTTTTTTTTTTGTTAATCCTGTTTCTTAGATTATACGAGCCTTGAAGTGAATTTAGTCATAGCAATTAGTATGACATTGATTAAAAACAACGATATAGTGGGGTCCAAAAAAAGAATAGTTTGGCATTTGATGTGGAGACACAAAATAGTTGACATAAAATATATCTGATAAGAGAGAGAGAGAGAGAGAGAGAGAGAGAGAGATGTCCGAGAGAAGTGAGGAAGTTATGGCAGGCAAAGACGACGAAGAAAACAAGGCAGCTTGGCTTCTTGGTGTCAAAAATATTAAGATCCAACCATACCCTCTTCCTATTCTTGGTAACTCCTTTTATCTTGTGAAAAAAAAAAACTAATAATAATCAGTACGATCATAATTTTCTCTTAATACATGATCAGATGAATAATGACCTCTGATCTTATGTTGATGAAAGCCAGATACCAAGTGACCTTGCAGAAGCAAAAATAAATAAATAAATAATAAATAAAAAATTGAAGTTCAACTTTACTTTTGAGTCATACAAGTTACAAGTGTTTTTTCTATACAAGAAAATTTCCTGTTGAAAGGTGTTTGGTTATTTATTATTTAACAGACCTTCACTTTTAGGACCTCATGATGTTAAAGTTCGGATAAAAGCTCTGGGAATATGTGGAAGCGATATTCATCACTTCAAGGTGATTTGTACTCTATATATTTGTTCTCTCAATTGTCCACGAACATTTTCATTTGTCTTTCAACCACTAAGCTCATGTCTTATTTGGAATGTTGTATGTTTCTGAAAGAACATGAGATGTGGAAACTTCATTGTGAAAGAGCCGATGGTAATAGGGCATGAGTGCGCCGGTGTGATTGAGGAAGTTGGCAGCGAGGTGAAGTCTCTGCGGGTGGGTGACCGTGTAGCGTTGGAGCCCGGAATCAGCTGCCGCCAATGCGATCTCTGCAAAGGCGGCCGATACAATCTTTGCCCCAAGATGAGATTTTTTGGCTCTCCTCCAACTAATGGTTCTCTTGCCAACAAGGTATGTTATTATAACATCTCACTTTGTTTGGCTATTGTAACTCTTAAGCTTTGCTTATTCATTTTCTTTTTCTCGTTTGAAAAATCCTCAAATCCTTAATACTTGTAAAGGTAGTGCACCCTGCGGATTTGTGCTACAAGTTACCTGAAAATGTGAGCTTGGAGGAAGGTGCGATGTGTGAACCGGTGAGCGTTGGTGTGCACGCTTGTCGCCGAGCAAATATAGGCCCAGAGAGCAATGTGCTGATCGTGGGAGCTGGTCCTATTGGTCTTGTTACCCTACTGGCGGCTCGGGCATTTGGAGCTTCGAAAGTCGTCATAGTTGACGTTGATGATTGTCGGTTGTCTGTAGCTAAGAGCCTCGGCACAGACAATACTGTTTTAGTTTCAACAGATATCCAGGTTAATTCTTTTCGTCTCCAAGCTTTGATTGTCTGAAATGTATCTGCTTAATCAAGGAGGAGATTTGGCTGAAATGTCTTTTAAGTTGTAATCTGAAACAGGACGTGAGAATAGAAGTTGAGCGGATAAAAGAAGCCATGGGTTGTGGCATTGATGTGAGCTTTGATTGCGTCGGTTTAAACAAAACGATGTCAACAGCTTTGAACGCCACTCGTTCAGGTGGTAAAGTTTGCCTCATAGGACTAGCTCAGAGCGATATGACGGTCCCTCTTATCCCTGCTGCTGCTAGGTGAGCGACGAGAAAAATATTTTTACTTTGTTGGGTAACAAGAAATCTTCCTTGTCTAAGGCTGGGACTATCTTATTACTGATTCCTGAGTTTGTTTGGTGACAGGGAAGTTGATGTAATAGGCATATTCCGGTATAGGAACACGTGGCCTCTCTGCATTGAGCTGTTGAGGACCGGTAAGATTGATGTAAAGCCACTGATAACCCACAGATTCGAGTTCACTCAGAATGATGTCGAAGATGCTTTTGAGACTAGTGCCGGTGGTGGCAATGCCATCAAGGTTATGTTCAATCTATAGCAGCTCAACGGATATATTTTCAGATGATTTAGCTTGTGTCTTCTGATATTGGCACTCACCTTTATACAACAGCAATATCTGAGCTTGAATAATCCGAGAGATATTTACAAAATCTATCCGTTGGGAAGACATAGTTATGACACTTGAAATCCCTGAGACTGCTTGCTTTTATCATTATAGCTCCACCGAAGTTGGAGTCAATTCGTTTGTAATATGTGATGAAGTCAAATGAGAACCCTCGTTATAACTAATCTTCTAGCCATGAATAAGAAATTCAAAAACTCAACTTGTTTGGTCAAAAAGGTCTGCAACTTTACAATAACATGAAGAGATCCAAACGCGCTAAGTTGGCGTCAAAGGCATGTATGCATTAAAAAATCTTCTGTAGTGTGACATGTTCTATACATTGATTCATGTGCTAAGCTCTTGAAATCTATACACATTTCTCATTCCTCGTCAAAATGTGGATGCTGCGAGTCATTTGATGTTTCGATGGAGCTGTAACCGAATGGCTTTTGCACATTGCTTAAATGCATCAGTTCTCTTATTTTCACAGCTTCGTCCCATCTATCCGTGCCTGCATAAGTATTCGAAGAGAGAACATAATTTCCACTATTGCAAGGATCCAATTCAATAAGCTTGTTTGTGACAACCTCAGCTAAGGTCACATTCCCATAAAGCTTACAAGCATTCAACAAGATTCTCCAAACTACGACATCTGGGATCACAGGCATGTTCTTTATAAACTCGTGTGCCTTCTCTAGATTGCCCGAGCGGCTCAAGATGTCCACTACGCAACCATAGTGCTTCATTTCTGGTTTGAGTCCATGAACCTTTTCCATACTCTCAAAATATTCCAACCCTTTATCTACCAATCCAGTATGAGCGCAAGCTAGTAAAATCCCAACAAAAGTTCCACGAGTTGGTTGTACACCCTCTCTTAACATTTGTAAGAAGAGTTCAAGTGCAGAGTTTGCAAAACCGTTCACTGCAAGGCCTGAAATCATTGACGTCCATGAGACAGAGTCCTTTAATTTCATCTCGCGGAACACCTTTAGTGCCTTCTCAGCCGCCCCACATTTGCAATACATGTCAATTAACGTATTTCCCACACAAACATCAGCCTTCACACCATAGGTAACTATGAAGTCGTGAATGGCCTCTCCAACATCTAGGGAGCCCAAATGAGCACAAGCCGAGAGCACAGTAGCGACTGTTACTTCGTCCGGTTTCACTTTAGCTGCAATCATTTCTTGAAAAAGCCTCACTGCCTCACTATGTTGGTTTGCTTGAGAATAAGCCGTTATCATAGCAGTCCAAGAAACGACATCCCTTTTCGGCATCTCGCCAAAAATTGCTCTAGCACCTAATAAATCTCCTACTTTCGCATACACAACAATCATAGCGTTCCATGAAACTACATTCCTATCTCGCATTCCATCAAACACTCTGCGTGCTAAATCCACCAAACCACGCCGCGCATACATGTCGATTATGGTGTTTCCCAAGTAAACATTTACTTCGAAATCATTCACCTCTATACACTTCACTAACATATCTGCATTTTCATATTCACCCAAATAACTGCAAGCCAAAATAACCTTCAACATCGTCACGCAATCAGCTCTCACACCCGTCGCTCGCATCGCCTCAAAAAGACCCAAAACCTCCTTAAAATCATTCCACTTGGCGTACCCACCAATCAAGGAGTTCCAAGAAACTAAATCTCTCGCCGACATTTCGTCGAACACCTTCCGAGCCAAACACAAAACCCCACAAAAACCATACATATGAATCAAAGCATTCGCAACAAATACATATCTCTCGAAACCCAGTTTCACCGCGCGAACATGAACCTTTTTTCCGAGTAAAACATCGGAAACTCGAGCACAAGCCTTGAGAACAAAGATAAAGGTCAGATTGTCCCCAACAAAACCTCGGCTATACATACAGCTATACAACCGAATAGCTTCACTGGGTTGGTCGCTCATCGACAACCCACGAACCATATGGTTCCAAAGCGGCAATGTGGGTCCCCAAACTTGGTCGAAAGCCAAACGCGCTTTGCCCAGATTCGGCGGAGACAGAGCATAGGCTCTGATGACCGGAGATATCGAACGTGGGTCTCTGTGGAGGTTCGCTGTGATCAGGCGAGCGTGAAGCTCTTTGATCGAATCGAGCGACATTGGTTTCTTTGTTGCTCGCTCCGATTGTTGGGTCGCCGAGCTTGTGGCAAAGAGGCGCGTAATGGGTCTTGAAAGTTTCATGCTTTGTGAAGCACAAAAGCGTCAAATTGCCATGCAGAGAGAGAGAGGCGTAAAGTAACAACTAGATATTGCCTACAGCATATTTGATTGATTCGCACTACCATTCCGTACGACTTTCTTTTATACTTTATAGCGTGTGTGTGTGTTTTGAGTCTTTTTAATGGGCAATTTTGATGGGTTAATAGCAAAAAAAAAATTTCATATCTGGGTAGGTTTGTTTTGGGTGAGGCTTAATTAGTGAGTGAAGCTCTAGATTCTTTAACCCAATGATATACCTAAACTATATTTATAATTTATCGCTCACACTGCTTAGTAAGTGCTATATATGCAATCATATCATATGATGACAAACGCTCAAATAAAACTCTGAGGGATGCTCAACTTCAAGTATATTTACTACATATATATACAGTGACAGTATATTATACATATATGCTTTTTCTTGAGGTAATGTGTACAGTTGTACACTTAAGGGATTGCCACTTATAAGTTATAAGTCTCGCTCTCGCACGTGGCACTCCAATATATACAGATTTTGATTGAGCGGCTTTGTTTAGCCAATTGGGATTAGAGATAATTGATGACACTAATTCATAATTATAGGTTATTTGAAATTCTAATTCCGCGTATGTGTTGTAATTTTGGTGGTAGTTGCCCATTGGTCACTACTCACTATAGTTGGGAATAATATTATTACCAGGATGCACTCGGTGCTAATATTGTGGCTAAACTTTAAAGGAAAAAAAAAAAAAAGTATCTACGGCAATGACCACAAATT
The DNA here is from genome assembly GCA_018132145.1 of Boehmeria nivea var. tenacissima. Lineage (NCBI taxonomy): Eukaryota > Viridiplantae > Streptophyta > Magnoliopsida > Rosales > Urticaceae > Boehmeria > Boehmeria nivea. The sequence continues at coordinate 18,988,707 of CM030875.1, read as the reverse complement.
TTGTCACTGAAAATCATAAAATATATTTATTGGCCTTCGATCACTTCATGGCAATATGTCACTGTTTTTGTTCTCCACCATTGAGAATTATTAATTTGAAATTTATACGATATTATTACTGAACCAATAATCAATTATGGATGATGACGCATATTTAATGGAAATATTATCTAGGCGTTAATTTTTCAGGACTTTTATAATATCCCTATTATTATTTATTTAAAAGCAACTTTTCCTTATGTTATCATGTGTTCTCTATGATCCTAATTGCAAAAGGGAGGACAGACGTGACATTTATCTTAAAGAAATTGGTATTAATGGCTAATATTTCGCACCCGTCCAATATATATCATGACTCTATGTGAAATTGTCCTAATCAAAACATGTTGTGCACTGTGTTCATCGATCCCAATCAAAGTAAAAAAAGAGGTCTCTCTCATGAAAACTGGGTTTCATGCAAAAAGTGCCTTTTTCCCTCGTAATTGTAACTCTTTTGATGTATTTTTTTTTTAACTAGCATAAGCTAGCTAGTAGATGATAAATTAACTTAAATGATCTCAAACCACTCTGCCAAGCAACTTGTAGATATTGCACAAAAATAGTAGAAAGCCAGAGTCAAGTTTTAATTTAATTTGCAAATAAATTGCTTCCGATTGTAGGGACTAGGGCGGCTGATTAAGAATATAGAGATTGAATATTATATATTTAGCTCTAATATCAATTATATCATATTTGTGCCCTTAATTAGAGAGAAGATGCATTATCTTTTTTCTTTTTAGTTTTGCCCACGGATAGACTAGCGCTTGTACGGATCGAGCTTATAAGTTATATATGTATATATATATATATATATATATATATATATATATTTACTAGTGCTAACTAATTTATATTTAGCTTTGCTCATTTAAGATATAGATAGTGCAACTAGAAAATTGCCTATGATTATAATAACTCTAGCTTATGGGTGTTGACAATGTTTATGCATTAAATAATTGTGTCCAATTAGAACCCTTTCATTAGAAATTAAGAAGTATCTGGTCTGGTCCAGGTTAAGTTGTTACATGGGATATATGGCTGGTTAATCATCACTAACATACGCATATATATATATATATATATATAATGTTATTTGTGTATTTAGCTTGTTCTCGTGGGGAAAGTATATTACATCTCAGTGTATGTTGAGCTATCATCATACTTTAATTAATTTGTCAGTCATCATTGGACTTAATTAAGAAAATAAAAGTATAGGATAATTTGGATTAATGTGGGCGCTCTAGAACAAATACCTAATCTCTACGTCCATATTTTAAGCAAACATCTATACGACAGTTTTTTTTTTTCACTATATATTGCCTAACAATTGTTATTTCGAGGAAAAAAGAAATAACTATATATATATATATATATATATATATATATATAACTAACACTTCAATGAAAGAGGATTTAAAATACATCGGTAAAATGGTCCTGAGTTTTCGTGTGATATAGAATCATAATATGTAGATTTATCAAATATATCTACCAATAACCAATGAATACAATATAATCATGATGACGACGACGACAATTATGCAAAAGAACAACTTATCAATAATTTAAATAAAAAAAACAAAAACAAAGGGTATTTGTTACCGGTCAGATTAGCTAGTAGTTAGTACGTACTAATTTGCTTTATTTATTTATGTTGAAAGAAACCTATGATGCTCTTTTGCTTGGAAAGATATATATGTTGATTCAAATGAAAAAAAAATATATATATATATATATATATATATATATGTTTTATATCTCAGTTCTCAACTATTATCTAGTCCCATGAATGTAACGCGCGCTTCGAATATTTAAAATAAGAGGACGTAAGTAGACGACATAAGGCTAGAGTTGTAATTATATAGTTATGTAATTCTTGTCTTAATTTGTGTAACCACATTGATTTATTTACCAATAAAGCCTTCCTTGAATAAATATACAACGTGGATCAGTTTGTAATTTAGCCGTTTGTCCGGAGAATTGGAGTATAAGCTATTGGCCCAAGTACATATAGAAATTAATATTGAAACTACAAAATGAAAAATTCAGCGTTTCTCTCTCTCTCTCTCTCTCTCATTCGGTCAAATTTTTTTATACATTGTTAATTAACTGTTTTTGACCTTTGTGATCCTTAACATTCAAAGTGAAACAATATCCAAGTTTATTAAATTAGGGTTACGTATGACACATAAATAACGTTGTCGTCGTTGTAATTGGAAGAGCAAGCTGAAGTGTTTAAAGAAATCTACTAGTCAAATATGGTATTGATTATAAATGAGCTGGGAAAAGCTAAGGTGTAGATGATCAATACAAAGCAAAGGCATAATTAAACACATAACTATGGCAATGATATATATGCGCACACAAACTTTGACGGTACATATATACATAGGAATAGGATATATTTCATATTGCATCAACATTATTGATGAACACTTTTAAACGTGTTGATTGAAGGCCAAATCGATCGATATAAACGTCATTAGTACAGCAAATAGTACTACATGAAATAAATTCTACAATAAATTCGTCCTTGTAATTTCAATTTCAATGTAAACGTTGCGTGCCCTATGGATATTACCGCAAATTTTATCCTTATACTTCAAAAAATCCTCTAATGAAATAGAAAGAAAAATCAAAATCCACGTAAGTTTTTTTTTTTTTTTTTTCCCCTGCACCAACTACATATGGAGATTACGTGGGATTACAACATAAAGATAGACTTGTCATAAGTAAAGAATTAAAAAAAAAAATGTTTGTATCCAAATTTCCGGCGGCCACTTTTTGTCACATCTTACCGTCCCGACCCTCCAATTAGTCCAAAGACTTGGTCTCTCTGTGACATTTTTTCTCCAAAACCCCAATTTTGATCCAACAAAAGCATTTCAGATTTCAAACGTCCAAGCTTAAATTCATATAGTTTTCAACCACAGCCTTCCAAATTGGTGTAAAGAATTTTTTAATTTTTATGTATAATTAATCTCTTGGATATATACATATATATGTTGAACGGGACAAGTCAAGAATAGTGAGAGTCTTAAAGACCTCCAATAGCACTATAGGTTTGGTCCCAATTTATAAGCAAAGATGCGTGAGCGACTAGGTCAGTCAGCCAAGCTTGGTCCCATATAACACACCATCTTAAGCACGCCAATGAGCAAAGTCCAAAGTCTCACACATATTAACAAAAATAAAAACCGTAGAGCAACCGTTAATTAATCCAATATTACTTTTTGAATTTTTCAAAGACGAAGGCAATTCATTTCAGAGCTATTAAGGGTTTTTTTTTTTTTTTGTTGAGGGTTATGGGTCATGGTAGTTTGTTGGGAAGTTGAAACGGAGTTGATAAATATGGTTATATATCAAAAGGTAGTGATGAAGTGGGAAAAGACCACAATTTCTTCACGCAATTTGCCACTTTTGTCAACCCACAATTTGCATGTCCCATACCCTCATATTTCGGTCACCACTATCTTTTTCCTTCACTGTTGCTCAACTTCTTATATAGGGTAACTAACCCTTGATAATTAATATTTAGGCCCTAATTATAATATTTTATCATATTTAAACATATCTATAATATCTTTTTCTTTGTTAAGAATCTCTCTTGTTTTTATCTTCCCTAACTGCCTCTATTGTTTTCACATTAACAGATATGAATTTGTTAGCTTAATTTGTCTTACCCCTTGTTTGGGGGAGTCATTAAAACCATTCCATCCCACTTTTGGGATGAAAAAAATGGTTTGAAAATGGTTTAGAATGGTTTGAAAATGGTTTGTAAAAATGATGTAAGAATGGTTTGACTTTGCTGATTTTGAGGTAGTGTGAATGGTTGAGATTTAAAGATATTGTATAGGGATTTGAAAAGTTGAAAAAAATGGTTGAAAAAAAATGGAATGGAATGGAATAGTTTGAAGGATTTGAAAAGTTAAAAAAAATGAAAAATGGAAATGGAATGGGATGGGAGAAATGGGTTATACAAACATATGGTTAGTTTGACAATAAAACAAAAGACTCAATATTATGGATGAAAAACAAGTATTCCATCGACGAAAACTATTTGAAAGAACATGCTTTTAGACATTCTCATGTATAAATATATTTTTTTAAGTGTTTAACCAAGAAAAGGTAGCTTCTTGTTGATTGGCTATCAGTTAATTTATATATATTTTGATGGTGGTAGGTAGTACGAGCCAGATGTCGCTCATACGGTGAGTCTCACCAAACAATTAGACATCTCTAATAATTCAAGGCTCATTTTTATTTTTGTTGGTTAATCAATTAATTTGGATAATATTATAAAACTTCAAGTTGATCACAAATTCAACTCCTTGGATGCAGCCTTTCTAACAAAGGAATAAACACACGTGTCAAAACATTAATTTTTCCCCACTAATTACATCTTTAATAAATATTAAACCTAATTATCTTTGAAAATCACCAATATATATTCAATCCCCTTTAAGTAATTTTTCAAATTATTAGTGTTTAGCTAGCACTAGGAATCGTAGGAAAGTTAATCAAGTCCTAATAAACACTTCATACCCAAGAGTCAAGTCCACGTACGTTATTGATTATTATTATTTTAAATATTATTATCATTATCATTATCATTATCATTATCTTTTTCTAAAACCCCTCATTTACTTCGCGCTATAACACCAACACATATATATATACACACACATACACAAGCACACACAAACAAACCCTTAACCCCTTCTCTCTCTGCCTATTTTCACACACAAAAAACCCTCCAAATATCACCAACATGGCTTCTTCTTCTTCTTCTTCAAACGCCAATCAAACGTCCAAAACGACAAGAAGATCGTCGTCGTCGTCGTCGCGGTCTTCGGCGACGGTGGTAGCCGACGTGGCGTCGTGGTACTGTGCCGCCGTGCTGCTGGTTCTGATCCTGCTGGCCTCCGTGAGAGAGAGCGCCAGTTCTTCTTCGGATTCTTGGGACTCTGCGGCGGCGATCTCCGGCGAGGCTTTCCGAGGGACGTCGCTGCTGGACCGCCACTGCGACGAGATATACGTGGTCGGAGAAGGCGAGACGCTCCACACCATCAGCGACAAGTGCGACGACCCGTTCATCGTGGAGCGAAACCCCCATATCCACGACCCGGACGATGTTTTTCCCGGCTTGGTCATCAAGATCGCTCCTTTCCAACGCCTCGTGAAGTGATTCAGATCAGCCACTTCATTCATTCTTGATCAAGATCATGATCATCATGATCAAGGTTCTCTTTCCTCTTAGCTTCTTCTCTGTATCATAATCTCATATATACTGATTCGATTTTTTTCTTTTCCTTCTTCTTGAATTTTAGATTATAAGCATCTATACTTTCTTTCTTTTTTTTGGGTTTTTTTTTTTGTTTTTTTTGTTTGTTTTGCTAATCTTGGAAAAGAGAGGGTCTTTCTGGTTCCCCCAGTCCAAGAGTGATATAGAGTATAAGAAAAAATCAATGAATTTTCTCAAAGGAAATCAATAAAAGTACTCTTTGATTTTGCTTCTTTTAATTTTTTTTTCCATGTTATGATTTTTCTTAGAACACTTCTGTTAATTATTGGTTTATGATTTCTCGATCAAAGATTTCATGATCTTTTTGTTGTATATAGTTTTTATATTCTATTTTGTGAAGCTAATATAGCATTTATAAGAATACTCTTTAGGATAAAGATGTAAAGTGCCTTTCTGAATTACTGTCTATTTTATGGAAATTATATGCAACTTGCATCTTTCTTTCTTTTTTTTAGGTTCGTTTTGGATGTTTATGATGAATTATTATACATAAAAGGCAAATTAGTAAACGTCTGAGTTTATTATTTTCCAAAAAAAAAAAAAAAAGGAAGCAACAAGAACAAAACCAATAAGTAAACCGAGAAGTTTGAAAAGGGATGATAAAAGTGATGAATTTAATGAACAAAAATAGATAAAGAGATTGGCGGTTTGAAAGAAAAGCAGCCATCAACTAATTTTGTCTCCAATGAAAGGTATATCCGACCCGGTGGTGATTGAAAATCTAGAGAAAGTATTTTGGTTTTCTTTAACATATATAAATATATATATATTTATTTATATATAACAATTTAATTGATTATGATTGAAATAAAAGTTAATAACGTCAATTCTATTAATCAATTTCGTAACTTTATATTTTGTCTCGAAACACGCATGTGTCCAAGTTTGATGAGACTAATTTTGTAACATGTTAATTCTAAGCAGCTATGAATTAATTATTGCTATTTAAAAAAAAAAAGAATTAATTATTGGTGTGAAAGAAAAAAAAATCTAAAACCACTCATTGATCTCATCAATTTCCATGAGAAATAGTATTAATAATTGATCTCAGGCTTGTTATCTTTGGTAATTATATTTAGAGTTTTTTAAGCATTTAACCAAACTTTTAGGTAATTTTTTAGGATTTAGCCTTAAAATATCGAAATTAAAGATATAATTTAATGTAACATTTTATGTTATATGTAACATATATACGTGTAAAAGTGTAATGTTACATGTATTATATTTTATATTACATGTAACGTTACATTTTTTACACGTGTATATGTTATATGTAACCTAAAATATTACATATTATGACTAAATCCTTAATTTCGTAAAACTATGGCTAAATCCTTCAAACTTTACCTAATTTTAAAATGATTAATTGCTTAATTGATCCTTATATTTATATGGCTGTTATTGGCTGTACTACTTCATAGTGCTAACTAAGATGTATTTTTAATATACATGCATTATAAATTGGTAAAAAGATAAGTATTACTATTGGAGCTACCAGGCTGGAGCTTATTATTTTTTTCCCATTTGTTTTCTGCTTAAACATGATATTCTATACTCGTAGCTAGGACAGAAAATGAATTGTTCTATTATTAGTTTGTTTATATATATTAAGCTCAAAAAAATAAAGATAATCCAAAATGATTAGCAATACGCCCGAAGGTTTCAATATCTTAATACCAACGAAAAGCCTATACCTAATTTATATACAGTATAATCCCATTGAATATTACAAGAATGATCGTAAGAATAAAATTGTTGCGATGCACGATTCTTGTCATCATTTTATCCACTTAAGAAGACCATGCTATTTTATTTTATTTTTTTTTTGCTGGAAGACCATGCTATTTATAAGGCCTTAAAACATGCTGAATATTTGCACGCTACCAGATAAAGTTGACTGTGACATAAATAAATATAATATAATATATATATAAACGGTTTTTTTTTTTTAATAAATAACCATATATTTATATTTGTTTTTAACAATTAGCCTATATTTGTTTTTATAAGTAAAATAGCCATACATTTGTGTCTAAATTTTTGAGACTGCAGTCATTAGTTTTTTAAATTGTGTTTTTATTGTTTGTTGTAGACAATATTGTTTAAAATTTTATGACTCTAGTCATGAAATTTGTTACTTTTTTTGCTACATATATTTTTGTTATTTATAATATATTTTGTATTTAGTAATAAGTTTGTGAAATTAGTTGTATAGGCAATAATTTATTTGTGAGTTGGTTATTTTGTTAATGAATGTTTAATTTTTTTATTGTGTTTATTTCAAATTTTCTGAAATTTTGTGACTATAGTCACAAATTATATGACTGTGTATTTTATTTATTTAGCCATAAATTTTATTTCTTTAGTCATATATTTTTAGATGTTAACATGATGGCTATTTTCCTAATATATCAAAACGTGAGCTATATCTTTAAAACATAGATTGTAAAATGGCTAAATTTTTAACTGGCCAACACGCTTTTTATGCACACGCGTATACTATATATTTTTAGTTGTGTAAGCATACACTTATAATATATATATATTCATATTTATATGAATGTACAAATTCGAGTTAAGTTTGATGCCAAGAAAGAAAAATAAAAAAAATAAAAAAAGAAGAAAAATGGTATGCTTAAAACATAATGAAATTTTGTTACGAGCCTTTCAGAATAAGAAAAAAATAATATAATGAGGAGTCAAATTGCATAAGGCACATCAATATTTATTTATTTATTTTTATTTTTTTTAATAAACATAAGGCACACCATTATTTAAGAAGCGATATTAGCAAATTATTTTAATGTTTCAATAATTGGGTTTCTTTTTTAAGATAAGAAATACAAGTTTCCGTTTTATTGAATGATAAACCAATTAATATAATAAATATACGTTCTACGCAAAGCTAGATCAGTTGATTCTCTATCATTTTCTTTTTAATTTATTTAATAGATATAGTTGATTACTTTAAGATTTTCTGTTATCCATTATTCATACATAACTTCGCATATGTATAAGGTGTTAGGTGCTTTCATCATATAGGAGACTTCTTTTTTGGTTGCAATTGAATATATTTTCGTGGCATTGTTAGTTTCGTTTTTTAATTTGTCATTCAACTTTAAAAGAAGAGAAATAAAAATTTTGATTTTTTAAAAAGTAATTTGTGGTTGAAATAATGCTTTGAAAAAAATTTAATAGTGTAAAAATTATATCGATATTTAAAAAATATTGATATTCGTTTTATAGAGTTTCTTAAACTCTTGTGCAAATTTAAAAATATTTTGATCAAAAGAATTTCGGCTCTCTCAGGTACGTTTTGTTCAAATTATGCCATTGATTCAACTTTTTAACCTACCTCGGTAAACGAATTTTTGTGCTCACAATTTATGACACCAAATGTTATAAATATTTGTACTATACAAATTTATATACCTTCTGGTACATGGGTTGGGTTGGGCTGGGTTTGTGATATTTACAACCCAACCCAACAAGTTCGGGTTGAAGATTTTCCAACCCAACAAAAAGAAGAAATTATGACAACCCGTTCAAATAAAAACTAAAATGGGTTGGGTTGGGTTGTCGGGTTGACAATAGTAAGTTCGATTTATATTTCATATGTTTGAGTACTACTAAGTTTAGACAAGATCCTCAAAAAAGATTTTAAAAAATTAATAAAACAAATAATCTCAATAATAATTGATTAAAAAAATATAGTTTACATCTCTAAAATCAAATAATGAAGAAAAAAAACTAATGAAAGAACAAAATAAGGACTTGCAAATGAGAAAAAAAAAAAAACTAATGAAAGAACAAAATATAACTTCTTTCAAACTAAACTCTAAAGAAAATAATGTATTCATATTTTTATATAACATTAACATATATATAAATTTTAGATAAAGATTTTTAAATATTTGGATTGGGTTGGGTTGTTCGGGTTCAAAAGTTAATAACTTCAACCCAACCCATCATTCATGGGTTCAAATAAAATGAACTCAAGATGAACTTTTTTCACTTTTGAACCCATGTTTTCGGGTTGGGTTGGGTTGGGTCCTCGGGTTGATCGGGTTTTTGTACACCTCTACCTTCTGGGCTTGTATTTCTTTGCTTGACTATACGTATATGTTGTGTTTTGTTTCCTTTTGGTCTATTTGCGATGATCTTTGACATCAGGCCCGCCCATGACTCCCTCTTCTATGATCCATTTGCGACAGTGAGGACATTATTGATTTTAAGCTTGCGGGGCACAATTGCGAGCGGTATATTCTTATTTTTTTCTTTGTTCTTTTTGTCGCTATTGTGATTTGTTCTTGGTTTAATTTTAATTATTATATATATTTTTTAATTCGAGACTTTGTGTAATTAAATGTCGTGTTTATTGTGGTATCGTTTTCAATTTTCAGCTTGGGGGTTGGCATGCTTCAGTGATGATGATTACTGGCGCTACATGTCCAGTCTTGATAAGGTACATTGAAATTGTCACTTTAAAAAATACATTGCAGTTTATACTAATTTTTTAGTAGTAAGTTTCATCAAATTATTATTTTTTAATATAAAAAATAAAGATAAAAAGGGCAAAATAAATAATTATTATTAAAAGTAATTATACGTTTACAACTGCTGGCATAATTCCTTTTTTATCTCATGCTTGAAAAAATGTGGTAATGGATTAAATATTCTTAGGCCTGACAAACCACCGTCAATATCGGCCAGAAAGTTGATCCAAATATTGGCCCAGGCCCACGATTCTCCTAAATCCCCATTGGCCCAATAAGTTCAAGGGCCCATTGGTTAACCCCCATGAAACGTGTCTCCTACCTGATCATTTGTGGGGGATTTTGTCCCTCTTTTTTATCATTGATAACCTATTCGCTATTTGCGTTATATTTTTAATTTATTTTTAAAATTTTATATTATAAATATAAAATGGAATCAAAAGAGCACATTATTTAGACATAGATTATTAACTAACTTTAAAAATGACTTTGTTTTGCATTTCTCTTTTTTGTGTTTTTTTCTTTTTTTGTTCATCGCGCGTCGCGTCGTCCCTCAGTTCTCATATCTCCAAAAACAATCAAATGGATGACCAAAACACGGATTGCCGTTTTTCACATACCACGGGAAAAGCAAGCCTTGACAATATGGCATGAATGACTTTGAGTTAGTTAACTTCAAATTTTAGTTCTTGCCTAGGGGACATATATATGCAAGGACGTAGAGAATTAATGGCATTTTTTTTTATATTTTCCAGACAGTCCATACCCTTAAAATAATTTCTGTCTAATTTTTATGGAAAGTGCGAATTGAATGGCTTCAACCACATTTGTTGGCTGACTAAACTACTCCACTAGCCTTTCTTCATCACTCTTCTTCGGATACACATCACCGAGACAACGATATACTCATACCAGTGCAAGTGGATTTTTTTTTTCTTTTTTTTAAGAAGAACTAATTAATGCCTCGCTTTAGCTAACCTACTTAAGTAAAAGCTTAGATTAGTTCAACTTCAGCCCTTACAATAAGGGAATCATCTCAATTTGGTCATTTGGGTCATGTAAATATCAATTTTTTTAATTAAATTTTTATAATACAAAGTTTAAAATTGAATTTAAATTTTTTTATTTATTTTGAATTTTTGTCAAAATTCACACTTATTGAATTATAAAAGAAAATGATGAGTTTTTTGTTGTTGTGTTTTTTTTTTAAACGATTATAGATCATTAGATTTACTTTTTCAGTAGACTATTTCATATTTAAGGCATCGTTTGGATACAAATTCAAGCAACATTTTACTATAGCAACATGTTTTAAGTTTGATTTTTTTTTTTGTTAGTATAATTCCTATAACAACAAAGTTTAAACAAAAAAAAAAAAATCAGATTGAAATCCAAACAAAGAAATGGGTTCTTAGTGATCTAATCGTTTCTTATTGGAAAGAAACGCACTATATAATTTTCTCATGAAATTAGAGAAATGTGTACAGCGAAATTAAGTCGTGTATATGAAAGAACTTAAAATTGATAACGAAAGACAGTTTCGGAATAACATGGTAAAAGATGATTGGGAAATTATGGTTCTCCATATCAACAGAGTGAGAAAGCAATTTATTAGATTGTGACGGTGAGTGGGTGAGAAATTGGATTTGACAAGCCCATATATATATATATATATATATATATTGATTTGGATCATGTATTTGTTTCAAAATGCGCCGGGTGGGGAAGAAAAACGTGGATTGACATTTCGGTGCTCTCTTGGAATTCATTTAAGAGACCTAAGGACTCAAATATATAGACATAGTGGCCCTTTGAGATATAAGTGGCAAGTGGATAGAAAGAATAAAAACAAAGCGAAAGTTGATCTTTGAGTTTGAAATTCCCTACAGCTACAAGTACTAATTAGTATTAGAGAAAAAAATATCGTAATTAGCTCGAAGTCTTGCAACCATAAAGATAAGGCTTTTAGGGATTGTTACATATTTACTATTTTCTTAAACAATATAAGTGGATTGGAGGTGTGAGCTAATTTATATTTTTAAATTCCTCCATCATGTGTGGGTTGGACAGCAACAATCATATATGAGTTATTAGACGAATTCAACACGTGCACATTTAGAGTACTCATAATATATAAATGGTTCAACACATGATTTAATTAAGGAATACAAATGTAATATGTGTTTGAACTCAGAACTTTAATTATACTCTGTTATCGTTTTTAGTTTATCACTTCTTCCAGAATCACTCATAGATGGTGGGCTAAAATTAGAATTTATCAGCTAATCTCATTATATTTTGATAGAAGAATGCTAGCAAACTATATTTTGATTTCGCTACATGTTAATGTACTTTGTTTCAAAATGAGCTGGATGGGGGAAGAAAAATGAGGGTTTGACATTACGGTAATTAATGCAACTTGCATATAAATAGTATAGTCATAAGGACATGCATTTGGTGCAAAGTACGTTTTGTATTGGTTGAAATGTATGTATAACATTGTGTCATAAAATATTATATTATAAAGATTTTGAAAATAGTCTTTGAAACATTAGAGTAGAGTAGAGGATATATAATACGACCCCCACACAATTTTTCTTTTTTAACTTATAAGTATTGTAATTTCTATTTTATTAAATTTAATTTTATATATTATACAATACACTATACAGTAATTTGAGCACGCATCATATTAGAGTATTCTTTTATATAATAAAATAAACTGATACGGTATATAACAAATGTGTTCTTATTCTAATTTATTCGACATAATTGTTGGTACTACTGGAAAAGACTATTATTTTGAGCTTTCTGTGACAAAAATAAAGTAGAGAATAATATATAATGGCTTAAGTTAAAATAACATATCTTCGATTTTACTTGACAAAAACATGTGAGTTTATACCAGCAAATTTGGTAAGCCTTTCAATTTTGATTACTTCAGGGTGAAAAATGAAAGATCAAGCGTATAAAGTTCATTATCCTTTTGGTGGGTAAGAGGAAATCCATTGATTGGGTGTCACGCACTGTGCGGTCTCATCACCAAATAGTCGAAAAATTTATTGTATCTATTTGCATATAAAAGTGGCTGAGCATTTATTAATACGGTTGGGCTAGCTTGAGCTTCATGTTCTGAACCATAAGCAAAGCGTTGATTTGTGGATATATATAATTAGAAACACTTAATTTATGGAGGTTGAGAGTTGAGACCTTAGCGAATCAGCTCATTATAACAAGAGCATATATATAGTAAAATATATAGGGTCTTGCAGGATTATAAATCTCCAAGTTGTAATAAAAAACGAGGTTATAAAGAGACAATATGGGCTTTGAGTTGTGGAAAGTTTTTGGAGTTTTTGTTGCTGGAATTCTCTTATTCCATGGCTCTTGTTACTCGGACAAAGGTACATGAATATATTATGGTTCTCGTGTTTTTTTTTTTTTTTCTTACATGGATTGAGTACTTTTTAAGTACTTGACCCTGCCATTATAATTTGGTTAGTATATAAAGAAAATGTACTCCATTCTCAGTTCGCGGATGAAACATGTGAACTATAAATATTGCCACAATAATATTATTCTGATTCTATATATTGTCAGGCATTACGTGTATGCACTTTCAAATTTATATATAAAGGTGAAATTATTTTTTCCTATTAGAAACCAACAATGCTTTAACTCACAAGATCACGGAATGATATATACATGAGAACCAAGTAAAAAAACATATAAGGAGATAGAGACCAATGTGAAAATGAACTCTGACAAGATCAGTACATTTTTTTTTTGCATACAAAGATAATACACTACACATTTGACATTTGCACTCAATTATTGTTCAACATTATTATTTTTAATATGTAGCTCCACACTACACATTTGTGAAAGAAGCAACCTCGGCGCCACCAACAACTTCCCACGACTACATAGTCATCGGCGGCGGCACGGCGGGGTGCCCGCTGGCGGCGACGCTGTCGCAAGGCGGCGCCACCGTGCTGCTCCTCGAGCGGGGCGGCTCGCCCTACGGTAACCCTAACATCGCCAACATCGGCGGCTTCTCGACGTCGCTCTCCGACGACTCGCCGGGGTCCCCGGCGCAGCTCTTCCTCTCCCAGGACGGCGTGTTCAACCACCGCGCGCGCGTACTCGGCGGCGGCTCGGCCCTCAACGCCGGGTTCTACACGCGCGCGGAGGCCGAGTTCGTGGCGGCCGCCGGGTGGGACCAGGCGGCCGTGCATTCGGCCTACGAGTGGGCCGAGAGGGTGGTGGCGTTCGAGCCGGAGCTGAAGGGGTGGCAATCGGCGGTGAGGGACGGTCTGATCGAAGTTGGGGTTTTGCCGAACAATGGTTTCACGTTCGATCATCTCTATGGGACTAAGGTCGGTGGGTCCATCTTTGACAGGAATGGCCATAGACACACCGCTGCGGATTTGCTTCAATATGCTGATCCCACAAGGATTAGTGTTTATTTGCGAGCCACAGTGCAGAGAATTCTCTTCCGGTCAAAGCCAGGTAATTTACTAGGTTTTACTTGCACATCAAGTGTATATATATATATATATATATATATTCATTGTACTTCTAGGGTTTGAAATCTTTATTGTTAGGCATGTCAATCACGAGTCACTCACAAATATTCACAACACATGTAGTATATATAGAGTTGTCATAAAGTCAGCATAGAATCACCGTACAATATACTATATATATATATAGATGTATCATATTATACGTGTGCGTGTCTTGTGTGTGTTTGCATATGTATATATATTGTCACACATCACATGAAATGGTTGGGCAGAATTATTATCATGTTATGATTACGGAACTCTCTGTAAAACTACCACTATTGTAGATTAGTGTAACATTATAAGAAAATAATAATAATAATATAAAAGCATATATTAAGAATATATTTTTCTTTCTTTTAATTTTAGGTAAGAGATCATCGATAATAAATGCCGTAATAATGCCACCAAGAATCATAAATGAAAGTATATATCTATACGAACATTGCTCCATGTTAATTATTGATGTCAATTCATGTAGTAGTTAGTGGCAAATACTCACCTAATTGTTTGACTTAAAAGAGCCGTTTAGTAACCCCTTGTTTGGCATACACATTTTATTAATTCCATTCATTTTAATTTTTTTTATTTTTTTCAACTTTCATAATCCTCCAAACCATTCCATTTCATTCCATTTTTTTTCAACTTTTCAAATCTCTATACAATATCTTTAAATCTCAACCATTTATACCACCTCGAAATTCGCAAAAGCCAAACCATTCTTATATCATTTTTCCAAATCATTTTCAAACCATTTCAAACTATTCTTTTCATCCAAAAAATGGGATGGAATGGCCAAAATGGCCACCCCAAACAAAGGGTAAATGATTAAAATTAAGAAATTTAAAATTTTGACTTATAAAATTTGTTTTTTTTTTTTTTTTTGCTAAGATTATAAAATTTGTATTTGAATGATTATTTGGTTACACTATTTTAATTGAGATTTAATAATAAGAGTGAAATTTTGAATTAAAAATTTTGAAAAAACAATTGTTTACTGTAACAGGAATATTTAAATGTCACTTTAATTTTTGGTGAAAGAAGTAATTATTTATTTTTATAAAAATTACATATAATTACATATTGTACTGCACATAAATTTTAATCTCCATTTAGGAATACTAGCGAGTAAGTAGCTGCATGAACCACTACGTACTTTGAACTCAACTAAATTATAAATATATACCTTTATATAGGAGGTAAGGTACTTATTAGAATTTGAACATGTGATCTCAACTTCCATATTAGAGGACTTTGTCACTCAAGCTAACTCTCAGAGGTAAAAAAAAAAAAATATTCAGACAATAATTTTATGACGATTAATGATTTAAGTTAATTTTTTTTATATTTAAATTGCTATTCAAACAACTTCTTAACTGCTACATATAGTTTGAGATACGTGACTTGTCACCAATAACGTTTCAATTTTTATCTTTGCTGTAAAAAATAAATGAAAATAATTTCTAGATTCACTCGAGTGCCATCGCTCATCCCTTTTATAAACCGATAATTCGAACAATTGTAGTAATTAATGAATGTTCTTAGAAAGTCACACAACCAGAAATCACAATCATTTCCTATATATATATAACATCCAATCATGTGACCAAGCGTGAGTTAAGTGACTTAATGTGTTTTGAGTTTTGACACAGGAGGATCAAGACCAGAAGCTTATGGGGTGATTTACAAAGACGGGAAAGGAGTGGTACACAGCGCATACCTAAACGACAACCCGAGAAGTGAGGTCATAGTCTCTGCCGGAGCCCTAGGGAGCCCACAGTTGCTGATGCTGAGCGGGATTGGGCCGGCCCAGCATCTCGGGGCCCACGGCATCGACGTCGTTTTGGACCAAGCGATGGTCGGTCAAGGCATGGCTGACAATCCAATGAACGTTCTCTTCGTCCCATCGCCTCTTCCGGTTGAGGTCTCACTCATACAGGTTGTGGGCATCACCGAGTTCGGAAGCTACATCGAAGCAGCCAGTGGTTTGACCATTCTTCAGGATTGGTCATCCAGCTTCTCTCATTTCTATCACCACGTCCTCATGAATCAGGTATATATATTCCTAGCTACTACTTAATTTGCCACACTCTTCTTTCTTGTTTAATTTAAATAGGATTAGATTAATAATATTATGATAGTGTAGCGCATTTCGATCATTTTCGAGAAATACGATGCACCAGCTCGTGTAGTATATATAATGGTTTTAGAATATTAAAATGGCCGATATCTGTACCATAATAACAAAATTTTAATAACGACTTTAAAATAATAAAATTTATTACGATTCGAAACATTTGTTATTTGTTCAAATTAAAATTTGAAAATAACCATATATACTGAATTTTCATATTCATTTTCTCAATGTTGGATAGATCGGATATTGGAAAAAAAAAATTATTGTAACAACACATGACCAGTTCGATTATCGATAAGAATGAGATATGAGGTGTAAGTCGCAAAACTTTGAAAGGGGCATATTATTGGTCTATATTTTATAAATTTAGTGATATCGATACATGTACAGCCAGTGACGAATTTAATCATTTATTTCGCTAGGAAAAAACCTTAAAATAAATATAATAAAAATAAAAAGTACGAAAGTATGAAAAAATATGCTTAATTAACAAATTATTTTTTAAATAAAAATAACTTTTTAGATGGTGCATGAGATAGGAATTTAAAGACCAAAAAGCATTCGTTTTAGTATCTAAAAGTATTCTCCATCATCCAAAAAAATTAAAAAAGATTTGGCACGCTGAGTGTCAGCTAAACAAATCTGGCATTTGGCAAAGTCCAAACACGTGTGAAGTGCATGACCTGACTTGGCCTGGTGAATCAGATAAAAGAAAGAGAAACTTGTGTGGCATATCAGAACAAGGACTCGTGCACTCTCTGCGTGGGACTTGGATCGCAAATGTATGAATTTAGACCCCTAAACAAATTCAATCTAAATAGTATAGAATAGATGAGAAATATAACTTCGTCTAGTAAGAAATTCTGAACATAGTTTAAAATAGAAAATATAGATAAAATATCTCGTTCAAAATCCATGATTGAGTGTAACGATCTTGTGAGCGAATCAAGTAGAGTACATATAACTGTTTCAAACTAATTTCTGGCCAAAACAAATGTTAAATTATCGGTTTCATATTTATTTAAATTTGAATTGTAAAATGAAAATATCCAAAGCACAAATTTACATAATTAAAAAAAATATCAAAATGGAAATAAGCAATAAGAAAATATTTACATGTCTTATTATAGAAACACTTAGTACATAAACTAATGAATTTTAGACACAAAAATATATCCCTCAACTTTAATGAATATTTAAACTATTTTTTGATCATCGTTGTGACCTGTTTTTAAAACATACGTAAGTAATCAAAAAATAAATTTAGATACATAATAAAAATAATGAATTTTTAAAACTTGAGGAAGAAATATGTATAACTATAGATAGTTATTTAGCGGGACAATTATGTTAAGATTCTTAAATTGTAGGACTATTTCAAATTTTTATAAAAAGTGAGTGGGGGCTGTAGCCCCCACTGGGCCCATCGTGCGTCACTGTATAGTGTATACAGCTCTACTTTTTTGTTAGACATGGAAATCTATGTAAGATCTAGTGAATTTTTGGGACCATTTTTCATTGAATTCAAAGTATTAGGCGAAAGTGTAATATGCGACGTACGGTTTTAAATTAAGACCAATCATGAATGCCAAGCTGGACTAATAGCATGACCACGTGCGAGAGCTACATATGTTTTGTGACTTTATATCCCACAAGTTAATGCTGTGTGGACAGGACAGCCGTTTCAAAAATGATAGGAATATGATAATGTTTGAAGAAAATGATAGGTCGTTACACATTAATTACGTCCCTAACCTCCCTTGAAGAAAATGATATATAGGTATTGTTATATTATAAATTTTGTTGAAATTAAAATCTAATTCGATATCCCTAACTTATTACAAATCAGCAAACAATAATTTTAGAAATCCATATCTTCGTTTCACTCTTTCTTTGGTAGTTAATTTAATAAGATTTTGACGTAATTGAGCTGTTTCTACTCATCTAATTTTAGCGAGTAATATAATGTAATCATAGATAGCTCACGAACTTATTAATTATTTATTCTTGGACAATTTTCCTATTAATTTTAACAGACTGGGGAGTCCTTTGCGAGTCCTGATGATGAGGCCATTGATGCCGCGGCGGCCCCAAACTTAACAATCAGAGGCGGAATCATCCTCGAAAAGATCAACGGCCCGCGATCTTCGGGCCATCTGGAGCTGAAGAACACGAACCCCGACGACAATCCCTCGGTGACCTTCAACTACTTCAAAGAGCAAGAGGACTTGGACAAGTGTGTCCAAGGCATGAAGACCATCATCGACGTGGTGAACTCCAAGGCCTTCTCAAAGTACCGCTACGAGCGGGTTTCGGTCCAAGCTCTCATCGACTGGGTGGCGGGTTTTCCCGCCAACTTGAGGCCGAAACACGTCACCACTGGTCTCTCGTTGGAGCAGTTTTGCATAGACACATTGGTGACGATATGGCATTACCATGGAGGTTGCCAAGTTGGCAGGGTTGTTGATAGTGAATACAAGGTTATTGGTGTTGATGCTTTGAGGGTCGTTGATGGTTCAACTTTTCTCAACTCTCCCGGAACCAACCCACAAGCCACTGTTATGATGCTTGGAAGGTAATTGCTAAGTTATAATAAATACTATTTAAAGAAATAATTCTAATACATAAATGATTTTAATGGAATTTGGAAAAGCAGTCTATCATATGTCAGATCATCTATTTTCTTCTCTGTCTATATTTCGAAATCGTTATACATATCCCAAAAAAATATGTTAGTTACCACTTTAGTAGAAATATATTAGTTCTCCAGAAACTCAACTGTTTGGCAATAAATATAAGACTGTCATTTTCAATAAATTTACTGAGCAATAATAATTATCGTTATTATGATTTTGTGGTGCAGATACATGGGACTTAAGATTCTACAAGGCAGATAAGGTTTCCTATGTGTACGAAAGGAAAATCCTTTGTTTTGAAAGTTAAAACGACCGATATATATATATGGTTACATCACCTATATATTAGTATTCACTATTATTCAGTACAATATTGTCATGCATTTGTTGGGACTATAGTTTTGTATTAAGTAAGAGGGAAAGGCAAATTCGTTTTGAAGGGTTGAAGTTGATTGATCATGCTCTATATATGAATTGTTGTAGTCTAAGGCCAAGTAATAAATAACTAAAAATCAACTATGAATTTGAAGGTTTTGATTGGTCTATTTTCCATTCTATGAAATGCCATAACTGATGATGAATTGTCAATTCTCTTTCTCTATTCTTTCTTTTTATTTTTGTTTGTTTTTTTATTTTTTTTTTGCCCCCAATAAATGTCGTATCTTTTCTTTTTTATTTATTTATTTTAATAATTAAAGGAGGTAAGATTCAAACAGTGAAGTGATGCACCTTCTGATAGAGCCGGGTGTCAAATACCCACTAGACTAAGCTCATGAGCACCTTTATTATGATTTAAGAAATAATGGGCATATCATAGGACAAGATCAAATATATCTCATGAGTTCATACACGTAGCCTCTTATAGCATTTTGATTCTTTTTTAATTAAATTTGACAATGCTATTAACATTTGCATTGAAGATGGTTTTATCTAGAGAATTTGAAAAGAAAAGAAAAAACAAAAAACAAAAGAGGAGAATAAAGCAAAAGTTGACAGCCTAAAGAATAAACAGGGAGTAAAAAATATCTCTACATTAAATATTATCCATGTTAAAGTACTCGTAAAAATATCCACAATTATTATATATCGTTCTATTTACTAATTGTAATTGTATCATATAGGGGAAATCTTGACTAACACCAGGTAAAAGATCTATAATAATTAGGGTTATCTACATAAACACCCCCCAATGTTGTGCTATTATTGCAGTTTGCACCCTAATGTTTAAAAACTATCATTCTTGCCCCCTAAAGTATTAAAAACTTATAGATATGCCCCATCTGTTACAATTTGTAAAAAAAATAGATTAAATTAATAGCATAATATTATTCTGTTGGCACCTGTACAATTTTTAAAGATCAACTGCTTTCAAATTAAGAAAATTATAGTAATTAATTCTATATTTATTTTCACAAACACCCCCTTATGTCGTCTTTTCTTCTCAAAATGCACCTCGATCTTTTAAAATTTTGTATTCATACCCTTAAAAAATTGTACAGGCACCAACAGATTAATATTACGTAATTAATTTAACCTATTTTTGTTACAGATTATGACAGATGGGGCAAATCTATAAGTTTTTAATACTTTAGGGGGCAAAAATGACAGTTTTTAAACATTAGGGTGCAAACTGCAACAATAGCACAACATTGGGGGGCATTTGTATAGATAATCCTAATAATTAATTCCAAATATCTTTCATTGTCAAGTGAATGGGTTTGTGTTTGGTCCACAACCACATGCAATATTAGCACTTACACAACAATTTGAGACAATATGGGCGTGGAAGTAGAAATTAATGGTTCAAGCTTTAAGAAAGAAAATAGACCACACCATTAGTACTACTATACAGAAACAGAAGTGTTGAATTAAATGGCTTTAATCAATATCCGTGAAATTAGTTGAGCTACTCCACTTTATTTGCTTCTTAACTTTTTGTTTTTCTGATATATTTTTTAATCTATCTGTCTACATTAACTAGTGGACGAAATAAGATCTCTGTTCTAAGGTTACTTATGCTGGTCATTTGTCCTAGAAGAAATTGACTGCCTTCTATATCGTATACTAGAAGCAGAATTGAGATTTTCACCGACTTTATTTTTATTAGAGCATTTCTAATACAATAAATTTGTGTGCTAATGTTAAAATTTTGACATTTTGGTATAAAAAGAACTTATTATTACAATGTTAAATTTAACTTTAAATTTGAAAAATGCTATACATGACGTCAAATTTAGCACTTAGTATAGCAAAATGTCAAAAATTTGACAATTGAGGTTGAGCATTAGTTGGTTAGCTTTTGAACATTTGATTAAATAAAATTATATTAAAAAAAATTTCCTCGAAGTCATTATGAATATTTATAGTCATCTTTATTATTGGCTAACATTAACTACTTTTATGAGTTTTACTACTAAATAAATAATAAAATAACAAAATATTTAAAATAGTTTTTATGCATTAAAGTATCAAATGTTAAATATAGTATTTCTTTTTGTATGCCAAATTTGACAATAACATTAACATTTGCATTGAAGATGGTCTCAAGAATTTAACTTTTTGTGTTATAAATTACATTTCTAGATATCCTATCCGATTTCTCTGTCTACTCAATAAGATTTTAATACTAAAGTAAAAACAATTATTATAAAAATATAATAAATACAAGAGGGTTAAAAATTAAAAATTTTAAGAAAATAGTCTTTTTTAAAAAATATTTTAAAAAATAGCCAAAGTTTAAAAAATTTTAAAAACTAGCCATTTTAGAAATTTCTTATGCGTGTCAGAAATTTTCTTACAACAATTTTTATGTGTAAGTTTGTTATTGTCATAAATTTCTTACATATGTTATGGCTAGTTTTTAAATTTTTTGAAACTGTAGCTATTTTTTTAAAACGAACAGTTCAAAATGACTATTTACCTAATTGACCCTATAATTTTTTAGTGTTTTTGTTTAGGTGTCAAAATCTTATTTGAAGATTTTGGAGACAGAGAAAGAGGACATAATATTAGGACTTTGATGGACGATGGTGATCATCTGCGTGATTAGTTTTCAATTTCTTTTAGGTCCATTTGTATAGAAATTTAAACCATATTTTACTTTAATAATATTATTTAAGTTTGACTTTTCATTAATATATAATTATTGTAGCAAGATGATCTAAACAATTACTTATTCTTTTTCTTTCATGCTTGTTTACTTCGTTTACTAAAGTGAAATAAATAAAATTTATTGGCGTCAGATATTGTGTATCTCACAATCAATGTGAATTAAGAGTTAATTCTTTCTGATCTATCCGTACGTAAGAATTGAACTACAACAGTTTGCGTTCTTATATAAAAAAGAAAACAACAAAATTTTCTTACAGAAAGAAAAAGTGAAAAATTGTAGATTTTAACTACCCAAATGACCCAAAGGGCTATATATAAGAAAGTCGATATGCAGTTTTTCAGGACGCAGAATAAACTTAGTTCTTGAGCATACTAAAAGAGGAACAGTGAACGTAGTTATTGTCATTATTATTTTTTTGGAAGTTGCAAATTAGTGTATGTGAAACAGCTTAGGGACTATGTGGAGATATTTTGGAGCTTTTCTTGCTGGTGTAATCTTGTTTCAATATGGCTATTGTCACTCCGAGAAAGGTATAAATTTGTCTTGTGATATCTTTTTTGTTCTCCAAGTGTAGTATTTATCGAACTGCTACTAGAAAATGATTTCAACTATTTCTACAAGCAGTGTTTAAAAAAGGTGGATTCAAAACATTGAAAAGATGTCGTTGACTTTATAATTTAAGAATGAACTACTCGAAGGACTAACCCCTTGTTTGGTTCGCTTATTTTACCCATTTCATTTTATTTTGTTTCAACTTTTTTAAATTCTTATATAATTCATCACATTCCATTCTATTTTTTTCAACCATTTTAATCCATATACAATATTATCAAATCTCAACCATCTATACTACCATAAAATTCGCAAAGTCAAACACTTTCATAATTATTTCAAATCATTTTACAAACCATTCTTCAACCTATTTTTTCTATTCCAAAGAATGAAATGAATGAGTTAAATGACGTCTCAAAACAAGAGGTAAATTCGCGCAGACAATATAAAAAATAAATAGTAATTGATACTTGTCAAGGCATAAAAAAGTTCAATGATAAATTAACAATACATTCAAAATACCCTCAAGTTTAATTCAAAGGTAATCGTTGAAAGATATTTTTAATTAACACAGTAATTGAAAAACTCTCACGGTTTTGACATATATTCGACATCCTTTTCATGATTAATGTAATAATTAGTAAGTAAATTAACCTAATTAAGTTATTAGTCTAACTAATCTGATGTTTGCATGTATGAAGCACCGTACACATTCCTGAAAGAAGCAACTTCTGCTCCGGCAGTAACACACCACGACTACATAATCATAGGCGGGGGAACCGCCGGATGCCCTCTGGCGGCGACTCTTGCGCAAAACGCCACTGTCTTAGTCCTCGAAAGAGGCGGCTCGCCTTACGGCAACCCGAAGATAACCAACCCGCGCAATTTCTACATAAACCTGTTGGACATCTCCCACAAATCCCCCGCCCAGCCATTCATCTCCGAGGACGGCGTCCTCAACCACCGGGCCCGCATTCTCGGCGGCGGCTCGGCCATCAACGCCGGCTTCTACACGCGCGCGGGCGCCAGCTACGTGGAGGGCGCCGGGTGGGACCCGAAGCTGGTGGAGGAGTCCTACCAGTGGACCGAAAAGGTGGTGGTGTTCGAGCCAGAAGTGGCGGACTGGCAGTCGGCGCTGCGGGATGGCTTGGTCGAGGCAGGGGTACTGCCGGATAATGGATTTTCGTACGCCGAACTGTTCGGGGCGAAGGTTGGCGGGACGATTTTCGACAAGGAAGGTGTTAGACGAACTGCGGCGGATTTTCTCCAGAATGCTGATCCGGCGATGTTGGATGTTCTTTTGCATGCGACTGTTCAGAAAATCTTGTTCAGACACAAGCATGGTAAGGACTTTTGGCCTCTGAATTGAATTTTATCATAGGAAATAATATATAGTTTTCGTTGGCTATCATAAATTTGGCAAATTAATCCAAATTGATGACAGTGATTCAAATTTTGATAAAATCAGACGAAAAGAATGGTCTAATCATTAAAATAAGCAAAGTTTAAGAAGCAATTTGCTAAAATTCGACAAATTTAGAGTCCATTATTACAAATTAATAATAAATGCCAAATCTTTTAGAATAACTTGCCAAATCTTGGCCATAGGTGCCAATTATTCTAATTTAAATAAGAGACGGGAGAGGAGACAAAATAATGAGATGATAAGATTATACTAATTAATTTATAATGCAGAGGGTTCAAAGCCAGAAGCTTATGGTGTGGTTTACAAGGATGAAAAAGGAGTGTTACACACGGCATATCTGAATGAGAATTCCAAAAGTGAAATTGTACTCTCAGCTGGAGCCCTAGGAAGCCCACAGCTGTTGATGCTGAGCGGTGTTGGGCCGGCCCATCATCTTGGGGCCCACGGCGTCGCGGTCTTATTGGACCAGCCCATGGTTGGTCAAGGCATGGCTGATAATCCAATGAACATTCTGCTTGTGCCATCGCCTATTCCGGTTGATGTGTCTCTTGTCCAAGTCGTTGGCTACACAAAGAGTGGAAATTACATTGAAGGACTTAGTGGGATCAACCTTCTTCCTTCTTTGGCCCAAACACTTTCTCAAGATTTTGAACACCTATTAAATCAGGTGTTGCTTTAATTTGACTATTTTCCTTTGAAAGCACAATTATATCATTTGTGACTACATTTTTCTTCAAATTGTGGTAACTCATGCTTAGGGTACACTAAAAGAAAAAGACACTTCTGAAGAATGTTTGGAAAAACCATTATGATTGACAAGTTAAAAATTGAGTAAAATATATTGATAATTGTATTTTGCAAACCATAGAAAGTGCGTACGTGTTATCATTTTAACAAAATGTCGTGGTCATGATATAGCAATCTTATAATTACTCCGCCATATATAGGGTGAGGCCACATCATTTACTATTCTAACCTAAAATTAGTGCTTAGTGAGATTTCTTATAATTTGATCATATACACAGTTTTAAAATAAGGTAGTAGAAAAAAATTGTAACATGAATAAACTTGTCAAGGAGACTGAAAAAAAGATTATAACTTTACAAAATTATAAAATAGAGTAATAAGCATGTATTCATGTTGTATGATGCACTTTAGCCAGTACTGATTACAGGAAAAAGGCTAAGTTACAAGGATGCTTTGCTTACACTAATAATTAGTAAAACACGAATGTGACAAAAAAATTCACCTAATTTATACTCGATAATTACTATATGTCTTGTATTGATTGCACCGAAAACAAAGAGTATTTAATTGTTTTCTTTTATATCAATAACTCCATGACTTTTAACTTCTTCTAATTATATATCTCGGCATACTCAGACTGACCAGCCCTTCGCAATTGCTAGAGAGGGCACATCCAAAGCCGATCACGCGACAATAAAAGCCGGAATTATTGTAGAAAAAGTGAACGGTCCACTCTCTTCGGGCCATCTTGAGCTAAAGAACACCAATCCCGACCACAATCCATCGGTCACCTTCAACTACTTCAAGGAACAAGAGGACCTAGACAAGTGCGTCCAGGGCATGAAGACGCTGATAAACGTGGTAGAATCCGAAGCCTTTTCGAAGTTCCGGTACAGAAACATCCCGGTTCAAGCGCTGATCAATTTGGTGGTTAAGGCTCCGGTGAACTTGAGGCCTAGGCATGTCAGTGCCACCATGTCCTTGGAGCAGTTTTGCGTAGACACGGTCATGACATTGTGGCACTACCATGGCGGTTGCCAAGTTGGTCGGGTTATCGACGAGGATTACAAGGTTATCGGGGTCGATGCCCTCAGGGTTGTCGATGCCTCGACGTTTCGCGGCTCCCCGGGGGCTAATCCGCAAGCTACTCTTATGATGCTTGGAAGGCACGTAATCATTCTTTAGGGTATTAATAAAGAACAAAGCGTTTTATTGCATGTGAACTATATTATTATGTATTCTAATTTTAGCCTCTCTTCTTTTTGTTGTTATGTGGTGCAGGTACGTGGGAGTTAGGATTCTTAAAGATAGACTTGGAATCTAATTAATTATGATGGATATTTCGTTTTGATTTATTAATATCTGAAGAGAGAATTAGTAGTTTGAGGGATTAAATTGCTCCTACTTTCTAAGGAGCTACGTTCATGGGAATTATTTGGCTTGAATGTTTAATATTTATGCAGTCGAATTCTGGGGACTAAAGAGCTTATTGTTCCACATGGTCATCGATATGGCACTGGAATTAGTTATGCTTAAGTCGACAAATATATATTTATTCTTTTTTGGCTTTATTTTTTTTCCTTGAGTAAAAAAATATTCTTTTTTGGCTTTATTTTTTTTCCTTGAGTAAAAAAAAAAAATGCTATGTATTCATTGTAGCATTTGGCTGCTTTTTTCCAGTTGAATATATGTTTTTGCCTAATTTTATGTGCTATAGAAGTCTTACGAGTACTCTACACTTTCTACGTCTTATAAGCGAAGACTTCTAATTTATTCTGTGCTTGTTTTTATAGCTTATTAGGTATAAACAAGATACATCCACTACGGAGTTTCAGAAAATATTTAACTAGAAAAAAAAAATACGTCCAAAAGTTTTTACCAAAGTAATCAAAGGTGGAGGAATTACAACAAATATATGTCTTTAATACGAGCTGTGCGTACTAAAAATATTCCCCGGCTATATATATTTATCAAAGGCCAAGTTCTTTCTTCAATCCTGATTAATTTTAGGTCATATAACACTTAAGTACACAAAACATTAATCATCCGTGTAAATTAAGGGTAGAGACATGAATATACCAATGCTTGAGAGAAAATATTAAAAGCATTAATAACCCTTGATCCGATTTAGAAATACTGAGAAGCAAATTTGAAAATTAGAAAAAAAAAATTATAAAGAAAAAAAAAAACAAAAAGGATAAGAATTGGTATATGCTTTCTCTCGTCCTTGCACGTTTAGGCCAAAGGCATCTATATATCTCCTTTTCAACCATTAAATGCCTTTTCGTCCTTTGAAGTGAATATGAGGAAAAACAAAAAAAAAGTGGAGAGAGAGAGAGAGAGTCATGATCTAGAGAATCTCATATATATTGTGTGAGAGAGCATTTTACTTCAAAGCTCAGGTTAATTTCCATAGAATGACCACATATTGAAAACATCATGGCCATGAAAGCTATGCCCTAGACGCATATT
The DNA here is from genome assembly GCA_018132145.1 of Boehmeria nivea var. tenacissima. Lineage (NCBI taxonomy): Eukaryota > Viridiplantae > Streptophyta > Magnoliopsida > Rosales > Urticaceae > Boehmeria > Boehmeria nivea. The sequence goes on along the minus strand of CM030875.1, from coordinate 18,961,217 downwards.
CAGGGTATAAACGTTGAGATATTGAAGCCATCTCAATTGCCCTTTTATTCTATATGTCTTTTCTAATTAGCCCGAAAATCAAATTTCCAAGCGCGAGCGCCTATAAAAGGGTTGGTGTCGAGGCACAAGAGAAACCAAGCGCGGTTACTAGCAGCGCGAAAAAGAGAATAAGAAGAAGTGTCTTGTTCTTCATGAGTTATCTCTCTAATAAGCCAATCCAGCTATAGGGCTTCTCTCTTTGGCAAGCATTACTAATAGTCCTAATAATTGGGATTAGACGTAAACTAATGACTTGCCAAGAGGAGTTGCCCTCAAGCTGGTTTCGCTTAAACCTAATATTTGTATATAGCTAGCTATCTTCTTCAGAATCTTGAAATATATTCACAAGGGTTAAGTAAGGGTAAGTTGGTCGTGAGATTATTGTTTTCATATACGCATGATATTCTAGAAAATATACTTTTGTCGACTCATTGAACAAATTAGCTGGGAACATTTGTCTATAACGAATTTCTTTGTTGTCTCGTATATATATAGTCAAAAGCTTTAATTTGTCGATATACTATGTATTGGAAAAGATCATAGATTATTATTCTGTTGTAATTTTATTAATCTTAAAAAATAAAGGCACAAATTCCATTGATGAGTGTAATTTTATATTAGACTGTTAATGATGTGACATTTGTTAGTGAACTCTTCGGTTAGCAGGTAAATACAACTAGGGATGTTAATTTTCTTCATGGGGATTGTGTAACTTCGCTCTATTTAGGTGGAGCCGCGGAGGTGAAGAACCTAGCTAATATTTGGAGATCGATGACGTGGAGATGAGCATAAAATTTATTGATCTCCATATCTAAAAATAATGTAGAGATGGATAGAGTACTCTTCACTCTATCTTCATGTATAATTATACATATACATCAATTTGAATTTTATTTCAATTATTTTGTTAATTATCATGTATTTCCTAAACGTGTATATATATTTTTTTGACAACCCTAAACGTATATATTGAATGAAAATATTAAATGTTATTTATAATTTATTTTTTATGTTAACCAAAATGTCTTTATTTCAATTGTCTTTGGATAGAAGCCTTACTTTGTCTCTGTTTTTGGTATTTTAGTGAGACTTTTATGAATTTATAACTAAATTTCAAAATGAATTTGCTTTGTAAATATTATATTAAAAATTATTTTTATTTTCTAGGATAATATGTCTTTATTTTTATTTAATTCATTTTGATGTAGCGGAGATGGAGGTAGACTCTCTAATGGAGATTCTTTTAACTCCATTTCCACATCATTTTAAATAGAGGTTTAGTGGATTTTGGTGATAATTTAATGGAGATGGAAAATGGATATCAAGCTAATTATCAACCTCTATTAACAATATATATCTCTAATATTTAATACTAAGCATGTTCTTTAAATGACAGTTTTCCTCGTATCAATACGTACTGTGCTTTTTTATTTGTTAATATCCATCTGAGTATAATAGAGCAAGTTTATTGGCACCAAGTATATCAAACTTTTTAATTCATGAAGGATTTCTCATGAAGTTATACAGCAAAGGAACGACAAACATCTTCAATATTAAAAACAAAAAACACAAAAAAAAACTATATAAATTTTAAAAAAAAAAAAGAAAAAAGAAAATAGGTTAGTTGCAGCTAATGTCTTACAATATATATTTTATTGGTAAATCTATAGTATACATTCGTTTAACAACTGATCGTGCTAGTAATGCTCTTGCTCTTATTTGGACACACTCATAAATTAAATGCAATACTCTCAATATAATTGATAGAAAAACACGATAATACTCAACTTATTATCTGCTACGCAAGTTTTTCCCCTTTTTTATGATCTAATTAAGCAAATATCCAAGATGTAGAGTTGGGAATTTTCCGCGGTTGATTTCTGTTTATAATAAACAATAATAAGTATACTACCTAACCTATATTGAATTTTAAAGGGTCATTAATATATATAGCAATCAATTCATTATTTTGTTTATTTATTTTTGTGAACCTCTATATATGCACTGATCCTCTTAACTTTGTTTTGTATCTCATGGCTGTACTATCTAATTCCTTTTTTGTTTTATATCGGCTTGGAATTTTTATTTGGCAAAGTTATATCGGCTTAGACTTGGTTATAGTACTATAAACTTATTCTATTATTTGGATATAATTATTACGTTTTCTATGTATAATCTGGCTTAAGCTGAAATTAACCACATAATTAAAGTTCGTATCTGTGTTCTTGTTTAATGACATTAAATCCAAAAAGATATCAACGCTAGATATAGCTCCATTTTGTTTGGTTTACACGTACTCTCTCTCTCTCTCTCTCTCTCTCTCTCTCTCGCCTTTAATTTTGTTAAAGTGTTCTTATTTGACCTTATCTATGTCTTGCTATAGGAAGAAATCAAATTGTTTGTAATTGGAACTCTATTTATTTCGTTAGAAAATTAAATGTCAAATAGCTCATCAAACGACGATCTGAACAAAGAAAAGGTCATAGAAATAATTTCTTAGAGAAGCAGACCCAGCTAAAAAGGTGGTTTGGTCTAGTACATTGCAACTAAACCCTCATTTCTTTTCCTATAATTGATTGTTTATCATCATCATCATCATCATCATCATCGTCTTAATGAGTAAAAGAATTAATAGAGCCAACAACTACATATTTTAGTCCGTAAATTATTGTTACGAGTCTAATAGATAAGAATAACATATTGATCATATATATCGTATCCATGCAATATTAAGACTAACAACGATTACTTAGAGAGAAAGAAGATCAACATTAATTGATTACAATGGAGCCAAACCAACCAAAGGTTAAATTTAACTAATTATCACCTTATGAGAAAAATGGATTGAAAAGCAAAGCGAAATTTACACCCAAAAGGCAGATATAGCAAAGGGCTCTTTGAACATAGAAACGCTGAAAAGCCAACGTTACAAAAGAAAAAGAAAAGGAAAGGAATCTAAAACCAGGATATGCCATTCATAAGGCTCATATTGTAACTCACTTGGCTCTATAGCTTATGACTCTCTGTGGATTGAGAGCATCTCCTGATTCTTCTTTCAGCTGCTTTTTTTTCCTCTTCTCGCGTTCAACACTAGAAAGAAATATCTCTCAAATCCGCGAAAAGAAGCTTTTTCGAGGCTCGGATATGGAACCCCTATCCCCACTATGAAAAAGAGAGAAAAAGTAGGCCATCCCAAGCATAACCCTAGAGCATATGCCGTTGCTTCGAAGGGTTTATTCCATTTTGAGCAAAAATCTCAAGTGTATATAAGGCTTGGTGATTTGTTGCTTGTAATGCAAAACACAGACTCGGTTTTGGAGACCAATATATAGCTGTTTCTTTAAGCAAACTAGTTATAGGGCTTCTCTTTCTTGGCAGGTTTATTTCCTTTGGTGATTAGAATAAGTTTGTTAAGAGCAACAATATTCACTAATCACAGACTTGCCAAAGGAGAGTTGCCCTGTGACTGCTTTGCTTAGCATGCTTTTCATTCAAAAGGTTATGGTAAGTGATTGATCATTATAATGTTTATTAAAAAAAAAAAAAAAATAATAATAGCAATGCATGTCATGTATGTTGAGTGTATGTCACTACTACTGAAGCCTTCCCATACTAGGTTTATAAACACGTTAATCCAATATTTTCTTGTGTTCTTCACAATCCATGATTACGAATGAGCTTTTGCTAGAGATATGAATTGAACAAACTAAAGGTTTCTGAAACTAGCTTTGCTATATATGTTTAGTTCTGTATATATTATTCTTCACCCTTCTCAGTCCCAAAATTTAAAGATTGAATTTAGTGTGGCCTTTTCATTTATGGACTAGTTTCGCCTTACCGAAGTTTTAATCGCTGTTATAATGATCATAACATAACAAAGATATTAATGATTTTGTAGAATTTTTTTTCTTTCTTAAATGGTAGATTCATATAATAGAAGACAATGGGAAGTTAGTTGGAGAGTGTTTATAATTAACCCTCGGTCATGAATCGTGATTATTAAATAGACAAGTGGTGGTAAGACATAAAAATAGGAGCAAATAATTGGATTGTGGTCTTAGTCTTAATGTGGAAATCAAAAGGTCGAGTCCAAGGAAAATATTTCTTTTCAGATTGACAAATGATTATGGTCAGAATTTTTTGTTAGAAGATAGCCAGAATAATATGACAAATGTATATATATCGAGTGAAACAAAAATATCTATATTAATTATTGTGTTTTGTAATTAATAATTAGTCTAAATCATATCATTCTGCTCACTTTTCTCTCAAAAACTTCTAGTCCTCTATCATTGTTCTTTCAGGTTTCAGCAAACACGTAGTTTTCCTTCTCTTTTAAGTTCTCGCTTTCACACACAAATTGGTGAGTCTCAACATAATTATTTTAAGAGCAATTTTCTAGCCGTATTGTGTAAATGTGGCCTAATACTGTTTGCTTGACCTTGATGAAAATAAAATGAGCCATTTGAATGACTTATAACGGTAATAAAATGATCTATTCTTAATTGTTTGGGTAAACCATTTTAATAGTTTAACACTATTCAAAATTATTTTAACTTCTAATATCAAACTATTGTGGAAATGATTTTGAATACTGTTAAACCATCTTTATAGTTTTCCAACCCATTCGCAATCCATTCTATAAATCATTCAAATATATTAGTTAGCATCGTTTTACAAACCATTTGAATGAGTTCCAAATGATCAATTTTGATCATTTGCCAAAATAAAAATGAGTCATCTAAATAGTGGAGCCAAACAAGGAGTTAGGTGGCCTTTCAATATTATAAGGGTCAGTTAGGTAAATAGTCAATTCGGACTGTGCGTTTTCAAAAAATAGCCACAATTTCAAAAAATTTAAAAACTAGCCATAACACATTATAAGAAATTTCTGACAATAACAAAATTACACATAAAATGTACTGTGTCAGAAATTTCTGAAATGGCTAGTTTTTAAATTTTTTAAAACTGTAGCTATTTTTTAAAATCATTTTGTAAACAGTGGTTATTTTCTTAAAATTTCCATATTATAAACCCAAAAAAAAAAAAATCTGGACCTTTGGACGATTGACAAATATATAAAACAATCGCATTCAAAAGCCTAGATTTGGGCAACATCATAAGATTTATAAAATTATAATTAGTGAAATTAGTTTTGTTGTTAAAGCAGAAAAGACCAAAGAAGATGATGTAGATATAAAAATGAGCACTTGAACAAGTCAAAAATAGCATTCTCATTTCACATATGTAAGTATTGTGGTCCAATGGTAAGTGCTAAAGCTGCCTCTTTCTTGAAGTTGAGAGCCTTAAATGTCTGTGGTACTCTTGCACATGGCAATCCATTAAGGACCATAGTAATTCATAGGCAACAAACAAAACTCTATCATCAAATATTAAAAAATAAACAAATAAATAAAACATCACATAATATTTTATGATAATTTCTCACGTCATATCTAACTATTTATTTGTGGTTGGAGTTAATATTATTTACCTAAGTTGTTTTACCCCATAATTTACTTGACCATTTCTATAGTACTGCAAAAAAAAAAAAAAATGTAGAGAGACTATTTATTGTGAATAGAGTTCTTAATTACAAGATCATTTTTTTAAGATTGTCTTTCACGCACATAGCCAACTACCCCTTAATAATATAATAACAACTGGCGACTGATATCCTATGCTGCTTCAAAAGAGATGATTTCATCACAACCCCACCAATTACGCATGCAAATTTGGGACTTGGACAACTATCAACGCCTAAGTGATTAAGAAAAATAATAATGCTAGAAATAATTAATAATCGTTCTAATATAAACTTTGTATGTATAGTGACAACTAAAGAAATTATTTTTGACTGTGTGTATAAAAATTGAGCAATGTAATGCGTAGTGTATGATTAGAGATGGGGCATGCTTAGTGTAATCATTTTTCCTTTTGTGCGATTTATCTTTTTCTTTTTGATAGTATGCAACTTTGCTTTTTCTATGATTCCAAAACACAAGGACAGTGTCATTTTTCTCTCATGCTTTTGCTTTTTTTGTCTTTGACTCATTTGCTTTGTATTGATGACCAATATAGCTAAGTATATACAGATAGACATTATGCAAAGGTATGATATAATTCCAAGACTGCCCAAAAAGAAGAAAAGAGAATATAGAGCCCTTACCTTTTCTTTCTAAAACGAAATAAAAAATTAATACACACACAGTTTAATACATATGGATATGGGGGACCAATATATTTGTTGATGACAAACCTTAAATGTTAATTTTCTTAATTGACACATTGAAAATATTGGGTCTTTGGGTAAAAAATAATAATAATAAAACACTTGGTATATTAATCTTTTTCTATTTTCTTCTGCCACCTAGTGTTTGGTGGTGTTTCAGCTAATTTTTTAAAGGACAAATTGTGCTTTTTTGTGGAACTTTGTTAAACTTAAGGCTTAAGCAACTGTACACTCGAGAGTCTTTCACGCTCAAAAGCAAATTTGGCCCTCCTTGATAGTGCCGGCCAAAGTTTGCCTCTTTTTTTCGTCCAATCCTGAATTTACCCAAAAATCTCATAATTCACTCATTTCATTCTTCAATTGATTGTGTAAAGAAAAATCCCATCTCAATTACTTTCTTATCATGTCTCCAAATCCCATTAGTTTCTTCAGATTGGTGGTTGAGTTTAGTCTTGTCCCAAAAGTCTTTGCAATTAACGTTTAAGAGTTGAACTCAAATGACAAAGGAAAAGGAAAAAAAAAAAAAAAAAAAGACATTAAAAACACGTAGATTGATTAGCTCGCCATTGAATAAGGTAAGGTTAAGCAATATCATAATATTGGCATGTTTAGCTTGTTTAGTGTGGATTTCGGTCATTTCTAGATGAAGCCAACTAGATAGATTGAGATTGCTCAGCAATGAAAATTAAAAAATCAGCCCATTCAATTAATCATTGTTGCCCGGTCATTTATGATTCAGTAACAACTTTCTTTCATTTTTAATATTTTTAAACGAACATATGAGACTATTGTGGCAGATTTCCCAAATGTCACAACGCATCGATAGAAACATCCAAACATCCAACCGGCTATAATCAAGGTTAGTGCGGTCAACTCTGAAAATTGCAAGACAAAGTCAACTTGACAATGCCATGTCCCCATTAAGCCACCCTTTTACACACACACACAAAACAAATTATGAAATTGTACATTTTTAGTTTAATAAAAAAAAACCCCAAATAAATAAACCAAAACGAAAAAGAAAAAGAAAAAGAGACTTGGCCCTTATAAAAAGCAAGAAGCCCGACGGTTGATTTTAGCAAAGCAAACAAAGAAAGAAGCTAATAGGTGGAAATTTTCAAGGCCTATTATTTATATCAATACACACATACATCAAAATAAACCACCTGTTCTGTGTTTTTTTTTTTTTTTTGCCTTTTTCTTTCAACGTAGAGAAAGAGGGGAAAAAAAAAATGCAGTCACCAAGGCTGAAAGAGGCCTCCCAAGTATGCCTCCACAGCTGCTGTCCAACGCCTTTCCTCAGCATCACTGAAGAACACCACAAGCCCGCCGCGAAGACCCCGAAAACCTCGGCGGTTTGTCGCCGGGACTTTGCGCAAACGACGGTGTCGTCCATCTTCCCCAACGCCCGGTTCACCAACCATGAGTCTCTCCCTTCTCTCAAAGACTCGCTCCTCGAGTTCACTAAGGCTTATCCTCAGTACTCAGACACCAACCAAGTGGATGATATCAGAGCGCAAGAGTACGATCATCTCTCTCAGTCGAGCCACGCTTGTCTGGATTACATTGGCATAGGCCTTTTCTCTTTTTCCCAGCTACAGAAGCACAAGAACCAGCTCGTTTCTTTGTCGTCGTCTTCGCTCTATCCGTCGCCTTCGCGGAATCTGAATTTCCCTTTCTTTGGCATTTCCTACAAGACGGGGAATCTGAAGGTGCAACTGCTTCACGGCGGGCAGGAAACCGTGCTCGAGGCCGCGATGAAGAGGAGGATCATGGGGTTTCTCAACGTCTCCAAAAGCGATTACACCATGGTTTTTACTGCCAACAGAACCTCCGCTTTCAAGCTCGTCGCAGAGTCCTATCCCTTCAAGGCTAGTCGAAAGCTGTTGACGGTTTATGACTATGAGAGCGAGGCGGTCGAGACAATGGTCCGCAGCTCCGAAAAGAGAGGCGCTCAAGCCATGTCAGCGGAGTTTTCCTGGCCGAGGCTGAGGATTCAATCGTCGCAGCTGAGGAGCATGGTTGTTGGCAAGAGTAAGAAGAAGAAGAAGAAGCGGGGGCTCTTCGTGTTCCCGCTGCATTCGAGGGTCACTGGCGCCAGGTATCCCTATCTGTGGATGAGCGTTGCACAGGAGAACGATTGGCACGTGTTGATCGACGCCTGTGCACTGGGGCCGAAGGACATGGACTGCTTCGGCCTCTCGCTGCTGAGGCCGGATTTCCTCGTTTGTTCATTCTACAAGGTTTTTGGAGAGAATCCGTCTGGATTCGGATGCCTATTTGTCAAGAAATCTGTCATCCCAATCCTGGAGGATTCCACAAGTACCGGTATTGTTAACATTGTTCCAGCGAAAGAGCTTCTTCAGTTAGCCGAGGACTCATCCGGAACAGACCTTGAGCTCGAGCAGACATCAAAGTTCAGCTTTGGGGAAGCAGGATTCGCTTCGCCGAGCTCCTTCTCTGGCCCTTTATCCAATCAAACAAGGCAGGCTGGGAAAATAGAACAAGGAGAATCCTCTGGCATTCAAAGTGTTGAAATAGGTGGAGGTTCGGAAGGACCAGAAAGCTCGGAAATACAGGTTGATCACACCAAGAGAGACAGTGACGTTGTCGGGGACCTGGAGGCCGAGTGCAGGGGCTTGGATCAAGTGGACTCGCTCGGGCTGATACCGATAACTAACAGGCTGAGGTACCTGATAAACTGGCTGGTGAACTCGATGATGAAGCTCGAGCATCCGAATGCAGAGGGCGTTAGGTTGGTGAGAGTGTATGGACCAAAAGTGAAGTTCGATCGAGGGCCAGCCTTGGCATTCAACATCTATGATTGGAAAGGAGAGAAAGTTGAGCCTGTTCTGGTGCAGAAACTCGCTGATCGTAGCAGCATTTCACTTAGCTATGGGTTCTTACACCACATCTACTTTGCCGATAAGTATAGCGAAGAGAAGGGGAGAGTCCTGGAGAAGCGCGAAAGAGGTGCTGATCGAACGGCTGCAAATATTCCAAAGAGAAAATGCGATCAGGGAATCACAGTGGTTACAGCCGCGCTTGGGTTCCTGGCCAATTTCGAAGACGTATACAGGCTTTGGGCTTTTGTAGCACAGTTTCTGGACGCGGATTTTGTTGAGAAAGAGCGGTGGAGGTACACTGCTCTAAATAAGAAAACAATTGAAGTTTAAAACCCGAAAAATACTATCAATTTCTTTATTCTTTGATTCCTGAAGTCTTGTTACTTGAAATCTTTCATGTCAAATTGAAAAATATTATGCAATATTATACATACCATGTATATTGTGGAAAGAAAACAGAGGACATACTCCATTAATTCTTTCATAAAAATGAGCTTTAAGAGTCTTTCAAACAGTTCATTATGTTAATATTGTATTTTTGTCTCTCTCCTTTGTTCTTAAACTCATATATCAGCAGTGAGCGGTTGTCAATTGTCAAAAAATGGTTCACGTAGAAATAAGAAAACAATTTGTTTTTTCAAGTGGCTACTAAGTTGAAATGACTCTTACCATTTTTTTTCACAAATAAGTTAAGAGGTCTATATCAACTAGAGGTCAATAATTCAAGAGGAAGGTTTCAAAGAATAGCTGCCACAAATTTCCTTATATCAATAAAGAATTTCCGTGTATTGTTATTATCACTTAAATGCACAATTCAATTTCATTTTAGTAGAGGCTTTCCCTAGTTAGTTTTTGAATCTTATATTTACAGATTGTTGATACGTATTATATCAAGAATAAAATATAGTAATTTTCTTATAAATGTATTACGAAATAGATTTGCTAAAAAATATGCATAAACAGAGGTTTAGCTTGTTGACTCAAATTCAATTGCCTTATCACTTGGATGCTTTTAGTGCAGTGGTGGCTAAGCTGTTTCTTGGCCAAATGCTATTATAGAAGCTAAATACAAGTCAAGTCTAGCAAAATAATACTAATAATAATAATAATACAAGTCAAGTCTAATCGCTTAATATTTTATTCATATACAAGGAATATTTTGTAGTTGAGTTCGTAGTACTTTGTTGAACAGAAATCAATTGCAAATAATTTAAAGAGAAACACAAAGCTGAAAAGTTGAATAAACAGAATCCTCTGGACTGAAGAAAAGGAGAAAAAATAAAAGCAAATGGTACGTACCTTTGCCAACCAAAACTAAAGCTGTCAGACACAGAGTAAGCAAAGTTTAAGACTTTGGCCAACGAACCTATAGAGAATGATACCAATTTCAAGTCATGTACAAGAGAACTAAAAGAGGCTTAATTGAACAAATTTATTGACATCTTCTATTAAAGGACCTCTTTGATTGGTACATAGTTTTGTATTTTCAACTGTATTTGATATTTAGCTACGAGTGTATGTCGTATCTGTGCCTTGTAAGTGGACTCAATTCAAGATCATCTTCAAGTCTCATAAAGATTTTTTTTTTTTTTTTTCAAAACTATGAAAACACTGTCTCTATTCCATGTATAAAAAAAATGCTTATTTTATTTGGATAAAAAGAAAATGGTTACAAACTCAATATTTTCTGTGTCCTGTTTAATAGAGGGCACTGCGTAAGATCAAGATCAACCAGGGCAACATAAAGACCTAAAGACAATCAACTAGAAAAAAAAAATCCCATCAGTGAAGAATTAAACTTATCTTATAAAAAATGGTCTGGAAAATAAGCTTCAAGTGGAGCTTGATTAGCGAGGAGGGTGAGCAGTGTATGGATCTCCTCATTCTGAGGGTGGCTGGAATCACTGACAAGAAATTCATGAGCCTTACCATCCACCTCTATGACACTGGAACCTGGTGCCTTTCTTGCACCTCTCTGCTTCATTAGCCTCCTCACCCTCGTTACATCGTTCCACCTTTTATTTCTAGCGTAAATGTTAGACAGCAGTACATATGCTCCACTATCTTGAGACTCAAGCTCGAGGAGGCGAATCGAAATTTCTTGGGAAAGCTCTACATTTCCAGTGGCGTTGCAAGCACTAAGAAGAGCACCCCATATCGACACATCAGGCGTCATGGGCATGGTCGTTATCAAATTCTGCGCTTCATCCAAGAGCCCAGCTCTACAAAGCAAATCAACCACGCATCCGTAATGTTCTAATCTCGGAGAAATATTATATGGCTCTTTTGTCATCTGATGGAAGTACCTTTGACCTTCAACAACCAAGCCAGAATGACAACAAGCTGTCAAAACGGCTAGAAAGGTTACTTCATTTGGTCTAGTGGTAGACCTTTTCATTTCTTCGAATTTGTTGACTGCCTCGAGGCCACGGCCATGTATGGCCATACCACCCAACAAGGCATTCCATGTAATGATATTCCGAGAAGGCATTTCACTGAAGGTCTGCAGAGACATGTTTATACAGCCACACTTTGCGTACATGTCAATCATTGCTGTCCCAATATGAATATCCCATTTGATACCCCTACGCTCAATATACTCATGGACCCAACTACCATAATCAAGAACCCCAATGCTTGCGCAGGCCGAGAGCACACTAGTGAGTATGATCCCATCAGGCTCAATCCCCGAACTTTGCATTTGGTAGAACAGATCCAACGCGTCCTTGGCCCGTTCACATTGCACCAATCCACTTATAATGCAATTCCACGACACAACATCCCTCTCAGAGAGCTCATCAAACACTCGTCTCGCCTCGCTCAAACTCTCGCACTTGACATACATATCCACCAACGCATTTCCTAAAACCAAACCCGTCTCCTTACAACGCTTGATAATCAGCCCATGGATCCCCCTCCCCAAACTCAAGTCCCCTCTCCGACCACATGCCACAAGCGCGCTAACAAAAGTCGCCGCACTAGGCTCGACATCCATCCTCAAGAACAGCCCAACAGCCTCACCGAAACGTCCCGCCTTCACACACCCCGATATCAAACACGTCCAAGCCAACACATCTCTTACAAGCATTTCATCAAACACTTTTCCCGCACCGCCACAACCCCCGCAAACACTATACCAATGTACGAGCGAGTTTTGCACGTAGACATGGCTCGAAAACCCCATCCTAACAACCACACTATGGACCTGCAAACCCTCTCCGACTCCCAAAAACTTGGCACATGACTTGAAAACCGCAGGGAAAGTGTACGTATCAGGGACAAAGCCGTCTCTCACTATCCTTCTATAAACCAAAAACCCTGCTCTGGGCACGTTAGACACTGAGTACCCAGAAATGAGATTGTTGAAAGGGAAAGAGCTCGATCGCCAATCCAACTGTTTCAGAAAATCACAAGCGTAATCTAAAACAGCCACGTATTTTCCAAAATACCCAACAACGCTACAAGCGACAAGGTCGTTGCGAACAAGACCAGTGGTTATTGCGTGTGCGTGGATTTGCTTGAAGTTTCTGAAATTATCGCATCTTCGGATGATATCCAAGAGAGCCCATTTTAACGAGGAATGCATAGTTTAGTAATGTTGTATTGTATTGTATCAAAACTAAAGAAAGCCCAACTCTTTCTGGTATCAATTGCGGATTTCATTCTCTCTCCTCCATGGAAATAGTATATGTTAGAGAAGATGATGTTGTGAAGGTGAAGCGAAGAATGTTGATTGAATGAGCTTCTTGGCGCGGAGGGTTTTAAATGAACATTCATATTTTATGAGAGAATCGAAAACGACATTAAAATCAAAACGACAGAATCAGTAGGAACAGGAGAAAACGACAGTAAAGGGGAAACGACGATAACTTAACAACGGCAGTTCGGAAACGACATGAAAAATAAGCGACAAGATATGGGAAACGATGATGCTGTGAACACTACAAAGTTATCTCAGAAGGGGAGAGATGAAGAAGAAAAACGATAACTTGGCTCAAGCAGTATGAAAACGTTAAGAATAAGAAAACGACAATAACTGGACGACGTAAAAAACGACAAGAAAAATAAAACGACAACAAATTGTACGACATAAAAAGTCAAGAACGATGACAAATTGGGAAAAACTAAATCGACATCAAACAGCAAAAGACGGTGAAATAACAGTAGTACAGTACGAGACAAAAAAATATAAAAAAGATACGAGACGGAAAACGACATTAAAATTAAAACGATGTAAAAATGTTAAAAATAAAATAGAAAAGACGCGACCATAATTATCAAACAATAATAAACGATAAAAAACGATAAATCATCTAGGAGAACGACGATACCTATAGTGTAAGAACGACGACGACGACAACAACAACAAAAACATTAAAAAAAAAAAAAAAAAAAGTACAAGTGTACTAGAAACGACTATAAATTAGTACAAGCACGACGAAAACGACAGTAATACAAAAGCTACAAGAACGTAAAACAGTAATAAAACATAACAGAATGGAGAATTGAAAAGAAAAAAAAAAGAATCTTAAGAAAATAGCCACTATTTACAAAATAATTTTTAAAAATAAACACAGTTTCAACAAATTAAAAACTAACTATGCCAGAAATTTTTGACAAATTTTATGACTAGTTTTAAATTTTTTTATGGCTATTTACTTAACTTAACAAAAAAAAAAATGGACGACAATAAAATAAAGCTGACATAGATATAGCTGAAGAATTAAAAATAATAATCAGTAGACGATGATAAAATAATTACGGCAATATCATAACAAAAGTGGAGTGGTGTAGTTGAACCAAAGTGAAAAAACGACGATAAAATAGCAACGACAACAATACTAGAAGGACATTTCATTTTTTATTTTTTATTTTTTTGTTTAAATAAAGCAATCTAAAGCAATACTTTTTTAATTCATTTTTATTTTTTTTTTCCTTAATTTTTTGGGAGGGAAAGGGAGGGATTTTGAAGAATGGCCATTTTTTTTGCACAATAACAATCAATGTTATGTGTGTTATACTTTTAATTTTTTATACTACAAACAAAGAGAGTATATAAAAAGAATATATTCTTTTTAGTATAGATTATTAAGTGACTCTAAGAATTATTTATTTTGCAATTCCTTTTTTTTTCTTTCCTGTTTTGTACTTTTGTAACGCAGTAATAGTGTTTGATCCGATTGTGGATTTCATTCTCTCTCCTCCATGGAATAGTATATGTTATAGAAGATGATGTTGTGAAGGTGAAGCCCAGAATGTTGCTTGAATGAGTTTATTGGCGCGGAGGGTTTTAAACGAACATTCATATTTGATGAGGGATTCAAAAACGACATTAAAATCAAAACGACAGAATCAGTAGGAGCGACGATAACTTAACGGCGGCAGTTCGGAAACGACATGGAAAATAAGCGACAAGATATGGGAAACGATGATGCTATGAACAAGACAAAGTCATCTCAAAAGGGGAGAGATGAAGAAGAAAATGCAAAGGGAAAAGATTATTGGAAACACGATACCTTAGCTCAAGATGTATGAAAACGACAATAATTGGACGATGGAAAAACGTCAAGAAAGAGAGCGACTGATAAAATGGTAAACAATAGGAAAGGAAAAACGACAATGAAATAACAGTAGGGAGAAACAACAGAAAAGGACAACAAAATAAAAACGAGGTGAAATGTAAAACGATAACAAAAAGAAAACGACAACGAAATTGTAAGACATAAAATAGTCAAGAACAATGATATAATGGAATAAACCAAAAAAGTGAAACGACATGAAACAGAAAATGACGATAAAATAACAGTAGGATAAACGACACAAAAATATAAAACGACAGCAAAACATAGAGGATGACAAAATAAAAACGAGGTGAAATGTAAAACGACAACAAAAAGAAAACGACAACGAAATTGTACGACATAAAAAAGTCAAGAACGATGATATAATGGAAAAAACCAAAAAAGTGAAACCACATGAAACAGAAAACGATGATAAAATAACAGTAGGATAAACGACACAAAAATATAAAACAACAGCAAAACAGAAAAGGGCGACAAAATAAAACCGAGGTGAAATAAAAAACAATAACAAAATTGTACAAAATAAAAAAGTCAAGAACGATGATATAATGGAAAAAACCAAAAATTTTAAACGACATGAAACAGAAAACAACGATAAAATGACAGTTGGAGAAACGACACAAAAATATAAAAAGTTGAGGCGGAAAACGAGAGTAAAATAAAAACATGGTAAAAATTTAAAACAACAAGAAAAAGACGCGACCATATATCAACCATCAAACAACAGTACACGATAAAAAACGACAAAACATCTAGGAGAACGACGATACCATAACTAAATTAGTGTAAAAACGAGAAAAATAACTACAAATTTATGAATTAGCACAAGCAGAACGAAAACTACAGTAATAAAAAAACGACAAGAAACGTAAAACAACAATAAAATATAACATGTGGGGAGAATTCACAAGAAAAAAAAAAAAAAAAAAAAAGATTTGATGGAACGACAATAAAATAAAGCTGGCATAGATTAAGATGAAGGAATAAAAAAAAAAAAACCTTCTGACGACGATAAAATAATTACGACAATATCATAACAAAAGTGGTGTGGCTTGAACCAAAGTGTAAAAACGATGATAAAACAGAAACGACAAAAATTCTATGAGAATATTTCATTTCAGTTTTTTTTTTTTAATTTCTTGGGTTTAGGGTTTAGGGCAATAATTGTTTCACAGTTTATTTATTTATTTATTTTCCTGTTTGGGTGGATTTTGCCGCAACCAGTAATCCACAAAACTTTTTTTTCTTTTTTTCTTCCTTGTTTTGTACTTTCGTAACACAGCAATAGTATTTGATCCGACTTTTGAAGGTGTTAAATGACAAAAATCACGCAATTAAATGACTGGCTAATCCCTACTCATTAGTTGTTGACTTGTTAGAAACGGACTTTAGTAGTTCGGAGACTCGCAATCTTTCCACGTGTCGAACACCGAGCCAAAGCGGTCCCCACAGAGAGCAATAAAAAGGCCCATATTGGAGAACACGTGTTTAGGTGGGCCAGCCTGGAAATATTGGGCTACGCGGAGACTGAGAGACAACCACGCCTAAAAAGATCCCCAGCAACAACACAGCTGGTCCCACATCTCACACGACACGTGTCTCATCGTCACTTGACCACACCTACAGTATCAAATTAACAACACCCACTCGCCATGGTCCACGGACCTCCTTTTTTTTTGTTGACCTGACCCACCCGCTGTGGACCCCACTCGCTTCGCACGTGCAAACAGAGGCATCACGTGACCCCTCTCTTCGGACTGGACCCATCATCACCCCATCAGGCCATCCATCCATCACCATTTCGTGTGTCCCAAAAGAAGGTGGGACCCATCTGACACGTGGTATCCCAACCCCACGTGACCAACTTCACAAAATGTACTTTTCTTTGTGATAATAACAAAATAAAATTAATGTACCTTTCCAACAGCATTTATAGTTTCACTAATATTTGTTTAGTAGAAAGCAAATATTTCATTTTTTAAAAGCTCTACAATAAAATTAAAATGATAAAAAACATTATGAATAATATTATTATTCATTGAATATATATTCCATAAAATAAAAATATTTTTAAATATAATTTTATAATATTATATCACATGCTAATAATTATTATTTTTCTCTACTAATCTCATAGAAAATTTGTGACCCACAAATAAATTTTCTCATATTTGTTTCCTCCGATTATTATTATCAAACAATTAAATTTCATAGCCTTGGTATTTTCTCTCCATTAACTTTTCCACTCAGGGCCAAACAAACAAAGGTAAGAAAAGAACTTCATTCTTTAACTAAACAAGAAAAACTAGTCTTGCTTTTTGTGCATTAAACCCCAAAAACACCTACAAACTGTAACAAGTTACAAGTCACTCAATCAATAACTAAAGTGAGTAGCTAAATCTAATCTAATTCTAATCTAGTCTAGTCTAAAAAAAAAAGGTCAAGGCTTTGAACAGTGAGGCTGTGAGTTGGCAGAGTGAGCCGTACCACCCATGAACTGAAGCTCCTTCTTGTCGTAAATCTCCAAAGAAAAGTCTCTCAGCATCTGAGTCGCATTTGCCGTACTACCACTAGAAGAAACACCCACACTGCTACTAACACCGGTCGGACCGCTCGGAGTCGACGCCTGCGGACCGGCGAGCGGGACCGGCTGGAGGGCCGAGACGAAGTTGGAAATGGGCCGGGCTTGAACGCCGAAAAACGACGTCGTGGTGGCCGGGATGGCCCACAGCTGGGGCTGGCTGGAGGGCCCACCAGAGTTGGGGAACATCAGGAACGGCCCATGAGCGCCGGCATTATTAGGCCCCCCAACAGGCCACAGAGGTAAAAGCCCCTGCGACGCGCCGTTATTACTGCCATTGCCATCCGCAAACGACATCGGCGCTAACGGAGCCAGCCCGGACGACATCGAGCCTTGGTTGTCGTTTACGTCGATGAAGTCACTGTTGGAGGTCCTTTTCCGTCGTTTTCTCGGGGCCTCCGCGACGGCCTCGCCGTTGGGTCTCGCCGGCGAGGTCGTCGGGATCTTGAGCGTCCCGCCGACGGAGACAGCGATGGCCGGGACCGTCCCTGTCCCCGTGGCCTCTATTATCGCCGGCTCAGCGCGCTCCAGGAGCCACCGGATCGTCTCGCCGTCGGACTTGAGCCCGAGCTCCCTCGTCAGCTGGAATATCCTCGCCGCGCACGTCGCCGGCATCCGGATCCTCCGGCCACGGCCCTCCACCTTCGTGTGGCGGTCCTTCGACGGCCTCTTCGCCACCACAATCTGCTGCGGCATCTGAACCAGCCCCATGGAGAGAGACTTCTCGCTCGCCTCTCGCTCCGCGTCCGAAACCTCCTCCTTCATCAGCACAGCCACCTGAAGCCGCGGCGGCGAGGTCAACGGAGGAGCCGCCGCCGCCTCGACCTCCGGGAAATTCGGCTCCGGCGGCTCGACGATCGAGGCGTCGGAGGCCGAGGCGTTCTCGTCGCTCTCGTTGTTGGCGTCCATGATTTCTTCGGTCTCTTGCTCCATTCTCTTATCGACCAAAGTGATAACCTTTATTTAAGGAAAAAAAATTCCTAAGAATAATGAAAAAAAAAAAAAAGACTTTCACTTTGGTGAGAAGATTAAAGCTTGAAAGTAATGATCGAGGAATCGGAAAAAAGATTTTCACTTTAATCTTTCTTTTTTTTTTTTTTTTGGGTTAATAGTATTTACAAAAAGAAAATAATCAGTAAAAAAAGAGAGAGAAAAGGATGAGAGAGTAGCAAACCCTAGGAAAGAAGCAGAAGCAGAAGCAGAAGCAGAAGCAGCCCCCACTTATCCGGTTGGAGAGAAGAGGGACCCTCAGAGCCCTTTTCGTTTACTTAATAAATAGGAGGTTGGGGTTTGATTGACGGCCCAGATTTCTTAACGGAAATCATTGGCCTTGGAGACTGTGACACGTGGAGGATAAGTAGCGTGGTTTGGTTTTGTAGAAACTAGTAGGTTTTATTTTATATTTTCCTCGCTGGCTCCACCTCGGTGGTGGGTCGGTCGAGTTGGAAATTGGGGCCCAGTGGGAGACACAAGATCCGGTTGGACCGTCCAATTCTTTAATTCAAAAACAAACAAAAAAAATGCTAACACAATGCAACATATATATGTGTAATGTGTAGTTTTACATTTTTTACGAGTTCAATTGTTTTTGTGCAAGTTGCTAATCAAAATAATGAAATCAACTTATTTGATTCAATCTGTTTCTATTGTAATAAAATAATCGAGTTGAGTGTTGCCTTTTGGTTTTTTTAGGAATAGGATGTCTTTTAATTATTAATGATTATTGTACGACCATAAAGAATAATCACACCCTAAGGCCTAAACTTGGTTTATATTGCATAATCGATCATTTTTGTTTTTTGTGTTTGGTGCTGCTGTTGGTAGGATATCTTTTTTTTTTTTTTAAAGAGCAAAACAAGAAGACAGAATATAGCCTGGGTTAATTATCTCTCTTGTACCCCTTTGAGAAAGAATTTGAGTGGAAGATTCTTATGAACAAGATCTTAGATTCCATAACAACTCTCAAATGGATTAGATTTGGCTGAACCCACAAAAACATAAATTAACAATAACCTCTAATCCTCTATATTCTCTGAGAGTGATAATGTACTTAGGAAGTATTTTGGTGCAATTTTAAGAAATTTCTCATTCTGTCCTTAAGTTTGATTTTTTTCAGTTATATTCTTTATTTCCCCCTCACTAAATTTTAAATCTTACATAATTTCATAACACTTTCATTTTTACCTTTAATATTTTTTTTAGTTTCTAAAGTTATACATAATTTCTTTTAATTATCTTGATTTGACCTTTACTTGATAATATATATTTGTACGAGACTCATCTTTTAGTTACATTTCTAAAAAAAATAATTTATATTTTTATACTATTTTTCAATCGAATTTATATTATAATTGTGCATTGAACCAAATTTGGGATTTGTTACTGTTCACTGAATTGTATGTTTGTTATATTCAAACTATCGTATTGTATAATAAAAAAATACGTTTAATACAATATTAATTTGTACTATCTATTTAAAAAAAAAAACTTTTGTATTGAACCGTATCATCTACTCTATGTTTAAGATTATTTTTTAATTATTTCATATAATAATTTAGATAGAACACAATTTGTATAAGCTTACACGCTTGTTAAAAAAAATTCGCATTCACAATATATTATTCAATGTGTATTTCACCTTATGTTAAAAAAAAAAATAGTATGAGCAGTGTCGAATCTTATTTGGTCCTCTCTTCTAAATACAATATGGCATGGTTAAAAATTTAAAATCCACTTTGCCTCGCACTACTATATTATATATTATCCACTCGGTTGTTTATATTATTTGCACGTTTGGTCATAGATACAAATTTACACATGCGCAACTTGAAGACATGCACATTTGCATATATTTAACTTCATGGACCAAAATGGTGTCAGAGAGAAGATCTGCCTTTAAACATTTATAATGTTTATCTCATTAGTTTGATGATCTTTTTGCCCTTCACTATTCCTAGTCTTTGGACATCTGGTTTTGTTGTCTCTCATTTTCTTTTCTTAGCTTCCAATCAGACTTGAGAAGCTTCCTAATCCAACAACAAATCAACACAAAAAATGAACAAACTAAGTACTAATTGAACAAACAGAAATAAACATTTGTAGTACAGAAAAAATGTGTACTCATCACTATCTCTCTCCCTCACCAACCGTACGCGTTGCATAAACCAACTTGATGGACATAAGCCAACAGCCACTTTGTGTGGACTTTGCTTTTTTTTAATTCTTAAGCTTCAATCCATTTTTGCCCAAAATAAGAAACAATTATGAAGTTTGTTAGTGTTATTATTATTTAACAAAATTTAAAAAACAAGAGCTCCTAACTATGTACAATATACGTATTGCGTATAGAGTCGAGGACAAATATATTATGCAAATAACAGGCTTGATAACCTTATTAATTTTGTTGATCTTTAAAGCCTCCAGGTGGAAATACTTAATCTCAAAGCACAGTAGCTATAGAAGGAGCGTCAAACTTCTACAGCCTGTTCCTTCATTGAGTAACTTGAAAGCGTGATATATGAAAAAAAAAAATGCATATAACGTTATTTATGAAATGAATATGTTGGTCACTACATAAATCACTATATATACATCTTGATATTCAGATGGAAAATTCATCCACCAGCAAATAATCTCCTTCTTTTGTAGTAACTTTGAACTTTCTCTTCTCTAGTCTAGTACTTGATCAAAATATGGCTAGCTTTTCACCAAAAGCAATCCTAATCTGCCTTACCATATTTCTGCTTCTCGTGCTGGATGTAGTTCCACAGTCAGAAGCTAAACTAAACAGCTATTATTACAGCCAAACATGTCCACAAGCTGAGAAGATCATCCTCGAGACGGTCTACAACGCCTCGATCAACGACCCCAAAGTTCCCGCACGAATCCTGAGGATGTTCTTCCATGATTGTTTCATTAGGGTAAGCCCAACAATCTCTCCACAAATTAGTACTTGCACAATGCATGTGTTTTGTGTCGTTCCAATATCAGCTCTGATCGGCTAATTGTGCCATTGTTTGTTTTGGTAATTAGGGTTGCGATGCATCAGTGTTACTAGACTCGACCGCGGGGAACCAAGCAGAGAAAGACGGGCCTCCCAACATCTCGCTCGCAGCATTCTATGTCATCGACGATGCGAAAGCGAAGCTTGAAGCGGCTTGTCCCGGAACTGTTTCTTGTGCTGACATAGTTGCCATCGCTGCAAGAGATGTAGTCACCATTGTAAGTGAAAAATACAAATGAATTCCCTTATCATTAAATGTTATAACCAATGCACATTTTCAAGTTCCTGCCAAGACTCAGCGTAAAATATTTATACAACTTTTACAATATTCAAATAGGGTAAATACCAAAAATATCGTATGAGTTCTTGCCAAATTCCACAATATCCCCTCAGTTTAGCATATTAATACAAAAAATACCTATCGGTTTTTTAATTCAGCTACAAACTATACTTTTAGTTGAGTAAGAAGAGTTTTTTTTTTTTTTGAAATACTTTAATACCCCAACAGCCAGTGAGCTATTCTTAAGGATAGTCACATCATCTATTCTGGTTAAGAGATAAAATGTACTTCTTAATCAATCGAAAGTATAATTTTGGGCTCAATTAAAAACCGAAATACGTTTTTTGTATTATAGTAACCGGGAGATATTCGTAGAATTTCGCAAGAACTCAAAAAAGGTTTTTGATATTTTTCCTATTCAATAATCATTGCTTGTAGCTCGGAATTTCGCCTTTGTGACAAAAGTTAAAAAGAACGTTCAGTTTCGGCATCTTTCTCAAATTCCTTATGGTGTCCCTAGTCAATCATATAAAAATATGATCAGACAAAATGCTCATCTTATATATATTAGATATTCTATAATTCAATAAACTATATAGTCCTTCATACTTCTGTTGCAAAATATATATATATATCCGTGCAAATTTTTTTTTTATCTTTTAATTATTCATGCTAATTAATTCTCTTGTCAATTTAATCCTTACAGTCTGGAGGACCCTATTGGAATGTGCTAAAAGGAAGGAAAGATGGAATAGTGTCCAAAGCATCTGAGACCATAAACTTACCATCACCAGCCTTCAATGTGTCACAACTCATTCAAAGCTTCGCCAACAGAGGTTTAGGCCCCAAGGACTTGGTTGCCCTATCCGGGGGACACACCCTCGGCTTTTCGCACTGCTCTTCGTTCGAAGCTCGCCTGCGCAACTTCAGCGCCTCGCACGACACTGACCCGAGCATGACCGTCGAGTTCGCGCAAGAGCTGCGTAAGAAATGCCCAAAGCCAAACAAGGACCGCAACGCAGGGCAGTTTTTGGATTCGACTTCCTCGGTTTTCGACAACAACTACTACAAAGGAGTGGTGGCTGGAAAAGGCGTGTTTGGATCGGATCAAGCCTTGGTAAGTGATTACAGGACTAGGTGGATTGTGGAGTCGTTTGCGAGGGACCAAAGTTTGTTCTTTAAAGAGTTTGTGGCTTCAATGGTGAAGCTTGGGAATGTTGGGGTGATTGAAAATGGTGAAGTGAGAGCTAAATGCCGAGTGGTGAATTAGATATGTCGTTCATGTTGAGATGAGAATTTGTGTTTCAGAGAGAGAGAGAGAGAGAGATAAGAGAGAATTTTCCTTCCTCAATCGTGTTATTTGTTTATGTTCAACGAGATTGAATATTGTACCATGAAAGTCATTTTTTAATAATAAATTGTATTTTTTTACTAACATGAAATAGTTTCAAGCATTGTGTCCTTTAAGTGACTATATTAATATATGGCATGGGATGTCGTTTGGGCTCTAACTCGCTAGAAAATAGTTATAACCAAATTAATGTCTATGCTAAATGATCACAAGTGCCTGCATTTTCCAAAGCTATTTTTATTTTTATGGGAGAAATGTTTTTTTTTTTTCAGTTGAACTTTTGTAAATGAATCCCAGTTGAGTTTTACATATTTTTACAGGATTTATCTATTGGGCCACTTTATTTACTAGTTTATTTAGCTGAAATTCAATCTCTCGTTTTAAACAATTTTATAAAAATATATACTTACATTTTTGCTCATCCAAGTTCAAATGTATAATTAATCAAATGTGTTAAAATTTAAAATATAAGCGTTCAATTGGGCAGATTAATACTTATAATTCCTGAAAGGTCTTTTCATGTCTGAAAGATGCTTTTCTATTAAAAAGATGTTTTGGTCTTTGAATAATTAAAAGTGCTTCAATCTAAACTAAATCCCTATTGGATAAATATATGGCTCAAGAAATACCATTAGTCGTTCGTTGTGACTCAATCTTATCATAAAAATCTATTTTTTTCCCTTGACCAACAATATGCAAGAATGAGCAATATATCAATTAGATTAGTACCTAGAAATTAACAACAAACGAAAGAAGAGGCAATGAGAGAAGCCACTGGGGCAAGGCTGACAGTCCATAGAGTCTTCTGGTCCTTCGGGTGCAGACTATCAGCATCCTTGCTGCTTTCGACGATGCAACTGCCGATGAGGTCCAGATCATATCGGCCACTCTTTGGATTGGCATCATCCTTGCCATACTGCAAAACCCCATAGTCATTGGTTCTTTTCATGCCATGAAGAATGGATTACTGACTTTGGTTTCTGGAGGAAAGCCCGCGCACAGGGTTGTGAGTATCACCTCGCCGTGGCTGCTTCCATGGCAGCCGCAAGTTCGGAGGTATATCCTATATTTTCTTTGATTGCAAGAACAAAACACTACTTTTGGCAGTTTGCTTGAATGTTATTCCGAGGATTCTTTAGAAAGAGCTTGAGTAGCAGGTATCAACATGTAAAAATATTAAGCCAGTACCCCTATCGGGTTTTTATATAATTCAGATAAAACATTTAATCAAGAATGAAACAGTAGGAGCAAAAAAAACAAACAATTCTCAAATGAAATGAAATTGCTTCCCAACTCTGCTTCGCTAGCTGCCGGTAATCAAGCAAACACTACATCCGAACGAAAAACATACTTGACGCCCTTTGTAACATTTAGTGCTTCGTGCAACATACATTTGTCCCCGTGAATGTGAAGAAGAGCCATCCCTTCTGTCGGAGCAACCTGCAAAATTAACGTCGCATCAAAGTGCATCATTAAAGCTAGTTCAACAATGAAGATGCAGCTTCCAAAACAACAATACGCAAACAAATCGGAATTATCACGAAAAGAAAGATTATGAATAACTAGACGAAGAGCAAAGATCCAAACTCACCTCGGCTACAACACTACTCCTTGAGGCTGAGCTATAGAACACAGTCTCGCCTCCTACTAGAGGCTCTGAAGAGAAGTCCTTGGAGTCATTTTTACCTCTCGCAGCACCGCCGCTTAGATATATAAGCAATGTGTAATGCGTGCGCTTTCCATCGCCGAGATGAACACTTTCATCAATATGCCTACCAAAACGCTGGCCAACCTTGTACCTAAAAATCCATTACATCCAACGTTACCAATAATTCCATTCTCCTTCTAAGAATCAAGTCAATGCAGATCCAACAAAACCTGTAGAATCTGATGTTGGAATTCAAGCCAACAGCGGCTTTTCCTCGAATCCTAATACCCGAAAACAATCGGCTAAGGCCCGAAGCCCATACGGAAGCGGCGAGAGCGGGATCGGTGAACGAGATCCGATCGTTGTCTCGGTAGGCCTCGCCTTTGGTGGGCCCCAGGCTCCCTTGGTGAGCAAAGCCAGCAGACTCTGCGGCTTTGATCAAAGCTCTTGACTCAGCTGGTGTTAGCAAGTTCTCAACCTAAACAACTTGAAAAACTTTAAGCCATTAAAACAGGGTCAAATTCAACCTAACCCACCGCAGATTATGAAACGTAAATAACAATCTATTAAAAACCTTCCATTTGATTGAAATTGGTCAAATTCACGGCAATGAGGAACAGAATAAATACCGGTTATTTATCCATTCCCATTATAAAAGAACCAGTTCGCGAGATCGCTATTCTGATTTGAGATTGTGGACTTAATTTTCGATTATACCCCATGGGATGAAAATGTTAGAGCAAGCCGGTTAAAGAGAAAAAGTGCAAAATGAAAGAAAGATGCGAAATTTGAGATATGGAATGGAATTTTCATACGGTGAAAAGATCGGTGTCTTTGAGGCGATTCATGTGGAGGTTTTTCTTGGGTTTGATCGAAGGCCAATTCGGCGCCGTTTTGGGGAAGTTTGGTCCCGCTTGCTCGGCCATTCGCTTCCGCTTCTTGGTCGTCGTCGTCGTTCGTCGTGTCTCTGACTCTGCCATAGAGAAGCTTGCTGTCTTTTTACGTCTCTGTGCCATTACATGTTGATCATTGAAGCCCATTTCTGACACCAATCACTAAGCCCATAAGTTCACAAGCCCATTTTCTTTTATTCAAACAATTGGGGAATTGTAAAATTTACTATAATAAATTACATTTCTTATAAGGATGATAAATTTAACCCCTTGTTTGGTTTGGCCATTTTGGCCATTCCATCCCATTTATTGGGATGGAAATGAGATGGAATAAATGATTTTAAAAATGGTTTGGAATAGTTTGAAAATGGTTTGTAAAAATGATATAAGAATGGTTTGACTTTGCTAATTTCGAGGTGATATGAATGGTTGAGATTTAAAGATATTGTATAGGGATTTGGAAAGTTGAAAAAAATGGTTGAAAAAAAATGGAATGGAATGGAATAGTTTGAATGATTTGAAAAGTTGAAAAAAATGAAAAATGGGAATGGAATGGGATGGGAGAAATGGGTTATACAAACATATAAAATTTATATGTCTATTTTAAAATATTGTCTATTATTTAAAATCAACCTCTAAAACTGTTATTTTCTTAAAATTTCCTTAAACAAATAGTCAAGATTTTCAAAAATTAAGAAATTAGTTAATTAGCTTGTAAAGAATCAATCACATAAAGATAAAATTACAATATCGTACAATTAAAAAAATTTAATTAGTGAAACATTGAGTATTTTCTTAAAAAATCATTAAAATAATAATAATTTCCTTTTTAAGTCTAATTTTTTACGGGTGAGTTGTAAAAATATATCAAAATTAAATGCATCTTTTAAATAATAGTCTATGTTTCAAAAAATTAAAAGAATAGCCACTGTAAATAATTTTGTAATAAAAACTGTCGAACAAATATTTACACATTTGTAAATATTTATAAGATATTATTTAACACTTTAAAAAATAATAAGTAAAACTTGCAGTGTTACAAAATATCTTCCAAATATTTACAGATGTGTAATATTTTGTGTGACACTTTTTTGTTATACAATTCGTAACATGATAATTTTTTTTAATTTTTTGAAACATAGACTGTATTTTAAAAACGAAATTTTTTTTTAGCTATTTTCTGCGATTTCTCATTTTTTTATTTATGCCCTGGAAAATGATCTTTGTAAGTTAATGCAACTTTATATTTACTCAAATTAATCAGTTAGTTTTAAATAATGATACACAATTTTTTTAAACAATAAAAATCAGTGGTCGTCGAATTTTTTAAGGAAAAAAAATTACTATGAGTGAAATAATTTGTTTTTGTAATAACTTAACAGAGTGATTTTTTGGGGGGGGGGGGGGGGGGGGGGGGGGGGGGGGGTTGTGTGGATAATTGGGTATTTCACCCATTTTAAGCGCACTATTAATTTGATGTCCACAACCTTTAAAAATTAAATATATATATATATATATATATATATATATATATATATACTCTCAAAAGTGATTTGGCCAAAATTACCTTATGTTTCTTCTCCCTTTCTCTTTTCTTTCTCTGCGTTCTTCATCTTCTTTTTCCTTTTTCTTTCTCTCCTCTGTGTTGCATTCTTCCTCCGTGTTCTTCTCTCCTGTTTTAGTCACAGAGCTAAACAACAAAGGGCAAAATCGTTTGGACATAAAAATTCATTAAAGGAGAGAGACAATGTTAGATTCCAAAAGATAAAACTATTCAATTTTAGAGGCGGAAAGGACATTTTTCCAAATTCTCTCTTTTTTTTTTTCTTTTTTTTTTTAAATGGACATATGTATCAAGAATAGGTCATCTGGTGATTTTGTTTCACCCAATACCCATCTGGCCGATCATTTTAATTATTCTATTTTGGCAAAAAAAAAAAAGGCAATGTTTGACACAATTGTTAGAGTAACGCCCCGTTTGCCCCCATTTTACCATTTTATTTTTATTTTTTTCAATTTTTCTAATCTTCGAAATCATTTTTTTTTCGATCATTGTTTTCACCTTCTAAATTCTTATTTAATATCTAAAATTTTAAGGGTCAGTTAGGTAAATAGTAATTTTAAATTATGTATTTTTAAAAAATAGCTACAGTTTTAAAAAAATTTAAAAAATAATCATAACACAATGTAAGAAATTTTTGACAATAACAAAATTACACATAAAAATTATTGTAAGAAATTTCTGACACGTGTTAGAAATTTCTGAAAGGACTAATTTTTTGAATTTTTTGAAACTGTGACTATTTTTAAAATCATTATGTAAATAGTGGCTATTTTCTTAAAATTCTCAAAACTTTTAATCATTTATATCACTTCAAAATTCATAAAATCAAACCATTCTATAATATTTTTTCAAATCATTCCAAATTACTTTCAAACTATTTTTTCTATCTCAAAAAATAAGATGGCATAGACAAAATATTCTCTAAAATTAAGGGGTAAATACCTAATACTTTAAAATAATTTATAAAATAATGAATCCATCAATTATCATAAAAAATAAAAAAAAAAAATGGATTCAGTTTTTGTGTGTGACTGTGTGTTTGGCCATTAGAGAGTGATCTAGAAGATTTGAGGAAAAGTGCAACGTCACCCATCAAATTCAATCATGTCTCCTAATCGAAATTCGACATGAAAATACCTGAGAAACTATAGCCATTATTA
This sequence comes from Boehmeria nivea var. tenacissima, assembly GCA_018132145.1. Taxonomy (NCBI): domain Eukaryota; kingdom Viridiplantae; phylum Streptophyta; class Magnoliopsida; order Rosales; family Urticaceae; genus Boehmeria; species Boehmeria nivea. The sequence continues at coordinate 18,933,038 of CM030875.1, read as the reverse complement.
TTATATGTTTAAAGTGTGTGGGTAGTAGCTAGTCTGACGCTCCTAGTTTTGTTGCCTGAGATTGAGATGATGTTTTTGAATTTATTTGCCTTTTTCCAACTCCTTGTTTGTCTTTCATCATATGGCGGTGACTGCTGTGTCGTTTTCATCTTCACTTGCTCTTTTGTTGCAATGTTTCTCTCACTTTATTTTGATCGCCCTCTTACAAAAATGCTACTGAGGTTGTTCGTTGTTGAATATGTTTGATACAAATCAAAATGAATTTTTTTTTTTTTAGAAAATCAAAATGATATTTTACTGTAACAATACAATTTAGCTGTTTAAGTGATTTTTTATTAGTATAATTATCATAGCAATATAGTATAAATTAAATTTTAATTTTTTAATCTATAAATTATAAATTTGATGATTCGTATTTCTTAATGGTAAATGTCCCTACTTGAGAATCTCTCAAATTTAAGATGGTTAAAATTCTTTAACATTACTCAATTGGTTAATCAAGGCTTGATTTCATTATTCACAACCACAAATTATATAGTACTAACTTAAATAAATGAAAAAAAAAAAGTCTTTTTTTGTTGCCAAACTCAAAAGTAAGCAATTCGTGCTTTCAGCTTGTTTTAGCTGTCGTTTCCGGAAACTCTCAAAACTCATTAAACAAACTTATTACCACTAAACATGATGATAATAAGTTAATAAGTAATAACAAGTATGGCAAGAAGAAAAAAAAGAAAAAAAAAAAGAAAAGGACATTTTTGTTGTGTTTCGATACCAATTTCATTTACTTGGAGAAAAAATTGATATGAGTTTGGAATATTTTATCCACCAAATTCCAATTGCTTTGTAAAAGTGAAAACTCAAATTATATTACATATATATATATATATATGTTTTTTAATTCTTGCCACTTCAAACGAAGAAAAAATCATGCTAATTAAACAGAATTTTTAAATCATTATACCCAAAGTCCCAGATAATAGCCCAATAAGAATTTCAGAGCACTCAATAAATAATAAAGTTCAATTACTTAAATAAGTACTTTTTAAATTTTAACCAATATTTCAAACCATTAGGGAAATTTTTTAAAAATGCCACTTTTAGATATATTTTTTAAACACCACTTTGAAAAAAAAAAATTGCTGTCTATGTCACTTTTTAATGGTGAATTTGACCAAATAACTATTTTTTTCTTTACAATTAAGGAAGACAAAATGAGAGAATATGAGCAACATAATATTGGCATTGGTTGTAAACTTGAATGATAAATATGATATGAGATCAAATTTCTCTAAAATAATTTAAAAGATAGTAATTATCCAATTGCAAGATGCACAGTTCATCCTTTATAACTAATTGATAAATATTTTTTTAATAATTAAAAACATCGATTATATTTTTAAATCGCCTAAACAGAATGATCATTTTTTATAATCTATAAAAAAAAAAACCCTTAGTTTTTTCTCATATAATTAAGGGTCTTTTTACTATTTATTCATTTTCTAATATATGTTTCAAGAAAATAACAAAAGTTTGAAAACATTAAAGTCATTTGTCAATACAAAATTAAGGGCATAAAGATAAAATCAATGCATCATATAATAAAAAAATAATTATTTTCTTAATTACTCGATACGTTGATTATATTTTTAAAATATAATTAAAAAAATAGTTATTTACTTAATAATCTCTAAAATTATTTGCTGAAAAAAAAAGTAAAAACCAACAGCAAGCAGCAGCAACAACCTCATAAATGCATCGCACCTCCTCGACAACCAACCTTCCAATTCTAATTAATTATAGTATTATACATAAACCATTGAATCAAATTTATAATTTATCATGATGTCAAAAAAAATTATAATTTATTATCCATCTTTAATATTCACTATAACCAAAAGAATAAACTCAAACGAAAAAAGAAAAAAGGGTACAAGCTGAGTCAGTTGACTCGCCACACAAGACGACCCACGTGACGCGGTCGTTTCTAATTGGGTCAATTAATCTAGGGTTTCTGTTCTCAGCTCACACCAGTTGATGAGCTGTCAGTCTCTTATTGGTCTATCACGCAAGTGATTGTACGATGATTATATATTGACAGTTTTGCTCTTGCACAACTTTCTATTTTATTTATTTTTTCCTTTTTTGAAAGGACATCTTATTCTCAAGTCTCAACGATCCCTTTCCTTTATTTATGCCTCATAAGCTCTGTATGGCTTTATAGATAGAAGAAGAATAACATTATTTTCTACATTAAAATAATGGGAATAATTGATAATCCATTATATTTTAATGACTTTTAAATCCTTTTTGGTGCAATTATCTTTCTTTCTTCTTCTATATGTTTTTCTCAATCTTGCCAAAACAAGATAAAGCGATGGAGGTTAGTAAGAAGACATTATTGCAGCAGTTTTTTTTCTTCTCCTTTTTTTTTTAATTTTAAATTTTAAAATTTTCTTTTTAACTGTTTCTGTTTTTTCTTCTTTTGGGTGGCTTAAACTGTTGAAAGCGATAGACAAAAGGGAAAATAGCGACAAATGTGCTATATATATAGATGAATATGGAAAAGAAACTAAATGAAAGACTTTGTGTGGTCTGAGTCTGAGAGTGTGAGAACAAAGAATCCTCTTAGCGTTCCCAGAAGAGTTCTTTTATCTCTTAGGGTTTCCGAAAAAAAAAAAACTCACAGTTTTCCGTCTTTGAAAACCTAATTTGCCAAATTTATAGTTTTTAAGTTTTCTTGTTCTGGAAAAAAACATTCTTAGTGTGGTGAGACCTTTTTTTTTTCTTAAAGTAGAAGTTTTTCTGGGATTTTTGTTTTTGTTTTAATCTTGTTTCACCCAAAGAAAAAAACAAGTTTATAGCGGTAATTTCTTGGAATTTATATACAAATACAATTTTGTACAACATCTAGTACTTTATTTGGCTACATTTTGGTCACTGTTTATTGAGTTTGATCGTACGTCTTCACAGCTCAAGCCGTACATCTCCAAGGTAATTTTTTTTTCTTTTATCAATTATAAGAGATCTTAGCGCTTTTTCAAATTATAGAATTTTAAGTTCCGTGACGTTATTTTCTTCAATATTTCAATATGTCCCTTAAACATTCTAGGGTTGGCGATATATATGTGAGATTTTTTTTTTCCTTTATTAATTTTTTGTTTATTTTTTTTAAATTAATTTCCCTGTCACAGAAAGAATGGTGAGAGGGAAAATTCAGATGAGAAGGATCGAGAATGCGACGAACCGGCAAGTTACGTTCTCGAAACGGCGAAACGGGCTATTGAAAAAGGCTCATGAGCTCTCAGTTCTCTGTGATGTCCAAGTTGCTGTGATAATCTTCTCCCAGAAAGGCAGGCTTTATGAGTTCTCAACCACTGAGTATGTTAATATATATCCCTTTTAATTTCGTAATAATTAGTTAATAATCGCCCAAGTATAGGAGAATGTGTGTGTTGCTTTGTAATTAACACCTAAAAACACCTCGTCCAAAGAAATTTGTGTCCCATAGGAAAAAGGAAAAAAATAATTTGCTGTGGTAGTGCGTGTTCTTTGTTCAAGGATATATATTAATTGCATTGTTTCTTTGAACAAGTTTATTTGCAAGATTAATGTATGATATAATTCCCAATTCATCAGTAGTGGAGGACTGGAGGGCATGACCATGTGATGTGTATATATATATATATATATATGACATTTTTAGATTTTCTCTCTTTGTCTTTCTCTCAAAGTCATATGTTTATTGCATTTGGCTATGATCTGACTATGTAGCTTTTCATATTTTCCATTCACTAGCTAGTTAAGCTCTTTAATAGAACCTGAAATTGCTTTTTTGTTGATCCTGTTTGTGTAATGTAAATCTTCAAATAGTCTCTCTATCTATCTATACCTATATATATCTATAGAGATACTATATTCTGATATCTCTTTTGAAGTAAAATATCCTATTTATGATATATATATATATATATATATCATATCAGTCCCTTGTCCTTCAATATGTCTTTTTTGGTCAAGTGAGCCGGAAAATATATAAATTCAGATCTCCTTGGATCCTTGGGCCAAACCGCCAAAGTCCTTTATCTTTCTGATTCTTCAAAATACTAGTATTGCTTCTATTATATTATTGCATATAACAGATAATTCTTTGGTATATAAGTTGCAATTATTATCTCGCATAACTGTGCAATTAATAAAGAATTTTATTAATTGCCATATCTTATTTCTTTTTCTCTCTAGGTATCTATATGTACACTTACATATCAAATCACAATATAAACAGCTATTGAAGTCCAGTTTTTTTATGGGGAAAATATCTTATTGATGATAGATAATAACAAAAATAAGTTTTAATAATTGATTTCACAATTTTAAATACTGTGTGTGTGTGAACCGATCTGTTACCTTTTTTCTGTTTGTTAGTGTACTTGTATGATCAATTGTCTATAGAACTTTCTGAAATGGCAGGTTTATGGAACTTAATCTGAGTAGTATACAAAGAAACTAAGAAAAATTAATTAGTTATAAACTCCCATTGTGTATGCATAGCTAGCTCGTCTAATGCGTGAGAGTTATTCGTTAGTTATATACGGTTAATTTTTGTGAAAATATAATTAGCTATGGACTCTCGAGATTGGATCTTCATCAATTTTGTAATCTCTTATTTTGAGATACGTAATAATACTCTGTTTTTATTTAAAATAATTCACCCCAAAAATAGTTAGGTTTGGCCGTTTTTGATATAAATGAAGGTATATATAAGAAAAATGTGTGTTTATATGTAATTTTCAGTCACATGCATATATAAGTTACTTTAATTGTACGGTAATTGGTATGAACTATGAATTGCCTCTTGCTCCTACTCTAGTACTTAGTGAAAGTTCGCAACATATACGAAGACTACAAGACATGTTAAGAATATTATTTCACATCTCAAAAGATTGAATCGGAAATCATTTGGCCGCTCCTAGCTAATTCCCATAAAAAAAAAACTTATATTTTGTAGCTAGATTTTTAAAAGTTTCATGCAAATAAGGCATAAAAGTTTTACCTATATTGTATTGATAGTATACTTAAAAAATAAATACAATTATAAAAAAATTATAATTTCACTAAGTGATTTAAAAAAATAGTCATTTTTTTTTCATTTATTAAGAAAATAACCGTCAAGTGATTATAGATGATGAAGTTCATCAATGCATCTTGTATTTGGACCTTGGTTATTTTTTTAGTTTTTTCAAACATTAGTTAAAATTTAAAAAGTCTTTTCCAAAATAGCCTATTTAGCTAATTCACCTTTTAAAAAATTCTTATGTAAGTACATATGTCAAAAATGTATACGGTTGTTAGAATTTAAGTCAAAAGAATAAACAGAATACGATTTCCATAAAATTCATGTGCATCATTCGTTGGCCACCTGTTTTAGATTATAAATTCAAATTTTTTTACCTTCTATCAACTTAATTAAATTTTTAGAAGAATGTATAAACTAACATGTACGAAAGTAAGAGGTCCCGAGTACATCCAAAATCCCAACTTTCTCATTAATTTTGAAGTTCCCTTTGTTACGGTTCGGTATTATATTTTTAATGATTTTGACAATTGAAAATTGTACATCACTAATCATAGATTATTTTTTGGTATCTTTAGATACAATTTTTTCTTTCTTTTTCCCTCAATTTTAATTCCATTCTAAGGTAGGAAATCTACATTAAACTAATTTATGAGCATTATTTTTTTCAATGGAAGAAGAAAAAAGTATTAAAAGGCATCTTAATGAAATTGATCTATGCCTGAATCACGTGTGGTTTACCAATATGTTGATTCTTCTCTAGGGATTCCCCTAATACCAACCCTAATATTATTAATAAAAAATATGATAATCAAATTTATTACTTCAAAGGTTATGAGCAACACAGTTATGTATACTTAGTCAGGTCAAAATGTCTTCCCACAAGTCAAATTGTTCATAATTTGATTGCTGGGACATATCTGACAACAAAAGATGAGTAGGCTTTTAGATTTTAGTTTCTTCTTTATTATATGTCTTTCTCCCATAGTTTTTCTATTTCTCTATTTGACATATTAATGAATCTACTACTTTGGAGTTGGAAGAGATTTCGTTTGTATGTTTAATATATAGTAAGACAATTTTTATCAATTGGCGATCATGGTTTATGTACCTATTACAGAAACTATGCAAAATTGCTTACATTTATTTCAGAAGCTATATATGAATGACCATTTAACCAGTCGTAATACCGATAATATAATTCATTAGTATTACACAACCCGAAGCGAACAAATTTCAATTCATAGATTTTGCTTGTAATTGGTGGGAATTGATCTATTAAATATTATTGAAAAAGTCGAATGTTCTAATATTATGTTTTGGATATGCTTCAGCATGCAAAAAATCATCGAACGTTACCGTAAACAAGCAAAGGATCAACAAAACAACATGAGTACTGAAAACGAACAATATATGCAGGTTTGATCTTCAATATTGTGTGACATGTTATTAATCTCATACACACACACACACACATCATTCTAATATTGTTACTTGTTAAAACATTTGTTTGGTTTGGTTTTATATTTTTGGTGTCTGATTTAGCCAATGTCATGAGAAGAAAAATTATATTCTATGATTTGAGTGCAGCGCCTGAAGATTGAATCTGCAAACATGGCCAAGAAGATTGAGCTCATCGAAGTCGCTAAACGGTTTGATGATTACATGGCCTAATTTGAAGCTTAGTTAATTAACATATTGGTTTTAAAATTTTAACCTAACACATGATCAAATTAAGCTGTGTATTATACTCTTGGTTAAACTTTGATCATATTATATTTTGCATGTCTTAGGAAGCTTTTGGGCCGTGATATAGATTCTTGTTCTTATGAGGAGCTACAACAGCTTGATACCCAGTTGGTGCGAAGTTTACGCTGCATTAGAGAAAGAAAGGTGACAATATATAAATAGTATTCTTATCTTAATTAAATGAACATTTCTCCACAAATGTGTTACTAATTACGTTCTGGTTATTTGACCTTATTAGTATATTTGTAGCTACTATGTGTGTTAATCAATAATCACAAAGCAGCTTATAGATTTATTTGAATGTCTACTTTACTAGGAGAGCCTATTCCAAGAGCAGCTAGAGCAACTCAGAGTTAAGGTAATATTTCAGATCTAGCCACGAATATCTCTATTCAATTTTCTTCAACTACTCTAGTTGAAGCTAGATCATGAAAAATCAGTAGCTTCGGTACTAATTATCTTTTTTAAATAAAAAAAAATCAGGAAAGGATTCTCTTGGAAGAGAATGCAAAGTTACGCCAAAAGGTGAACGTTTTGACTCAATATCTTATAAATTATTTTCCTTCTTTTACTGCTTTGGATCATATCTCTTTTGAGGCTTTTAGTTTTTAAGAAATTAAAGCCATTTCTGAGGAAAAAGAAAATAACTTCCAAATTATTGTTTGAGATGCTAGGACTCAATTTTTGGGATGACTTGATTGCCACTTTTCCTTGTAGTTCAATTATTTAAAAAAAATAATTAAACTAAAAAGGGGAAAAATGAACCAAGTTTTATTTTATCATATTCATGGGATCGACAAATGGCGAGTTTTACACAAGTAAAACTGCTTGTATTAATATTAATTATCGGAAAAAAAAAAAAAAAAAACCTACGGAATTGTGTTTTCTTTTTATTTGAACCTATCCGCCAACGAAAAAAAAAAAATGGCAACAAGAATAAGATTCAATATCAATGAAGCTTATGAGCATTTGTTACTTAACTTGATTTGCACTCTTCTACTAGTTGTATTGCATACGTGGATAAGATTGATATCTTTGTTACAATAATTTTAGCTTTTAGTGTTACAATAAACATAAAACACATTAATTTGGACTAAAATTTTTTTTGGATAAAGATTGATATTGGAGGAAAGCCATGGCAGCCATTTTTAATTCAAGAGGAAGAAGCGGTAACCTACTGCAACCAGAGAAGCAGCCGCCAAATTAGCTCGGAGGTCGAGACGGAGCTGTTCATCGGGCTGCCGGAAATCCGCTGCTGATGATCTTGTTGATTGTTAAGTAATTAGGGTGTACAAGAGTATATATTATTCTGTAGCAAATCGCCTATTTTAATTAATAACAAGTGATATTTGGGTGTTAATGATGAATCCTCATAGCCATGTCTTTGTAATAAATTTGAGACATTGGTGTGGAGTGTGAGATCATGAGTTTGCAAGTTGTAACTTATCATGTCCGAATAAGCACCAAATGGGAAGTCTGATTTTATATTTTTATTTCTTATCTATTCGTTTACCTCCCTTGATTTTTTATTTTTAACTCAAGAAAGAGTGTATTCAATACCAAAAACTTCGGGAACATCCTAATTAGTTGAAAACTTGAAATCCTACCAAATCTCCGTCTTCTATTGATCATCCTTCCACAAATTTAATTAATAAAAATACAGAAAAAGATTGTAACGCATTTCACAAACGATTGGAAACTATAAAACAATAAATTTCACTTCACCACATTTAGCGTTTATATATATTATATAGAAACTAGGAGGGAATTGCACTCAATAATATATACCCCTAACCGTGTGCTCCTCTGATTTAAACTCTATGTTTAGTGGGGATATAAATTAAAAATGCAACACAAAAATAGTATAAATTATTAATGTCTCTAAAATGAGGCATTTCTCAAATTTCCCATTAGAAATATATCTTACTAGAAGTTGCACACAATCCTAAACAATTAGTAGATAATTCATAATGTTATTATTATTATTTTTTAAAAAAACCCATAGAAATAATTATGTTTTATTTGTTTTAAAATGCATGGGATGACACTAAATTAAGCTAAACCATAAGAGGAATGTCACGAGTACGAGGATACTTAACTTGGCTCTCTAATAGAAACATGCCTTGTGCATATAGGAATCGCGGGTACCTAAGAATCCATATCTTTTGTCATCACTCAAATGGAATTTTGACACCTAAGGTCATCTCCAATCTATTTTCTCATTCTCAATATCAAAATGCAGAAAGTGTCACATCAAACAGTAATTCATCTCCAATTTATTACACCATTTTTAACACCAAATGAAATATTCTGAGTATATTCCTTCTCATATCACTTATTATATTAATTTTCAATAATAGTGTTATATTTATAAAACTTTATAAATTAGACCCACTTATATTTTACTTTCACAATAACTTAATAAAAATTATTTATTATTAGACTATTTTAGCCAAAATAAAATATTACTTAACAATTTAATTCCAAATAAAATTACTTGACAATTAATATACAATTTAATTAGGTACGTAATTGTATTTTAAATTATTAAAAATGATGAGTTTTTTTTTCAAATAAATTAAACACAAAAAATTAAATATATTAAAACCAAATAATCAATATAAATCTTACTTAAAACTTATGATTTAGATCAAAAATAAAAATAATTTAAAATTAATGGTTCATTTTATAAATAACAAAACTTAAACAAAAAATGAGTTTGATGAATAGTGCAATACCATATTTGGTGTTACACTATTCATAAAACTCATTTTGGATATGAGAATGGTGTGTGTGGTTGGAGCTAATTTTTTGAGACCACACACACATATTTGCGTTTGCGTTTATAAATGGGTCATACGTTGGAGTTGGTCTAAGTAAAAATAATTACTATAAAATATAATAAAATAAAAATTGATTAAAATGTAAGTATTTTTGCTTACGCGTTAAAATCTTATTTGGAGGGGGATAGAAGATCTGGACTTGCGACTTACTTCCTATTAAAAAAGTAAAGTTGAAATCATCATAATTAAAATAAAAAAAAAAATTTGCTAGGTAGTCCATTTTTTAGACCATATAAAAAAAATGTCTAAAATTATTTTTAATTAGGAGAATTGCTTATTTTTATTAAGTAGACAGATTACCATAGTAAATGAACGAAATACCGATCATTTTTAGCTAGTATCTCGTCTACTAACTATAGTAAATAATCTATATAATATAACGTAGACAAACTTTTTAGTAAACTGACAAACTACTATGGTAAGTGAACGAAATGTGACCATTTTTAGTTGGTAGTTTGTTTATTAACTATGGTAAATAATATAAATACCAAAAATATATATTTACCTAAAATAAAAGTTATGAATATTTTTTTAAATAAATTAAAAAATAAGGCCCTTTAACAAATGTCCTCAATATGCATCATTAATACGTTATGTATCATATAATAATAAGGTTAGTATTTTTTTTTTAGGAAATAAGGTTAGTAATTAAACCGTATATAAATTAGGGTCAGTTAAGTAATTAGTCATTTTAAAGGTATAGTTTGAAGGATTTAGCCATAGTTTCACGAAATTAAGGATTTAGCCATAAAATATAATATTTACATGTAACATATATACGTGTAAAAAGTGTAACATTAAATGTAACACATGTAACATTACATGTAATGTTACACTTTTACACGTATATATATATATATAAAATGTAATATAAAATGTTACAAGATATGGCTAAATCTTTAATTTCGATATTTTAGGGCTAAATCTTAAAAAATTACTCAAAAATTTGGTTAAATGCATTAATAGTGTGTCAGACAACGTGGATTTTTCAAAATCTTCCCTGCCTTTTATCAAAATATGATGAACGTTTATGTTACAATTCTTCCTTGCAATTATACTCCAACTAATCATCGTTGGGCTGGAGAATGGGCTTGATCTTTTCTAGCAAAAAAGGGCTGAACTAGGCACCACTTTCACTTTTTGGGTGGGCTTATTATGTATATTTGGTAAAATTTTGAAAAATGTTACTTAAAGATAGTTTATTTTGAAAAATATATATTTTTTAAATGGCAATTGCAGTATGTATTACTTTTTAATAGTAAGTTTGATCAAACTATTTATTTATTTATTTCTACAAATGAGAAAAACAAGAGATAAAAAAGGGGCAACATAATAATTTAATGATGAAAAAATGACATTGTTATCCAGTTTGAATGTAATATGTGACTTGAGATAGCTTTCTCTATATTATAATATTATATTTTATGCACCCATCAAATTAGAAATTAAAATTATACAAAATTTATTCATGATTATTATCGTAATATTTAGTTAAAATCATTGCAAAAGTTTACCTAAAACTCCTAAAATAAATAGTTGAAGTAGTGAAATTTGGAATAGTCATCGTGAACCTTCTATTGGAAAAGGTGACCGCGTAATTAATATAGCACATTCACACGAATTATTTCTCTTTTATAGACTCATTTTTTGCGTCACAATTTTTTTTTTCTCGAGATCTGCTATTATCCGAACGCTTTTTGTTGAGGTTGTTAATTGTAGCCAACAATTACTCCATAGATAATCGATTAAAATTAGTCTAGTGCTCATCCACCAAGTAACTTCAACAACTATAAAAACTTGAGTTGTTTTTTTTTTTTTTTAATTTTGCAAATTCAAACATTTCTACTATCAAACCAAAAAAAAAAAAAAAAAGTGTGAAAAACAGGTCAACTCAACAATAAGAAACATATTGCGGTACCTTTCAAATTGAGAAGTCCAAAAGATAAATCATTTTCTGCTAATAAAATAAGGCTACGATCAGATGAGAGTTTGTAACTTTTTTAGAGAAAAATACACGCAAAGGTCCTACATTCTTTAAAATTATCACTGTATTGGCAACCCCAGATTTTGATTGGTCATGAAGATATGTGTCTGACGCTTTAGATATAATATAATTAGGAGCCAAATCGTTTTCCTGTTCTTGATAAGAATTAGGAAACAAAAATAAAAAAATAGAAATGGTTCTCTGCATTATGCAACGGGTCAATAAAAGGTAATGTCACGTGAAAGCAGAAAAATTTCAAGGAGATTATGAATTGGCGAATGGGCCTATCTCTCTCAATAATGATTTTTTACATGATTAGGACATTTACAAAGCATATATATATATGGGACCTCTCTATTATTCTCTTTTTGTTGTAAAAATAATACTTAAAGTAGTAAAGCCAAATATTAGAATAAGAAATATATTAATAGAGAGAGAAAATTTTATTAATCACTCTATAATTTCTTTGTTCTCAAATACAACTATTTTCCTCACACTATCCACTCTTCTTTCTTTCTCTCTTTTCCTTCCTTTCTTTCTCTCTTTTGCCTTCAATCGGCTGTGCATTTCCATTCAAGAGTGTTGTGCTATTTATAGGCAAATAGCAGCATGAGGGGATGGCATCTTTTGCTTTGATGCAACATTAAACTGACAAAAATATGCCACTAAGGCATCTTATACTTGTTTTTGAAAATGGGCGGTGGCATCCACAATTTCTACAACACTCCCCCTTGGATGTCCACGTTTCAAGAAGGTGCCTCGTTAAAACCTTATTAGGAAAAGAAACCCCATGGGAAAAAAATTCCTAATGAAGGAAAAAGAGTACACCATTTTTATTCGCTCTACGCTTTAAAATTGCTGCCTCATTAAAAACCTTGCCAGGAAAACCCAGTGGGACAAAACCTTGGCCAAGGGAAAAAGAGTGCAGTGCGTAGATAACTCCCCCTCATGCAACTATGACTAGTGTCACTCAGACACCAGTAATAAATTTTTCAGACGTCGCATCCCGATCTTGTGTACCAGCTTCTCAAATGTTGAAGTAGGGAGCGCTTTAGTGAATAAGTCTGCTAAGTTGTCACTTGAGGGAATCTGTTGGACATCTATATCACCCTTCTTTTGTAGTTCGTGCGTAAAAAAGAACTTGGGTGAGATATGCTTTGTTCTGTCGCCTTTAATATACCCTCCTTTGACTTGAGCAATGCACGCAGTATTATCTTCGTATAATATTGTTGGGCTTCCATGATCAAAAGATAACCTGCATGTCTCTCGGATATGATGAACCATAGATCTTAGCCAGACACATTCTCTACTTGCTTCATGCAACGCAAGTATTTCAGCATGGTTCGAGGAGGTGGCAACAATAGTTTGCTTTCGGGAGCGCCATGATATTGCAGTATCACCGCATGTGAATAAATAACCACTTTGTGATCGGGCTTTGTGCGGATCAGATAAATATCCTGCATCTGCAAAACCAATCAAGGATGATTTTGAACTTTTTGAATAAAATAACCCCAGATCAGTGGTTCCTCGAAGATAACGAAATATATGTTTTATTCCCTTCCAATGCCTTTTTGTTGGTTCAGAGCTGTATCTTGCAAGTAAATTAACAGCAAAGGCAATATCTGGGCGAGTGCAATTTGCAAGATACATGAGAGCACCGATTGCACTCAGATATGGTACTTCAGGACCAAGTATTTCTTCGTTATCTTCTCGAGGTCGGAAAGGATCCTTTTTAACATCAAGAGATCGTACAACCATAGGGGTACTCAATGGGTGTGCTTTATCCATGTAAAATCTATTAAGGATCTTTTCTGTATATGTTGATTGATGGACAAATATTCCATCTGATAGATGCTCAATCTGCAAGCCAAGACAGAATTTTGTTTTTCCGAGATCTTTCATCTCAAATTCTTTCTTTAGATAAGAAATTGTTTTATTGAGCTCTTCAGGAGTCCCAATAATATTTAAATCATCAACATATACGGCAATAATAGCAAACCCAGAGTCTGATATCTTAATAAAAACACAAGGGCAAATTGTGTTATTCACATAGCCTTCTTTCAACAAATATTCACTAAGACGATTATACCACATGCGCCCTGATTGTTTTAAACCATACAAAGATCTTTGTAATTTTATTGAACACATATCCCGGGATATAGAATTATATGCTTCAGGCATTTTAAATCCTTCAGGGATTTTCATATAAATATCACTATCTAGTGATCCATACAAATATGCGGTTACCACATCCATTAGACGCATATCAAGTCCTTCAGAGACTGCCAGGCTAATTAAATATCGAAAAGTAATTGCATCCACCACGGGAGAATACGTCTCCTCATAATCAACACCTGGTCTCTGTGAGAAACCTTGTGCAACGAGCCTTGCTTTATATCTCATTATTTCATTTTTCTCGTTGCGTTTTCGTACAAAAACCCATTTGTACCCTACAGGTTTCACCCCTTCAGGTGTTTGGACTACAGGTCCAAATACTTCTCGCTTTGCGAGACAATTTAATTCTACCTGGATAGCGTCTTTCCATTTTGGCCAATCATTTCTACGTCGACATTCTTCGACGGATTTAGGCTCAAGATCCTTGCTTTCTTCCATAATTTCAAGCGCTATAGCATATGCAAATATATTGTCGACATTAATTTCATCACGGTTCCAAAGTTTTCCAGTACTGACATAATTTATCGAGATCTCGTGATTATCAACATTTTCAGGTACCTGGACCTCATCAAGGGTCTTTGTTGTGTCAGTTATTTGTTCTGGAAATATGGTCTCTTCAGGAGCACCAAACTCTTCAGGAGTTTTAACATGTTCCTTTCTCTTCCGAGGAACTTTATCTTTGGAACCGATAGGTCTACCACGCTTCAGGCGTGCTTTAGATTCATTTGCTATTACATCTCCAGATTGTCCTTCAGGGACAATAATTCGAGCTGGAGTGTTTGCAGCTGGTATATGTGACCTAGTCACTTTCTTTGTATCAATGAATGCATCTGGTAATTGATTTGCTATATTTTGCAAATGAATCATTCTTTGAACTTCCAGTTCACATTGATTTGTGCGAGGATCATAATGAGATAATGATGATGCATTCCATGAAAATTCAATTTTTCTTTTCAGCTGCTTTTCTCCCCCTAATTCTGGGAAAATTGATTCATCAAATTGACAATCAGCAAATCTTGCTGTAAAAATATCTCCCGTCAAGGGTTCAAGATATTTGATGATCGAAGGGGACTCAAATCCCACATAAATTCCCAGCCTCCTTTGAGGACCCATCTTGGTGCGCTGTGGTGGAGCAATTGGAACATATACTGCGCAACCAAAGATTCTTAGATGGGTAATGTTTGGTTCTTGACCAAAAACAAGTTGTGATGGGGAGTACTTTTGATAACTTGTGGGTCTGATGCGCACAAGTGCTGCAGCATGCATTATTGCATGTCCCCAAGCCGAAATCGGCAATTTTGTTCTCATTAGTATTGGTCTAGCAATTAGCTGCAAGCGTTTAATAAACGATTCCGCTAGACCATTCTGTGTATGAACATGAGCAACAGGATGTTCAACATTAATCCCAATTGACATACAATAGTCATTAAAAGCTTGGGAAGTGAATTCACCAGCATTATCAAGACGAACAGTCTTGATTGTATAATCCGGAAACTGTGCTCTTAATCGGATTATTTGAGCAAGAAATCTCGCAAATGCAACATTGCGAGTAGATAATAAACAAACGTGCGACCATCGTGTTGATGCATCTATCAACACCATAAAATATCTAAATGGTCCACATGCTGGTTGAATAGGCCCACATATATCCCCTTGAATTCTTTCTAAAAATGCAGGAGACTCAACTGCAACTTTTAATGGGGATGGCCTTATAATTAATTTTCCCTGAGAACAGGCAGCACAGAAAAATTCATTGGACAAAAGAATCTTCTGGTTCTTTAACGGATGTCCACATGAATTCTCAATAATTCTTCGCATCATTATTGACCCAGGATGACCCAAACGGTCATGCCAAAGAGTAAAACATTTTGGATCGGAAGCTTTCTGGGCCATCACAATATGTGATTCAATTTCATGAATAAATGTATAATATAGCCCAGAAGAGAAAGCTGACAATTTTTCTAGTATTTGCTTCCGTCCTGAGACGACATTAGTAATATAAAGATATTCATTATTATCTTCATCTTTCGTCTCAATATGATATCCATTACGACGTATATCTTTGAAACTAAGTAGATTTCTTCTGGATCTACTAGAGAACAAAGCGTCGTTGATCATAAATGTTGTTCCTCCAGACAACATAATATTTGCTCTTCCAGAGCCTTCAATCAAGTCTGCAGGACCTGATATTGTATTGACATTAGCCTCGACTAATGTCAACTGTGAAAAATATTTCTTATCTTTAAGAATTGTGTGCGTTGTCGCACTGTCTGCCAGACATAGCTCTTTGCAATTGACCTTGGAGTAATAATTAGTGAAAGCCATGTTTCTTCAAGAAAATAAAATAAAATAAGTATTTGCTCATTAATATTGAAAAAGTTATTTTCATTACTTCAATAGAAAAATACTCAAATCATCATATTGAAATTTAAGGGTTACATAAAAGAGTTATTTAGAGCAAATACAACATTAAATAAGAAACATGGACATTTTAATTGCCAAACATATTCTTGTAGCTTTCTTCAGGATTCTCAAGGAAATCTGAAATATCTAACTGCGTAGTGTCTATCTGATCATTATGATTGACAAAGTTTGTTTCTACGCCTTTTTCTTTTTCCTTTAAGGAAGCTTGGTAAAGATCAACAAAATGCTTGGGTGTACGACAGGTACGCACCCAATGTCCTTTCATGCCACACCTATAGCAAATATTCTCTTTGCTCTTGGAAGGTTTCTTCTGGAAACCTTTCCCTTTTTCCTCACTATTTTCCCACTTCTGGTGGTAAGGTGCGGCTTTCTTAAACCGTGAGGAGTTAGTATTTTGACCACTACGATGCCAAGTGTTCCAGCCACGGCCATTTTTACGGCCACGACCACGGTTACGACCGCGGTTGTTGAGTGATGTAGCATTCGCTTCAGGGAATGCTAGTGGCTCATTTTCAGTGGATGTGGCATTCACTTCAGGGAATGCCACAGAACCAGTTGGGCGAGATTGATGATTTTTCATCAATAATTCATTATTTTGCTCAGCAACTAGCAGACAGGATATCAACTCAGAATACCTTTGAAACCCACGTTCTCGATACTGCTGTTGCAGTACGAGATTCGAGGCATGAAAGGTAGAGAATGATTTCTCTAACATGTCTGCATCAGTAATATTTTCTCCGCATAATTTCAACTGAGAAGTTATTCTAAACATTGCGGAGTTATACTCGCCAACTGTTCTAAAATCCTGCAATCGCAGGTGTATCCACTCATATCTGGCTTGTGGCAGTATCACCGTTTTTTGGTGATCATATCTTTCTTTTAAATTTTTCCAAAGGACATATGGATCTTTTACCGTTAGATATTCAGCCTTTAAAGATTCATGAAGATGATGGCGAAGGAATATCATGGCTTTTGCGCGATCCTGCAGGGATGCGCTATTTCCTTCTATAATTGTATTTCCAAGGTTCATGGCATCAAGGTGGATCTCAGCATCAAGAATCCACTCCAAATAGTTCTTACCCGAAATATCAAGGGCAACGAACTCAAGCTTTGTAATATTTGACATTATGAAACTATAACAGTATAAATAAATATCTCACAGTTAGAAAATAAATATTTTATAATATATCAACAATGTCAAATTATGGTAATTAATTTGGCAGTGATATATAACGATTATAATTATAAAATATGGAATTAATCAAATGAGATACAAGCATAATAACGACTATTATGGTGTATATTTAAATATGTAAGTAAATGGCATTAATATTAAATGTGATAACTTTATTTTGTGAGCCAAATAATATAATATATAAAATAATATTTGATCTATTAGAATTAAGAGAAAATAATATATAAGTAGCGAAGTTTACCTGAGCACCGGGACAGTGGTTAGAGACTCGTGCTGATAACGTGTTGTAAAAATAATACTTAAAGTAGTAAAGCCAAATATTAGAATAAGAAATATATTAATAGAGAGAGAAAATTTTATTAATCACTCTATAATTTCTTTGTTCTCAAATACAACTATTTTCCTCACACTATCCACTCTTCTTTCTTTCTCTCTTTTCCTTCCTTTCTTTCTCTCTTTTGCCTTCAATCGGCTGTGCATTTCCATTCAAGAGTGTTGTGCTATTTATAGGCAAATAGCAGCATGAGGGGATGGCATCTTTTGCTTTGATGCAACATTAAACTGACAAAAATATGCCACTAAGGCATCTTATACTTGTTTTTGAAAATGGGCGGTGGCATCCACAATTTCTACAACACTTTTTTTTTTTTTTCTCATGCTCAATAATAGCTTCTTTTGTGTCCTCTTCTTTCACACACATAATATCATATGCTAGGCACTGAAATATAGTGATATATATATCTAATATGTTTAGGACCCCAACTAGAGGACCACTTTGAATTTGAAATAGTTCTCTATCTCTCTCTCTCTCTCTCTTTCTCAACCCACACTCTATCTGAGAGATTCAATTTGGAGTTTTGAGAAATTGTTAAAATGGTCAGGAATATTGTGTTGGGAGAATCTCCCAACAAAAACTGAATCTGGAGATGGACTTTAGCTATTTTTTATTATTAAATTTACTTGTATACTAAAGGTAAAGTAATTTTTTTTCAAAAAGGGTTCTTAGCATAAGCAGAAAAGGTAAGAAAAGGAGCAGAAGAAATTTCTAAAAAAAGAAGACATATTCCTTAACCAATATCATTGAGTAAATTATTTCACTTTCACCACATGCATGTGCTCACCAAACCTTAAAATCACAGAAAACCTTTTTCTTTTCCAAAGTCTAATTACAATTGGCTTCAAAATGCCCTTATAATTATGTCTCTTCTGTGATTTGCTTTTCTTCTTTTTGGGTGCTAAACAGAGATTTGGCCACCTTCTATTGTCTATATTATATACTTGGAAGATTTTACCTTTTTAACTTTTTCAAATCTTTTCCCTTATGTGTTGATGACCAAGTCTTTAGTACTTCACCTAAGAAAAATATCATACTAAAAAACATAAGGTACTAGATACCACTTGTTTTATTTTGTTAATTTATATCTGTTGACTTGAGCCTGTGTAGAGTCCTATATTATCTACATATCTTGGCCAAGTGAATATCATTGTTAATAGTCATGTTCCAACACGATAGATAGTCACACATTAATAATCCATCATTGTTTATATTTCCTTTCAACCATACGAGCAATTAAGATACTTTTATTTTACATTATCTTATTCGTTGGGAATTGCAATACAGGCCAAGGAGGAAGACCTAGAAACCATATAATGTCATTTCAAAAGAGAGAATTAGAAACATTTAAGGTATTATGACATGAGAAAGGACCATATAGCGCTGTGGTCCCTAAATAAGTGCAATAGAACTAGCTACATAGCTTTTTAGCTAAAGGGTAAAGGCCCAATTGGAGGTGCAAAATTTTTATTTGTTTTTCCTTTTGGCTACAAAATTACATACAATACAATACAAAGAATAATTAGGTGCCAGCAAGTAGGATTTTTATTTAGAAGTGTTTTTGGGGCCCAATGCAGCGTCGTTTTGTCCTGGTAGCTTCCTCTGTCGGAAATCACTGCATCTGCATATCATGTACCCATCACATGATGCACCATCCACACATAGCTCCTACACCCACCCTCCCATTTGGGCCCACCAAACTCAACTCCATCGCTACATGTTCGCATTTTCAAATTTTGAGGGTTTTTTTTTTTTTTTTTTCAATGTGGGTCTGAATTTTTGTACTTTTGGCCAAATAAACCCTAAAGGAAAGTGGAGGAAATTCAAAAAAAAAAAAAAAAAAAAAGAAGAAGAAGAGAATATTGTATACAGAGAGAAACACTTTATATGCATGCATATGTATACTATAGACTGTAGTAGCAATTTTAGCGATGTATCACAAATTCACAATAATTTGGACTTCTAAATAGTACTGATTTTGTAATTCAGCTATTTCCTGAAATTCTTCAAATCCTTTTCGGCAGTGCCCCTAAAAATGCCTGACTTATTTCAGCGCATTCTAATTCAATTCATGAACTAAAACGACTTTGGAAATTAGTAATAAGGCTTGAGAGTTGAGACAATTAGTTAATACAAGTTTAATGATTGTTTGTTGGGGATTTGATTTCAAATTCAGAGATAGCTATAGTATAACTAAAAATATCACAAAAGTCAAAGTGATACGAAACGTGTAATCAATCCATAATTAATAAACACAGCTACTTAGATAGCTAGTCTGGCAATGCAACTTTTGATTATTACTAACCCTTATTATTATTATTAGATTTTAAAATTTAAACATAAGAGTGTTGATTTAAAAGGGATATATAAAAGGCGGTGTCAATTATTGAATCCGAAGACCTTGGACCCATCATTGCATAGTCTTTTTTTTTTTTTTTGCTAGAACATTGCGTAGTCCTTTTTGTTCTGTTTTGGTCGGAGCAAATTTCCTCAAGGCCCAAGATATATATGAAGCCTGGTTTTTAGTGTTTTGCTAAGAATATATGAAGCCTAGTTATTACTGATAACTAATGATGATATTAATCATGGTACTAAAACTGTTAAAAGAGAATAATTACGTCATAATCACCAAAACATAAGGGTTGGATTAGATTGAAGATCCCCAATAGAGCACCTCGTAATATGCAAAAAATAAAAATAAGAATCACAAACTTTAAAAATTCATGGGCTTGTGCCTTGTGGCGTGAGGAATCGCATTGTAAATTGAGCTAGGTAGAGGTAAAATAACAAGAGCAGAGTATTATTACTATGTGTCAAGAAGTGCGTGGTCATATCGTCAGCTATATCATATCTTATTCATTCAATATTTCTTAATCTTTTCTATTCCCAATGAGAAAAAAATAATAATAATAACAAGGGAGGGGCAGAGTTGGTTCTGGTATTTGGTCCGGTAAAACTTGGGAGTGAGTGTGAAACTGTAAAAGTAGGGGGAAAAAAAAAAACTGAAAGTGAAAATTAAAATTGGTGTAAGAGAAGCGAGATATATAATATTAATATTATATTATACTATTTTAAGTTTTATATATGCGTACCCAATAACTAACAGAGACCCTCTCTATTTGTACTTGATTCCCAAACCAAATAGAAATCAAACCAACTGAGGCTGCTTTATACGTTGTGGATCCGCTTTTCTCGCTTCTTCTTCTTTTGAGACTCAAATCTTCTCTCTGCATTTATACACACAAAAACTTTGGTTTCTTCTTCTCACTTTCTCTTTTCATTGTCACACATATATATACATATATATATCAACTTCCTTGGCTTTGTGTTGGGAAAATAGGAAATAGTGAGATGGGAAGAGAGTGGTATTTGGGTGGAAAATCCTCCAAGTCCAAGAGATCATCAAGTGGCCATGTAGTATTAGATAGAGACACCAACATTAGTACCACTTCCACTACCACTTCAGCTGGTTGTATGTGTGCTGTTTTTCAGTTGTTTGATTTTCATCAGTTTCAGTTTGCCTCTAATTTGCAAAATCAAAATGAGCATCGGCCTTCTATTTTCAAGCCCACCACTACAACAACAACAGTCACCCCTTATTTTGACCTCCCAGAAGAACCAAATATCCCAAAAGGTAATATTATAGGTTTCTCTAGCTCATATCTTCGGCCATTTGAAAATTAACTTCTTTAAAAAAAAAAAAATAAATAAATTTTGGGTGTTTTGGAACTTTCAGGTGCTGAGGCACCAAGGAACAGCTTGAAATCTGAGGAGGGAACTTCACTATCATCCATCATTGAAGATGACGAAGCACTAGAAAGCTTAAACAATATCCAAGTAAGTAAAAGAGTTAAAAAAAAAAATTTGCTCTCTTTTAAACTTTTGTTCTTAAAACGACAATACATGATTGTCACATGTGTGAAAATCCAGATGGGAATTAACCAGATCAAGACAAGTAGTAGCAGCGGGCTAGGCAATTCATCGTCAAGATCAAACGACTTTGGCTCGGACACAAGTAGCAACTCTCCCGGGACTAAGACCCCAAGCCTCGTGGCCAGGCTCATGGGCCTTGACCTCCTTCCCGACCACACCAACTCGCCAATAATCACGGCCTCTCACCACTTCGCCAACTCGCCCGCCGCGCCGCAGAAACCGTCCCCCTCGTCGACGCGGTCGGCTCGCGCCCACAACAAAGCCAGACACCTCATGGTCGAGACGGCCAACTCTCCCGGCACTCGGTCCCTCCCCGAGACGCCGCGAATCTCCTCCGCGAGGAGGTCCGACGTCGACCTCCACCACCACCGCCTCTCGCTCCAGATCAACAAGGAGAACGTCCTCGGCCTCGGCGGCGCCGAGGATTCGGACTTACTCTCTCGGCTGTCTTCTCTCAGGAGAAAGCAACTCAGAGCCAGCCAATATCATGATCACCATGAGTGCGAGAATAGCGCTAAGAGCCCCGGATATTACGCTCGGCAGATTGTGAAGCAAGTCAAGGAGAGCGTTACTCGGAGATCAGTTGGCTCGGACATCACGAACACAGTCAAGACCAGATCTGATCATCATCATCAACAACAACAACATTACAGTCGACGAGACTATGATCTGGTTAATAATTGTAACGCCAAATCGGGAAAGAGATCGTCTTCTTCGAAATTAGGCTCGCCGAAACTTGAAGAACAAGCAACGATTTCATCTTCTTCTTGCTCTCCGAGGCTGAGATTCTCCGAGCCCAAAACCAGCACCACCACAACAACGCCAAGCCCGACAGTACTGAACAAAGATCAAGGCTTTCAAGTGATCTCGAAACCAACGCTAGTTATATCTTCTTCTTCGTCGTCGTCGTCGTTGAAGCCGCCGAAGCCGGAGCGAGAGCGAGAGCAAGAGCAGAGCAAAGGAAGAAGGAACAGCGTCAACAAAGGTGGCAATGGTCGGCGGGTAATTAGGCAGAAAATAATGCAAGAAGAGACGTTTGTGTTTGGTCCGACCAGTGCGTCGACGACAAGCGCAAGAGTAGGGCACAGTGTTCCAGACAAGTCAAAGTGCAAGAAAACGCCATTGTCGAACGATTTGCTCAACCTCAGTGTGGTCCCAATTACTCTTCTTTCTCTCAAGAAAAACGCCAAAGATGTTGTTATTGGTCATGACCAGTTCGTGATGAAACAGGTCCGTTTTATTTATTTATTTATTTATTAGTACGTATTATTCCCTTCAAGTATATATATATCTCTTTCTCTTGCTTTGATATACTGGTTTCTTAGAATTTAGAATATCGGCGCGTACTTTTTTTTCTTTTTTTCAAATAAAGTGATGGTATGCTACCTATTTAGTACTATTTGCTGGCGTAATTATTGTGCGGGTATATTTGCGTTAAAATCGATTAATCTCTCATGTTTGTCATATAACGAATTTGTACTACAATAATCATGACATATAGGACGATATATCACGACTATTGACCACTATGTATAAAATAAATTAAAGGGTAAATTCAATGAATCCCTTCTGAATTTCTAATATTTTTTTAAGAATTTAAGGTGTGATATTGGCATAAGATCAGGAAGAATTCGTGAAATTAAATACTTCTAGCGAGTGACACTAAAACTAATTATTTTCAAATATTATAATAAACTATATTTTTCAAGTGATAATATATACTAGTGACTTAATTACCATCAATATTGTAACAGCATCAATAAAACCGTCACATAATCGTACAAGACAATTTTCTATGAGATAGCCTAATTATATTGTATATTATATTACATGCTAATAATTTTTGTAATGTTGTTGTTGTTGTTTTTTTTTTTTTTGGGGAAAATATCAGGCAATCGCAGGAGATGCAGATCATGATGTCCGTCCAGGTGATGACGCCGCCCAGGAATCCAAACGCATAAAGCCGACGTCACAGAGCCACAGCAAGTACCAGTCCTCCTCCCATCCACGCCCGCACGTGCTCAATCCCCCTCGCACGTGCCCACCGCCCGCTGAGTCGGACATTAACGCCTCCGCCTCCGGCGACCCTCGGGGCGCGCTCCGCCGCTACGTGGCGCGGATCCTCGGCCGCGCGGGCGTGTCGGCGGCGTCCCACGTGTCGTTCACCAATTGGTTCTCTCCCTCTCACCCCTTGGACCCCTCCATCTTCCACCGCCTGGAGATTTACTATTCCACGCACTTCATTCACAACACAAACCCTAATTCCCACGGCCGATTGCTCAGCCTCCGGTCCAACAGAAGGCTTGTTTTCGACGTCGTGGACGAGGTCTTGGTTGGGGTTTTGAGGCCTTTTATCAACTTGAAGCCGTGGATTAATAATAACAGAAATGTGATCAGATCAATTAAGTCCAATAATGGTGTTATAATGCGTAGTATTGGCATGCACGGCTCGGATTTGATTGAGACGTTGTGTTCGAGGGTTGAGGATTTTCCATGCAAAGATTGCCAAGTTCTTGAGGACATTGACGCGTTGATTGACAAAGATCTGAGTGATATGAATCATCATCATCAATCGACGAAGAGCCAAAAGGAAATAGCTTTTGAGGAAGAAGGAGAGGCCTTGGTGATGGAGATAGAGGAGGACTTAGTGGACACACTTGTACATGAAATGGCTTTCATTTTGGTCGGGAATTGGAATTAGAAATTACTAGCTAGTTTTTTATTTTTATTTTTTTTTTTCGGTTAAAATCTTGTAACGTATGTGTATATGTGGTTATATAATTATATATTTTATTGATGATGAGCTAGCTAGCGACGTCGTTTTTGATTGGTGTTTGTAATACTAATTGTGTGGTGTTTTTTTTTTTTTTTTGCTAGAAAAATTGTGTGGTGTTGGATCTTGTCATATGAGTGTGTTTTTCAGTATTTTGACTGTTTGACTCTTGGTATGTATGAGATGGATATCTCATGATGTCATGACTCTCTTTATGACTCATCATCACACCACATGATGATATATATCTAATTATCTATGTATATTCAAGAGAGAGAGAGAGAGAGAGAGAGAGAGTTGTGATTAATTCACGTGATGAGATGCTATTTGTTTTGTGGGCCCGGTTTGTGGTAGGCCCCGAGAAGTGAAGTGAATTGGGACTTGGAAAGAGGTTGACACGTAGGACTTGACCACCCCGACAGACCTCGCGCCCTCTTCTGTTCTCAAAAGACAACATTGCCAGAAGGAATCCTCATCTCTCTCTTACTTTGTATATAAATATTATTCCACTCTTGTTTGATAAGTTATGTTTTTGTATGTTCGTCTCATATATATGTATTGCTTTTCTTTTACTTTAGCTTCTAAAGAACTTCAAGGTAATATATGGTCGGCTTGACGGCTTGTACTAGGCTACTAGCTAGCTAGTAATCAAGATTAATACTAAATTATGCACAAAAAAAAAAAAAACTGTTAAGGAGTATTTGTAATATGATATATATATATATATATATATTGCTTGCAAAATATATATATATATATATGTTTGGTGTGATTTTTACGTATTGATCATGTTAAACCTATTAGCAGCTCGTAATCATGTGCTTCAATTAATGAAAAACATATTACTAGATAATAGTGTATCAAATAATGAGATGAGTGTATTAATTAACAGTACTACTAGACGTATCTTAAGTAATAAGTTTCATCTCAACATATGTTAAAAGAGATCTTATATAATTAGTTATTAGTAAATGAGGATAAGTTGCTGATTTGTTTGAGTCTAATTAATAGATGTGGGTGTGTGTGTGTATGACACTTTGGAACACTGTTATCAAAGATAACCACAGTTTATATTCTTTATTTAAAAAATAATAATTATCAGGCATTATTAAAATGGGTATATGCTAGGAGAATCATATGTGTACGTAGGATTTGGTTCTTATTTCATGGAAGTTTGAGCTTGTAACAAAAAAGGTAATAATAAGACAATAACTAAAAAGAGGATTTGTGCAAACACGAGACATGGGACGTGCAATATTCAAAAGTTAACCTAAAGTTGTAAATAATTATATTGGAATAATGCTATATATGTGTACGTGTATATTGCGATATATACAGGGTCCCTTATTAGTATAACTCTTATATATATGTCATATGTGCACAACTGAAAGTACTTTCTAAGGTACTACATGTGAAACTGAACTCCAATTAATATGTATATATACATAAATACTTAATTATATGTGTAAAAAAATATGTATATATTATTTATGCACATACTGCAGGAAATTAATTCATGATACAAGTACTAGGCAGAGAAATATTGAATATTGAATTTTTATTTTTATTTATTCTTAATTTATCGCTTTTGAATTGAGATTTTACTGCGAATGGGAAATTGTATACAACTGTAATTCTGTAGGAGATATAAGTTTGGCATGAAATGACCATGCCTTAAAAATATGAACAAAGTTTGAAGATATATGTACTGTGTTGGAAAAGATATTGAAGCAGAAAAATTATGAGGCATTGAATAAGATCTCAGACGATATATGGTGTCATCTATTAATGTCTTTTCAGTTTGGCATATGCATGAATGAAATTAAATTATGGACAAAAGAATGGCCACACTGCCATGTTTATTAGAAAACACTATTCTCTCTGATCTTATATGAATGTTAAGAGTGTCAAAAATAGATATATGAGGATCAGGAGGGTGAAAATGGAAATATCTAAAAGTTTAGTGGCATAACTGCAAAGATTCCTAACTTCTTCAATATTTTTTAACAAAACTAAAAGGAGTGGAAGAGAACAAATTAGCACACGTTATCATAAAATGTCTCAGAGACCGTAAATTAAATAGAAAATTTAATCCCAAAAGATTAGGGTCAGATCGCAGGCAAAAGTTCTGAAAATTTTCAGCTACAAGCGTAGAGAACCCTGACCAGGAATAATAATTCAACACATTTAACATTTTCAACAATAATATTTCGTAGATTTAATGTAGTAATAATATAAATAGTATATATATAGCTAGCATTAATATGCTATTAATGCAAGAACCACATGGAACATGCAAATTCAAAGCCGAGCGGGAAAATTCAAACACAATATTGCAACGAAACTATGCATGTGGGATATTGTAACGTTATGGCGTTTGATAATAATTTACTATTGTATGGTTACAATTATTATAATTATTGTTTTATTATGGCAAGGGTTGACTCGTGATGATATTGTGGGGCTTCAATTAATAGCTTGTGGCAAGTTAAGACTTTCAGATAATAGATCAGGGCTTTTCTAAGTTTCCCATTACGGTGTGTGATCTAATTAATGTTTGTTTCAAAGTTTTTTTTTTCTTATTTTTTTATGTACATTCTAGATCACAAAAAATATTTGGTGACAATGATATTTCTGTCTCAGATATGAATGGATTATTGGTGAGAGTTGGTTTGGTTGGTTTCTGCTTGCAGAGGGATATCGGATCTCATAATTGTTGCTACCAGATTTCGTACATTTTAGATGAAGAGTACTAGTGAATTTATTCTTCCTTCTTTATATCTTTTTATTTTTCCATAATATTGTAGGCTCGTAGCTAAATCATGTATATTTTAAAAGTAACGTTTAGCAAGGGTATATTTGTCATGTGTATTATATTAGACGGAAACGGTATTACCGTATCCTTTTGCACTGTTACAGTAATCCCCCATCCCCCCCCACACACCCCCCCACCCACCCACCCCCTTTTATTATTATTATTTTTTAAATGGGAGATGTTGGATGGGCAATCCAATTGGTCTAAAAAAATTTTAGATAGTTTAATCATATTAGTTTAAAATGGTAACAGTTTGCCGTTATTGTTTATCGTATGTTTTCGTTTACGAAAACCGTATTTTCACCTTAGTTGTAGCTTTCAACACTAAAGCTCATTACAAAAAGTTAGCCTTTTAATTGTATTTTTTTATTAAAAAATTTGTGACTAATATTGTTTTAGTACTAATATTGTTTTAGTCACAACTCACATTTAATAACATGTTACCAATACATTTTTAGTCATAAAATTTGTATTTATGACTATGTAAAAAATTGAGTTGTTTTATTATTAAAACTTTTAGTCACAACAAGTTATGAAATTTCAATTCTTGGAAACAATTTTTCCATTTTTAGGCACAAAAAAGTCAATTATTATTATTATTATTTTATAGTACATGTCCCTTTTTTTTTTTTTTTTGTTGCTAAATTGTAGTACCTGTACTTAAAAGTATGAAGAGGTATTGAGAGTTTGATCCATAGGTGAATAATAAGCATGGATTCAAGTACCAATATTTTAGGATCCATATGTAGCTGGTATATAGATTCAAAATCACAAATTTCCTGTATTTTAGAGTAAAGGAAACAAAAATATGTTTGTATCGGAACTGTTTGTTGGTTTGGTGAGCATCAAATCCTGTTGCTACTTTTCCAACATAATGTCTAAATTAATTCCATCATGTAGTTATTACCTCTTCAGTTATTTTACAAGTACTTGAAATTTATGAATGAATGACTGGCAGGTCTATGCATTAAAGTTGAGAATAAATAGTAACCTTTTATTTTCTGATGAAAACTAAAACTATTTTTCCCTAGAAAGAAGCTGATCATCATAGCCGTGAAATAAGTCTACTATATTCTTGAGTGTGTTGTTTTTTGGGTGAGTTGTAAAAATGAATCAAATATTGAATGGATCTTTTAATAAGTAACACATGTTGTAAAGTATTAAAAAAATAATATTTGTTAAAAAATTTTATGACAAAAAAATCTTAATACGTTCGTAAGAAATATTTTAAATTTTAAGAGTAAACTTCGAAGTGTTACACAATTTCTTACAAATGTGTTAAGATTTTTTTGTTATAATCTTTTACAAATGCTAACGTAAACTTGATAGAACAATTGTACCAACAACGCATTCAATTAAAAAAAAATCCCAGCAAAAACAAAATTAAGAAAAAAAAAAGGTATTCAATTATTCAAACTCACACCTAAATCTAAGTTTCGCTCATGAAGACCCGCCAACCCAAAGGCGTACACGACATTAATTAAAGGAGAAGGAAATATAAGATGGGAAAATGGGTATATAATACGAATATGTGATAAGTGATATTGAAATTAGCAATGTTTTTGTAAATGGTAATAGAACTATATGCCAACATATTGTCAATTTATCGAAATAGTTACATATTGATATGACAATCGTTATCATTTTCCTAATTTTTATTCATATGTGTCAATTTCATTTTCTTTATGCAAACCTGATAACATATGGTGTAGTTGATGTGACAAATTGAATAGTTCTATTCAAATTATGTGAACCAAATTTCACCAAAATGAATGTGTACCTTGACTAGCAAATTCATAAATCCTTTGAAGTGTTTCAAGTTTCAACCAAGCAAATAAAATAGCCCTTGATGTGACAAATTGATTGGAGTCTTCTTCTCTTTTTTGATATTTAAAAAAAAAACATTTTCTCTCTCTTCTCACTTTTGGGGGCTAAAGAAGCTTGCTTGCTTAGTTCGACTTTGTAATTTGGAGTTTGGACATTAATCAAGCACTACTACTGATATGCCCAGCATACCTTTTTAATCAATGCAAAATAAATTTTAGGTTCATCTTTACCAACCATGCCATGAATATGATTGTGAACCCTATATTATGAACCTACACTGACTTGACTTTGTAAAGCTTTTGGCACATCAAATAATTAAGAGATGAACTATGAGTAGACTCTACTTTCTGCAACTTATTATAGACTTGGGCATCAGCAATGAGGCTGACCAGTGACCCCAAAACTCGCTGACCCCTAAACTAGGTGAAGTGTGGCCCTATTGACTTTTATTGTTGCTTCATCCACTTGATCTCAATCACTTTGATTCGAGGTGGTCCTTCTAGTCCTGGCATATCATACCATCAGACATTTTTTTTCAATTTATTTGATTATAATTGCTCAATTATCCATCTCTGGACTCTGGTACATGGCATTTTAAAGTTAATTTCTTAGGCTATTTGGTGCGCTTTTGTTAGCTTGCTTACGATAATAAGTGATGACATTTTTCTCTGTCGAATCAATTTATTATGGTTTGACCACCAATAATTTAGTTTAGCAGTTATAATGGTTTAGACACGCAGTGGAATGGACAACATTGAACTTAAGTTGTGATAAAATTATACTCCTTTTTTTTTTTTAAAGTATTTTTGTATCAAGTCCTGCAACTTCATCTATAGGTTGTCCGAATACTAAAATGGTAAAGGAAAGGAGAGCGGTGATGGCTAGGGCTGCACATCGGCCGGGCAGGTGGGTGCCAACCCGCAAAATGCTATAACTGAGCTTCAGCAGGTGGGGGTAAAAGTTCTTCCGATTTTCGACCAAGAGAGGGTTGAGTGGCTGAGAGGGTGGGCGGTCGGGTGGCCCTATAATAGGCCTGGCAGGGTTGTTGCAAAAATGACCATTTTTGAATTTATGTTGTAACACGAGTATATTGCAACACTACGTTATGTTCTTTGTCAATGTAATCGTAAATTGTCTAGTGCAACTCTAATATACTAATGCAAACATCCAAGGCTTAACAATTAACAACAACAACATCAAGTCCAGTAAACTAAGATACCAAGGCTTAACAATATCAACCAGTAAGAAGTTTATAATAACAACCTTGATGGCAAGGGAGGCAGGAAGCGGCGGTGAGAATCGCTCTAGTTGGTAGAGACATGAGACGAAGAGAGAGAGGTGGAAGAGAAGAGTGAAAAGTGTAAACCTTAAAATAAAACCTAGCAGTAAAAACTAAAAGCTGAAATGTAAAATCTAAAAGAATATTTTTTTAAAAAAATTAATAAACCAATGTGTTCGGCTGGCGGGTTTCGCTCAAGAGAAACCTTAAACCCGACAACTAAACAATTACATAGCTTTCTCGGGCAGGCGTGGCAACTGCCCATTCAAGCAGATGGGCAGACGGCAAATCGGGTGGGCGAGTGATTGGATGATGGCGCCACTCTGGGTGGTGGTGGTGGGGTTTTTTTTTATTTTTTATTTTTATTTTTTATTTTTTTTTTCTGAAAAATAAAACTTTTAAGCGTGCAAGGTAGGTACCAGGATTCATTGCCATTGGTAAGAGGACCTGCGTTCATAGCCTCCAAAATAATAGTAATTAGTGAAGATCAAATCAAGAAGGTTACTTCTTTATTTTTTTATTCCTTGAAATCATTTATATACTTTTGCAACCTCGCAAAAATTTAATCAAACAGATTTCCCACCTGTTTGAGGCAGTGGTTGGAACTTGAAAATATTACCCAGATTTATATCTTGAATCTTTGATCTTCGATTTTCTATGAAATTCCACGTTACATATACTTCTATAATGATGCGGAACAACCAGAAAGCAACAAACGGAACCTTTGGGGTAAAAGATCGTCTCGCTAAGAGTATGAGCCTAAGCAAGTAGTCAGGAAGGAATGTGTCTCTCATATGAACATGTAAGCAGTCTATACAATACAAGGAAAGTGAAAACTCTGGACCGTGGAGTAATATTGGAAGATTGACCATCGACAGAACTTGCGTTCGGTATTTCAAGGGAAAGGAGTATGAGGAGTGAATCTGAATTTGTTTAATGTTTTAAGTCCTCGCTAACATTAGCTATCGAACCCGGCCCCTGTCCAGCCAGGAGCAGGAGGTGCTCTACCTTTAGGCACGGCCCCAATTCCTTTTCCTCTCCCTTGGAATTGACTTTTCTTCTTAGCTCTTCCATCTCCCTCCACTGAAGCCTGTTGATTGAGACCATTCGTGGATGGAACATTTGCACCATTTCCATCGTTAGGGATACTTTTGACCACCCCACCACCTGGTTCCGTTGAATTAGCAGCCGGTAAAGCAACTGGAGCCGAGGTACTCTGAGCAGACATAGTTTCAAATGCAAATCGCAAAAATCCATCAATTGCACGGCAAAGTTTCAATGGACTTTTTGGGTACTTGACCACTAATGTTTGGCTTCTTTTCATTCTCAATCATCTCTCATTGGAATAATTAGTAGGGCTTACCCCTAGTTTATTACTAATTCTCTTTATTACCGATTCCCTTAGTTTATTAGTAACTCAATCAAACTATATTGACTGAAATGACATCTTTTTGCCATTTTCACAGGTAAAGTATATTGAGAATAATGTAATTACAAGAACTACTTACAGATCATCTCTGAATCCCCAAATTTGCAACAAAGCAGAGCACTTGAAATGCAGAAAAGAATCGCAGTCTAATAGTTATCTTATATATCTAACCATGTTGCATATTAAGACCAGTATAATTTGTTCTAAGATCTAAATGCCTATCCTAGTGCCGATTTTAGATGGTACGAATTCGCGACTTGATGAACAATGTGACTCACTTAAGTTATTACTATGATACGGAAGTGTAACTATAAAATGAAAAGGGAACAACTTACATGAGGTGCAACAGCCGACGATGCTCTACTTGGGTTCAAAGCCTCTAATCGTCTTTTCAACTCCTCTAGTCTGGAAAGCTGAGTATTGCTGCTTTCTTGAACCTATTGTAGAAGAAGAAATGTCAAAACTGATTTGCTTAAAGCTGTGACCTTAATCACACACATTTGACAAAGTCATTTACCAGCTGGTTTAAGTCTTCACAAAGCTTCTGCTTCATTTCCTCCTCATTCTTCACAACTTGTGACGCTTCTTCCCATGCCTAAAGTACAATCAAGACAAGAACCTATCAGACTATGCCTAAAGGGAACACAACTACACATGATCAAGCATACTGAATAACGAGAAAAAGAAGCCCATAAACTAGTCCTAGTAAGTAGATAAGTAAAGACTAAAGTCTAAAGATACAACTTGTGCACAGGTAAATTCTATTCTTCGGTGACGTCAAAGCACAAAAATGCATAAACAAAGATATAAAATATACTATAATTAAGAAGGACGCACCTTCCGTGCTTGCTCTTCCTTCAGCTTGGCCAAACGGATTCTCTCTGTAGACATCTCTATTTTCTTTCTCAAATGCTCAAGTGCTTAACAGAAAAACAAGGAACAAAATCATTGAACAAAACATATAAATGAGACCACGAGAACAACTAGTGATGAGTATGATAATGTACTAACCAGCTTTTTTCGGCCCAGCCGTGAGTTTCATTTCCATTGTAAGACTTGCAAGCTCGCGTTCAACATCGCGAATTTTTGAATAATTTTCTTCTATATATCTGAAAGATAACATGAGTTTCAAGTTCTACATCAACAATTCACCAAGTCTAAGATGTAAAACTATACCCAAAAAAAAAAAAAAAAAAACCCCAACAACAACCAAGAAATTCCAGTCTCAGATCTATCTCTAGGATTCTAATTGTCAAATTCCAGTCCCATAGCTATATTTAACATAATTAAGCACAGCTAAGATATTTTCACTCAAGGATAGTAATAAAAGAATCTAAATTTAAGATTCAGGTCATATTTGTATAGTGATCTACAATAACTTGAAACACATGAGAATGCAGGGATATACATACATATATACAGCGCATATGTTTGTTTTAAGTTTTGATAATTTCACAGAGATTGAGACTAACATCAAAACGAAGTAAAAGAGTCACTTCTAATCTCAAATTTTCCAATCAAAATGACTATTCTTCTTGATCTCAGAAACTGAAAGAAAATGAAGTATAAAGCTTAAAGCGGATCAATTTCCTCGACTATGGCACAGTAATTCACAGAACTAGTCCAATCACAGAAATGGATCTAAACACAGAATCAACGATAATGCGAAAAAAGTGACAAAAAGAAAACTTACTTCCTCAATTGAAGTTGTTCCTCCTCGATTATCTGCCATTAAAGGAACAAGTTTAGGAAAATGAAGCTCACGAAAAGCGAAGAAAAGAAATGGAAAAGAGAGAGAGACCTTCTCGGTGTAGGCAATAACAGGGGCTTCCCTGGGAAGGCCATCGGGGCCGATCTCTGGGAGCAGAGAAGGATTTTGCGACGGTGGAATCGAAGCCATGCTTGTTTGGATTCGTCAATGGCGAGAAAAACTTGAACTTGATTCTCAATCAGAATTCTTCTTTCTCATCTAATCGGGCTATACAGAGAGAGTAGAGTAGAGTAGATCGTGATCTTTCATGTCGTTTCGCTGTCGTTTCGAAAAGAAACGTGAGTGGTGGGCCTGAAACGAAAACGTGAATGACAGTATTTATTTTTAATTTTTTATAAATCGAAATATTAATTCATTTGAGTGTCAGAGTCTCCTACAAAATTACTTGCTTTCCCACTTTATAGAAGTTTTCATTTTCCTTCCTTTCAGGCTTTTTTTTTTTTTTTTTTCTCCTACTTCAAGGTAAGAAGAAAAAAGAGACGAAAAAACGTTTTTTTTTTTTTTTTAAATTTTGAAAAAATATTTCCAGAAAATTTTTTTCAGGACGAAAGAAAAAAAAGAATTCAAAAATTATAAAAATTGAACACTTATAGTTGCCGTTTTCTAAAGTTCTCGTCCTTTTCTTTTAGTAGTCGTTTTATGCTGTCGTTTTTATTTATCAGTTTGAAGTTGTCGTTTAACAAGATGTCGAGTTTGTAATGTTGTCGTTTTCTAGTAATCAATTTTTTTTTATTGTTGTCGTTTCTCAGTCTTTCATTGTTTTTGTTGCTGTCGGTTTTACTACTGCCGTTTTTCTTTTATTTTTTTTTATTTTTTTTAATTGTAGATCCTAACCATAATTTTACAATATGTCGTCGGATAATTTTACTTTTATTGTTTTCTAGTTTTCAACCTTTTTTTTCTTTCTTATTGTTTCTCAGCTTTCCGTTGATTTTGTAGTCGTTCTTTTTTCTGATTGTCGTTTTTCCAAGTTGCTAGTTTTTATTGTCGTTGTACAAGATGCCGTCGTTTTTAACTTTTTTTGTTTTCTACTCATGGACTTTTCTTTTCATCCTTGTCGTTTCCCGATTTTCCATCTCTTTTGGATCTGTCGTTTTCTGTTTATGTAATTTCACTGTTAATTGGTTCCATTTCTTCGTTGTCGTTTTTAATGTGTCGTCGTTTGAGTTGTTCTAGTTTTTAATTTCTCTTGGTCATTTGGGAGATTTACTGTTCCTAGATCTTCGACGTCTTCATTTTTGTCATTTATATATTTTCGTCATTTCTTTCTGTTGTCGTTTCTTTACTCTGGTCGCTTTTGGTCACTCTCATTGTTTGGTTCAATCGGTTGTAGACGTCATTTCATGGTTGTGATGTTTATTTACTGTCGTTTCTATTGTGTGTGTTTTTAGCGATAGTGTTAAAACTATTTGTCGTTGATTTTCCTTCGTTTATGTTGTCGTTATTCTACTAGTTTTCATATTGTCGTTTTCTAGTTTTCCTTTTGTTTTTTTTTTTTTAACCGTTTATAGTGTTCTTACCATCTACAGATGTGTATGTCGTTCTCCTCCTCTGGTTTTTAGTTGGACTCCGTGTACGCTTTAAAATTATGCCCTCTTCATATGTTGTCGTTTCAAGTGCCGATGTCGTTTTGTCGATGTTGTCGTTTCATGTTTTGGTGTCGTTTTTTAAACTTTTTAACACTTCCGCGTGAGTCGGTCCTCCCAAATGCCAAAAAGATATTTCATTGACCTAATTACCCCTAGAAAAGATATATACCCTTTATTCATTATTTTATTTTCGGAATCATCACTCACTCACTCATGCATCTAATCTAGATCCACTTATCTGGGTGGGGCTTACGTGACAGAAACCCACGTGATTGGCACGTGAAAAAGAGCAGAGTAATGGTGCAATTAAAGTCAAACGCTATACTGTTAAGCCGGCCATAGTAAAAGTCCAACTGTCATTAATAATTTATTTTTGAAAGAACTTGATTGGCAAGCAAGAGAAGACCAATAAATTCCAGAAAAAAAAAAAGAAAAAAAAAAAGAGAAGACCAATAAATAATGTTAATATAAAGAAGATCATATTATGAAGGCGGCTTTTCTTTCTCCAAATAAAAGGAAGGTTACACTCTCTACAGCTTCTATTATTTGAAATATATATATATATAAATATAAATAAAAATTAGCAATTAAAGGTACAACTTGACCACCACAAACCAAGTAAAAGACTGGATTTATTTAAAAAGCTTTTATGGGAAAATTTTTTATATTACAGTAAACAGCAACAAGTAGAAAAGGAGCAAATGCTGATTGATTTGCGCATTACAAATTGTGGAAACCAGGATTATATAGGTTTTTGGTACAACAAAGTACATGTAATTTTTTTTTTTTTTTTTCATTTTTCTTTTTCAAAGGCTGCTTTATTAGAGATCAAGCAGCAGGAGTGACCTTTGGCAAGAACTGGAGGACAGCCTCTTTAGATGGCAGAGCAGGAATCGCCCCTCGTTCCGTTACCGTAATGGCGCCACAGGCATTTGCGAAAAGTAGTGCTTCTCGTAGCCGCTTCTCGTCCTGCAGCCAAAAGAAAAACGCAAGTTTTGTGCATTCTTGATCAAGACATGTAACATGTTACATGTTCATAATGTGGGTTTAAAGGACCAAGTTTGATAGTTGAAATTCAGACAAAAAAAAAAAAAAAAAGGACACAATTTGAGGAACATTTGCAGGGGTGGGTCAAGATTAATACTGACATAGAAATTAGAGGGCCAAAAAGAATGATTATGCTAACAATATGACAAAAAAGGAGGCTAAAGAGGTTAGATAAGATTGCTTTTTTTTTTTTTCTTTTCACATAAACAGAATATTAAATGGCAAGAATTCAAAAAGCTGCAGCTTTGATTGTATATCATGTTTATGCAGACATGAAACCAGAAATTATATCATGAAAATTGCTATGAATCGGTACCCAACAAAAGTGTTTGCAAATTATATAGAAAAAAAAAATATTGAACTGAGCTACGTGAAACGGAATGTATTGGGAAAAGACCAGTATTGGTGTACCTGAAACAGATTCAAGTCGGAAGCTAAGCTGTATAGAATCCCACTGACAAATGCATCACCAGCACCGGTTGTGTCAACGGGCTTGACTTTAACGCCCGTGACCCGACCCTTGAACTCCTGCACATAATTTTGGTTGATCCAAGTTGGTTCAGAAAAGGAAATAATAAAATTGCTGACTGTGCGAAAACTCTTTCTGGAAAGGCACCAAAGTTCAAAAGTAAACAACCAACAAAGCGGTGATTATCAGAAAATCAAACCGACAAAAGATTACCTTGGTGTAATATCTGCAACCCTCAGACCCTTCAGTCACAATCAAAAGCTTAAGATTTGGATGAAAAAGCTTCGTCAACACAACGTTATCATCATAAGGATCATCACCACAGGTAAGGAATGTTATTTCATCCTCACTTATCTGCAAAGTTTATCACACAATCTAGCTGTTTTAGACGACAGATACACAAGTTTGTAATCGTCATTTTCGCATCATTAAAAAGTAAATGATTTCTAGCATATGACCACTGTTAGAATTTGATACGATACCTTAATCATATCAGCCTCTTCCCAAATGCTCATTATTCCCTTACGAGCAGCATCGTGCGAAGGCCACAATGGCAATCTCAAATTTGGATCGTAAGAGAGGAAGCAACCGGCCTTTTTCGCAATGCTCATAGCAGCAAGATGAGCTGACCTGCACGGTTCCTCGATCAAACTAATTGAACCATAGTGGAAGATTTTTCCCTGAAATTATTTCATTGAAATGAGTACAATATCAACCAAATGGGCTGTGAGAACAAATCCAACATTTCACCGGTATGTCCTAATCAAGAATGGCGAGAAAGACACACCTGTTTAATAAGAGTACTATCGAGTTCTGTTTCACGAAGAAGCATATCAGCACTTGGGTTACGGAAAAACAAAAACTCACGCTCGCCATCAGCTCTGAGCGTAACAAATGCCAATGCAGTTCTTGCGGTTGGATCAAACCGCATGCCCGAGTTGTTTACATTGTTTTCTTTCAAAATGTTAGATAACATGTATCCAAATTCATCATCACCCACCTATGAAACGTATTATAAAGAAAAATAATAGATTTCACACCTTTTTGAAAATACCAAGAGTTTCTGACTCAAAGAAGAAATATAAAAGATAGAGATTGTAAAATGATTGGCAAAATTCCAAAAGCGCGTTCTATATGGAATTTTCACATAGAAAATTTGGTAGAGATACAAACACACAAATAGGAAAAGTAAACCCACCCATATTGAATTTTTGGCATGATCTAAAAATTGTGCAATATTCTAACCAATACCACAAAATTTCAATTAGGGAAGGTTGGTGAAAAGAGAATATTTTGTTGCAATCTTATATCTACCCATATTTGCTAGTGAACAGTCAATATGTAGATTCTCTGCCACAGAGATGTTTTCAGGCAAATAAACACAAAACATAGGACTAAAAATCTATGGTAGAGATACAAAAACACAACTAGGAAGAGTAAACACAGTCATGAAGGAATTTTTGCATGATCTAAACACAGTGCAATATTTTAGCCAATACCATAAAATTCCAATCAGGTGAGGTTGGTAAAAAGAGAATTTTATGTTGCAATCAAATATCTACCCATGTTTGCAAGTGAATGGTCAATATGAAGATTCTCTGCCACATAGATATTTTCAGGCAAATAAACACAAAACATGTGATCAAAATTTATCTGGTTCAGTACTACTACCATTATTCATCAAAAGAAGATGGAAAATTTCTCAAATTTCATTACCTTGCCTATAAAAGCTGAGGAACCACCAAGCCTTGAGATGCCAACAGCCACATTGGCCGGCGCGCCTCCCGGGGCCTTTTTAAGGCAGGCGCCTCGGCCAGCGGCACGCCGGCGACGGTCGGCACGAAGTCGATCAGCATTTCTCCGAAGCAAACAACCAGTGAATTGTTGTTCTCTGACACCCCATTTGTCTCTGAGACAATATAAATGTATCACAATCAATGATATTATCTATTCTATTGCGAAACAATTCTGGCTTGTCCTGTTCTGGGGCTATTGGCTTCGCAGGTGTCAATCAAGTTTGGTTTTTTTATCTGGGAACAACACACGTTTGACAGAACATCAACAGATTCTATGATCCGATGACCCCAAGGTTTCATCTTTAGTAAAAACAAAACGTCCCTTCACTTTCAATAGCCACATGTGATATTTTTTCCACAACCCAAAAAATATATATACAAAATAAAAAATCCATTGATTGTGTGATTTTTCCCAGTAGCCCAAAAACTGTTCCCAGGTGGACTTGTTGAGAGTTATTGACCCTTTAAAGCTTAGCACATAATGAACACACGAGGAAAGAGAAACACTTTAGAACATGACATGTTTCGATTCACACCAAATAAAGTAGATAAGAACAACACTATGCCATATACATGTATTGATGATTCGGATATCCATTATTATGGTATCATTACAATGTTGATAAGATTGTCTGAAACAGAGTTTTATAAATTGACATATCACAGAAATCATGAGAAAGATCTAGAACAAAGCAGATGATTAAACAAACAGTGTGTGAAAAAAAAAAAGAACAGAAGAAAGAAACAATCTTTGAGCTGCAAAAAATCAACTAAACCCAGATACGAAATCTCTTAGAAATCATGTCAAAATGGATTCAGAATCTTGAGAGAGTGTATCAAGAACAAGAAAGACTGTCTTTATGGGAATAAGCAGAGAGAGAAACAAGAAGACAAACCTGATATGGGATTCGACGCCATTATAATGGTGATAAATGGAGAGCCAGAGAAGTGCAATGAGAATTGCACAGAGAGAGAGAGAGAGAGAGAGAGAGAGAAGGAGAGAGAGGTGAGAGTTGGGTATTAAGAAGAGAAAGAAGAAGAAGAAGAAGAAGAGTAGAAGCGTGGTGGGTTAAAATCTTGAATAATCGGTTTTGATGTGAAA
The DNA here is from genome assembly GCA_018132145.1 of Boehmeria nivea var. tenacissima. NCBI lineage: Eukaryota > Viridiplantae > Streptophyta > Magnoliopsida > Rosales > Urticaceae > Boehmeria > Boehmeria nivea. Next base: position 18,893,433 of record CM030875.1, on the reverse strand, counting down.
GCCGACTAAAAAATGAAAATAAAAATAGCCAAAACAAATTCATCGGACAATCCGTGAATGATTAACCTCGGTCCAAGCCCTTTTATGTCTTTTCCACTCTTCCATTTTTACTCTTATTATTATTTTTTTATTTTCCCTCCTAGCAAAAGACGTTTTATTAATGAAAATTTAGTGCTACAGAGCACAGGCTGTCAGGGAGCTAATATAATTATATAATACATGAAACCAATTATTTTCTCTTTTATTTTACTTTTTAAGTAAATAAACTGCTGGAGTATTTAGTTCTACTAATAATATTGCAAGTGTTTCTATTAACCGCCAATATATCCAAGTCAAAGACAGATAGTGTACCAACTTTCGTATAGATTTTAGGTTGTATTTGGTATTTAACTATGTTTAAAAAGATGATCAACATTAATAAAATTTAAAAAATTATTTATTAATTTATAAATAATTAAGAAATTAAGAACATATAGATAATATTACAACATCATAAAAATAACTATTTTCTTAACTAATGAATTTTATTTGCTGTTATCTCTAGGCATTTTATAGCTGGTATTAATATAAATATTGAATATAGAGCATTTTAGGTATTTATGAAAAAGGGTTTAATTTGAAATTTTAAGACGGAAGAACATAATAAATAATATTATTGTACTTATCGACACCATAATATACATATATATAAGATATTAATGAGTAAATAGTTATTTTTAAATCATATTTTAAGAAAATAGCCAACGTTTTAATAAATTAAGAAAATTATTATTATTTTTAACTGTATGTTGCTTACAAGATGTTGTATTAATTTTACTTTTATAATCTTAATTTTTATAGACTAATAACTAATTTCTTAATTTTTTTGCAAACATCTATTATCACGAAACATGAACTACAAAATATTCAAATACAAAATAGCTCCTCTAAGAGATTAATGAATATATATATATATATATATATATATATTTTGCTTACATATAGAACTTTCTTCACTTTTGATTTAAAAAAAAAAAAAGTATTTGGCACCAATGACCATGAACTTGTTGTGTTTTGACAAGTTGGCTCTTGAACTTTTCTTATGATAATTTACACCTTAAACTTACAAAATCTAGCCAATTAGGTGGCGAAAGTTTAAATTTTGATGAAATTGCACGAATTTAAGATAAACAAAGTTCAGGAGACAGCTTGCTAAAACTTGATAAGTTTAAAAGATATCATTGCAAATTGATAATAAATTATGTCAAATTTTTAAAATAATTTGCAATAATAGCTCATAAACTTGTCGGGTGTTGACAAACTGCCACTTGAACTTTGTTTTATTTTAGTAATTTGCACCCTCTATTATATCCAATTTCGTCAAGCTTTGAACTTCGATTACCGATAAAGACAA